>OY998136.1:15637000-15827331 GCA_963921915.1 Hyposoter dolosus | reverse complement strand
CAAAATGGCACATTTAACACCGCGTTCGGCGTTGACTGTCCTTCCTCGGTGCATAGGATACTTCGCAGCAGGGGGTTCAGCGGGCGATATTCAATTGGGGGAGAGTTCGCGAATCTCATAGCATAGCTCGACTTCAATACAAACTGACTTATGCTATCCGAAGATGAAAATTCTCTCATCATAGACGGAAAACAAGGTGATCGATTAACAAAGAGACAATAGTTCGAAGTGATCCAAACAGTGTAGAACTGATCCGCTCACGTAAGTGTAGACAGCAAAAAGCGAGATGGACAACTCCGTCTACGCATGCGCGAGCGGATCAGTTCTACACTGTTTGGATCACTTCTAATCCTAAAGAACACGACTAAGGCCCGGTTCCATTACTCTCGGTGAAGTTGGAAAACGGGGTTTAATGAAAAACGCGCGTTCCGCAACTCCTTAATCCACGCTTAAGCCACAGTTTCGTCGGTCAAATATAACCGGCCGAGATTGGGCGTTTAACGGGCTAAACATCCGTCATATATAGGTTATGGGTGTATGAGTGATGTGTATGTGCCAACTGACAGCTCGCTCGCTGCTTGCGAAATCTCATTTCTTAACCTATAACTTCCTGTTTCTCTCTGTGTAATGTGTATTAACCCTCAGTAGACACATATGGGTGCTGGGTGTCCAGCACATTCAGCGAATGCCATTAATTTCTCCTTTTTCGTATATATTACCATTAAATATATAACAATAATTAAAAAGAATTTTTATCCATCACCCACACTGCAGGCTCTTTTCCCATATATCGAAAACTACTTTCCTGAATTTTTCAGATTTTCTCAACAAGTCCAAAAGTACAGTAAAAAAACAGTAGGGCGCCTGACCCATGTGTGTCTAGGACGGTGCACTAATTGTACTGTGTGTTTACGGAGAGTTAACAGTAATTCGAGTGGACACACAAATAATAATGTTGCCAAAACATAGCAGACAGACGAATTATCGATGCTCTATTATCGTCTTCAGTCAGAAGTCAAAGATTTTTTTAACATGGAAGACCAAAAGTTGTGAAAAAACGAATTTTGATGAATTTTATGACATCGATTTACCCGCTCGACTTCGCTTATCGAATGAAAATGTATTTGAAGTCCTGCAGCAAATACGTCATGAACTGGAGCATCGAAAAGAATATTCAACGTATCCCTTCCACACTGTCCCATTCCAGAAAGCCAATCATCGAAGATATTTGAAAAGGAATAAGCGCTCGGTTGGAGTTATTTGTAATGGAATATAGGTTTCCTAAAACCCCGGTTAAAAGTGCACTGTGGAACGCAACTGCGATAAATCGCTTGTTAGAGCAGCGGTTAGATTCAACGTTCAGTTACTAAATCTCGCGTTTAACCTCGAGTCGTGGAACTAGGCCTAAAATGGCACATTTAACGCCGAACGCGGTGTTTTCAGGACGAGTCGTAGCCAAGCGCGCGAGGCGGAGATGAGAACTGTCCTTCCTCGGTGCATAGAATACTTCGCAGCAGGGGGTTCAGCGGGCGATATTCAATTGGGGGAGAGTTCGCGAAATTCAACTAGAAAATACTGTCGTTTATCCCGTATAGTTCGTCTTTAATACAAAGTGACATATGCTATCTAAAAATGAAAATTCTTCTATCATAGACGGAAACGAGATGATCATTAAACTGGTACATTCAATTATCTTTTGTCTTCCCGAAATTATTTTTGAAAACCATGCACGCCAAGTTTTTGTATAATCTTTGCAGTGAATTCGTCCGGTAAGTACGTGTACGTGTACGCGTGCCCTTGTACGCAAACGTGCCCTTTTTTATGTTTCGTTCCCCGTGGAATTGTATTGTACGTACATTCATGATCTTTAGCTAGCATGAAGTCATCATAATATTCGGTATAATCATGCTGGAATCCTCCGAAATGGGGAAACCCTTGAACCGAATGTGTCGAGGGCGCACGTTCGTCTGTGAAATTTTGCTACTCATTTATGAATTCTTGGCTATATTGCAATGATTTTATTTTTTTTTGTCTCGATTGAGTTTGAAAATTTTTGAGAAGATTTTTATGAAGGTCAAAAGATTGTTCGCAGTGAAGAAAAAGTAAAATACATGAATATAGTAAATCAAAAGTGTTTCATTGCAAAGTGATATCAAGAATAAAATTGAGTCGTTATTTTCCAACTGAGGTTGCGATTTTTTAATAGTTGGCGTTCTTTTTTTACTTTTCTGGAGTATTTTTCCACGGATTTCCTTTCTTTTTGGGAAGGGCAATATTTTAGAATTATAGCTGCGTAACTTCTGGATCACCCTACAGATTCGTGCAAGGCTCAAACAGCTGATCAGCTGTCAGGCGTACGCGCTAAGACCTACCGCACGTGTAGTGCTGACGCAGCACAACAAACGACAGAGACCCGAGATGGGCAAAATTTACTTAATTCATAAATTTCGACTTAAAATATTTTTATTAATATATTCTTAATCCTCATGAAATACCAGTTACTTTAAGTACTTATTCGACTATAATCGGATCATTTTCTTCAATAATTAAAAGTTTAACAATTTCCTAATTTCATTAACTTGTAATTTTCAACTTATACTATTTTTATGGATATTTTTGGATTCCCCATGAAAAAACCTTCAATTTGACTAGTTATTCGAATATTCCGATCATTTTTAAACAAACAAAGTTTAAACATTTTAGAATTTCATAAACTCACAAATTGCAAATTACACAGTTTTTAACATTATATTCAGGTTTCTCGTAAGAAAACAGTCAAATTGAATACTCACTCGACCATGTTCCGACCATTTTTAAATAAACAAATCTTAACTAATTTTGCAATTTCATTAACTAATAATTACAAGGTTACAACAACCTCAGTAGATTCAATCGATAGTGCTCGAGAAACCCTTTTGATGAAACCCTTACTCGACCACTTTCCAATAATAATCCAAGGAGAAATCGACTCGCGAATAACCGCGAAAAACCGCGGAATTGGGTAAAATGTCTCTAAATCAATTTCTACCAGTGGGAATTGTCACAAAACGCACTGGAGCTTAGAGGAACACCATTATTAACTTTCCTACATACTTATAGTTAATAATAATAATAATTAATAAATAATGAAATATGTAATTTCACAAATATTATGAAAAAAGAGTTTATTCATGTTAAATATACACAGTTATATATATTGGGGAACAAATACGCTTAAAAATATAAAAATAAATATAAATAAATAATTAGTTAACATTTCTAAACATTTATATAAAAATACTAAATTTACAAGTTGAGAACACATATTTTCTTGGTGCATAGAAACAAAGAAATCAAGGGCACGCGTCCAGACACGTGGTCGTCATATTTCATCTCAAGAGTCGCACTTTTATCAAGTATCTGAAAACTGCTAAATCATGTCCGGCGATGGAGTCTGTTTTAACTCCAACGGGTCATAAAACCGCAAAGAAAGAATCTCTTTCTCTCAGGAAATTCGTCAGCATGGGAAAAGTCACCTGAAACCCTCAACCGTCGTTTTGGCGAGACAGTACAGCCCGCGCAAAGACCAAGTCCTAAAATAAGTTCATTTACAAAATCCATATTTTTTTAACTGTTTATTTCATCAACTACATCATTTTCACAATCATATTCGTTTCTGTAATTAAAAACCCATTCATTCAAGCCGTCGCACGACTATATGGAACCAAATATTACAATAGTTAACTTAACTAACAATTGGTTAACAAAACCACTAAAACCGTCCAATCACTGCGGGAAAATTTCCTACTTGTGTAAAATTTACCACCGAATCGAATAAGAATAAAATGAAAGATAAATAACAAATAGAAACACCTGAAATAAAATAAACAATTAGTTAATAAACAAATTCCAACTTACTAAATTTTTAATCCTGTATCGAATAGGAATTCGCGCCCGCACTAGATGTAAGACCTGCCGAAACCTGTAAAAATAAACAAAATATGTAACAATTTTTATTAATAATCAATTAATTAACGATACTTACCCTGTTTTGTGCGAAGAACAGCTGCGCGTTGTCACCTTGGTACCTGAAAAAGAGAATATGTATTAAAATAAATAATTGAATGTAAAATTAACGATAAATTAATAAACAATTAATTTATCGTTGGTTATTTATCGCTTAAGTTCGCTAATAAATAGAAAACCTCTGTACAATTAATGATTAATTAAGTCTCATTAATTAATCAATAAATTATTATTCAATTTATAAATAAATAATAAGAAAACAAGACTACTTCGTGCGATCAAGAAGGAGGGGGGCCAACATCGCCCATGGACCAGTGGACCGGCCCGTCACTGATACGCACACACACATCTCCGAGGCGTCTTCGTGTGGTCGTCTATAAGAGTGGGCATCACGCGGGGGCCCACTAGTTCTCGATTCTCATCAACGGACAGCCAGTCGAACTCCAACCGAGAGCGAGTACGGATATTCCCGCAGCGCGTCTGAAAATCGACAAGTTCCATCTTTGTAAAATTCATAATCTTCAATTTATCAAGTTGTTGTTTTTTTTTGAGTTAAAGCTAACTCTCGTGTATTTTATCGTTCATCGAATTTAATCATCGTAAATAAAAAGGTGAATTTCGAGGCGTGTTGTGTAAAAATTATTTTATTTTAAAATAAATCAAGAAACGTCTTCGAACTAATTATCCGCGAAATTCTAACCTCGCCGCGTATTTCTCAAAATAAATCCGCGTATTTTAAATCTCTCGCGTTAAAGAAAATAATTATCTACGCATTTTCTGTTTTTGCGTTTTTCAAAATAAATCCGCGTATTTTAAATCTCTCGCGTTAAACAAAATAATTATCTACGCATTTTCTGTTTTTGCGTTTTTCAAAATAAATCCGCGTATTTCAAATCTCTCGCGTTAATAAAAATAATTATCTACGCATCTTAATTTCTTGCGTTTTTCAAAATAAATCCGCGAACCATAAAATCCTTCGCGTTACTCGAAATAATTTATCCGCGCAATTTCGAATCTTTGCGCGTGTTTCTCGTTTGAAATAAATATTTCAAACTCGTTGTCAATCTCGAAATTCAGTGCGAATTTCCCGCGAGTTCAACTATTTTCAATCTCGCGTCTATTAAATCGAAGAATTATCTCATTTCGTTAATTCAAGTTGCTCAGGAATATTTCATCTTTCCCTTTTCTCCGATCGACCGTGCTAATTCTCAGGCACGTCAATTACCTTTTATTACCCGTCATTACCAAACCTTTTTGAGCGTGCTGATTCTCAAGCACCCGTACTTTCTTCATTTTTAATCTTTCATTAAATACCTTTCGTTACCATCCAATACCAAATCTTTTCATGCGTGCTGATTCTCAAGCACCTCGATTTTTCTCAATTGTCCCCATATCTTCCGTTTTTTCACCCTTCGTAGTCGTCCGTGCTGATTCTCAAGCACGCCGACTCGGAATACCCATCCTTTTCTTCCCCGTTGATCGTGCTGATCCTCAAGCACGTCAACTCGGATTTATCCTTCCTTCTTTATCGTTTGTGCTGATTCTCAAGCACGTCGATTCAGAATACCCATCCTTTTCCTCCTCGCTGATCGTGCTGATTCTCAAGCACGTCAACTCGGATTTGTCCACATTTTTACTTCCTTACCGACCTGATTTCTCTAAACCACGTTGATCTCTTTCATCCTGGAATTATTCCTATTCCTATTGATTTTCTGTGCTGTTGATTTGGGCACGTTAATTCAAGTCCTTCTAAACCATTTGTGAGCAATTTTAATTAACAATATTTCATTCTTCTACCATGAAGAATCTTTATTATGCCTAGAAGACGCGCAGGCACCAAGTTTCAAATTCGCCGAGCCATAGCGCGACAGTGTTCGAAACCAGGACAGAAAAGGGGCAATAACAAGTCCATATTAAAAACATTTATCGACGAATATCTCAGCGATAGACCAGCTGATCGTAAAGCAGTTATCGAGCTCGTGAGCAGCGTACCTAAGGTTCGAGTTGTCTCAAACACAAAAATAACGCAGTCAGTCTACATCGTCGATCCAAATACGTCATTTCCGTTGGCTCGTCTCGTCGGTACGACCAATTACGTTCTCATCGAGGAACTTCAGCGTGAATACGACGACATCTCTGAACATCGACCCTATCGAGACCTTCGACACCCAACGACCTCGAGATTATCGAACTCGATTAATAATCTTATAAACAGTAAGTAAAACATCATATTATCAATTTCGTCACCCACGTAGCATTCTTACCGACATAGGTTCCGGTCCTAGGGGGGAAAATCTCACTTCTCTAAATACGGGATCTAAAATAAATCTACACGTCGTTTCCCCGTGTACTATTTGTAAACGAAAGATTTTCAATTATCGATCATCGGTTTTTTTCTTCTTGCGGCAAAATAATTAGCTTCTTATTTGCAATCATTCTCTACCATACCGACATTATTTCGACCGGACAGGTCAGTGATCGGTATCCTAAGATCTTCTCTTCTCGTCAGTAATATTTCCAAGGTCAAGGTTTCGTAAATAAATACACATACTTTGTCGAGAGTACAGTTAAATTTCCTTTCATTTATTTCGAAGCATTTTTACAAATTTGTTGCCATTCGTGAAGATACGCCGAGCGACCGTTAGTTGACAGTCGTTCCAATTTGTTTACAAATAAAAATAAATAAAAAATAATCCGGGCATTCAAACCCGCGACGTAACACAGGAAACTTTTTGGGCCATTCGCAGTCTGCCTTCGCGTTCGCGAGTGAAACACTCGCTATTTTCGACATTTTCTTGCCGTTTCCCGGTAAATTTTGTGTTCGCGTACATTTTCGGGGTTCCTCGTCTTCAAGGACACTTTCGTGCCGTTAAAAGTCTTCCTCCGAGTTTTCAGGTGGCACACGCGCTTTTTTCGAATTTCTTCGTACACTTTCGTACCATTTCGCGGAAAATCTTGAATGTGTGTATGTTCTTTATTTTACGGCGACAAAATTTCGAAAAAAACGCGTTTTTACTTGCGAACGCTAGGGCAGACTGGAAACTGCACGAAAGTGTCCTTGAGTTCCACCAACTCGAAAAAAGTACGCAGACTGAAGATTTTCCGAAAAACAGCACAAAAGTGACAGAAGAATCTCGAAAATAGCGCGTGTTTCACTCGCCAACGCGAAGGCTGGATGGAAACTGCATGAAATGTGTCCTTGGAGCCCAATAAGCCGAAAGACGGGCACACGTTGAAGATTGTCGAGAAACTGCACGAAAGTGTCCTAGAAAGCTTGAAAAAAGCGAATGTTTCACTCACGAACGCGAAGACAAACTGGAAACAACGCAAAAAGTGTATTTGCAGCCGAGTGAGTCAAGAAAACATGCGCACATTGATGATTTTCCGAGAAACGTCACGAAAATTATCAAAGAAACTCGAAAAGAGTGTGTGTTTCACTTGCGAACGCGAAGGCAGACCGGGGATGGGACGAAAAGTATCCAGAAAGCTGTGAGATGGAAAACTTACGCACACTGAAAATACTTCGAGAAACGGCACGACAGTGTCAAGAGAGTATCGGAAAATGCGCGCGATTCACTCGCCGTGAAGCACAGTAAGCTAAAATGTGTACGTCCCTGAAAATTTTTCGAAAAACAGCACGAAAGTTTAGAACGAAACACGAAAAAAGCGCGTGTTTCCTTCGTGAACTCGAAGTCAGACTGGAAACGGCACAAAAAGTGCATTTGACGCCAAGTAAGCCAAAAAACCCGCAAACCTTGAAGATTTTAAGAGAAATCGCACGCAAGCGTGCGAAGAAACTCGAAAAAGGCGCGTGTTTCAATCGCGAACGCGAAGGAAAAGTATGGGAACCGCATAAAAAAGTGTTCTCGAAGCTTAGTAAGCCGAAAAACGTACGTACATTGGAGATTTTCCGAAAATCGGGACGAAAGTGTCCAAACATCTCGTAAACAGCGCGTGTTTCACTCGCGAACACAATAGGAGACTGACATTCGAGATTCCGTGGGCTCTTTCGTGCCGTTCCTCGGAAAATCTTCAATGTGGGCATGTTTTTTCTCTTACTGGGCTTTGAATTCTCTTTTTCTGCCGTTTCCAGTCTGCCTTCGCGTTCGCGAGTAGAACACGCAGTGTTTTCGAGATTCTTTGGACAATTTTTGTGCGGTTCCCAGTATTCCTTCGCGTTCGCGAGTGAAACACGCGCTTCTTTCCACTTTCTTTAGACACCTTCGTAATATTTCTCGGAAAATCTTCGATGTGTTCATGTTTTTTTGGCTTACTGGTCTTTAAATAGACTTTTTGTGCCGTTTTCAGTCTGCCTACGCGTTCGCGAGTGAAACATGCGCTTTTTCCGAGATTCTTTGCACACTTTGGTGCCTATTCTCGAGAAATCTTCAGTGTGCGTACGCTTTCTAGGATAACTGTGCTTTCAGGAGAGTTTTTAGGCAATTCCTAGGCTGCCTCCGCGTTCGCAAGTGAAAAAAGTGTCTTTTCCGAGATTCCTTGAACTTTTTCGTGCCGATTCTCCAAAAAACTTTCATGTGCGTACTTTAGTCGGCTTAATGGGGTTTCTGAAGAGTTTTTGGGCAATTCCCAGTATGCCTACGCGTTCGCAAGTAGAAAAAGTCCTGTTTCCGAAATTCTTTGCACACTTTCGTGCCCATTCTCGAAAAATATTCATTGTGCGTTCGTTTTTCGGCTTACTGGGCTTTCAGGAGACTTCTTGGGCCATTCCCAGTCTGCCTTCGCATTCGCAAGCTAAAAAAGCGCCTTTTCCGAGATTCCTTGAACTTTTTCGTGCCGATTCTCCAAAAAACTTTCATGTGCGTACGTCAGTCGGCTTAACCCTTTCAGTCATGGTGGGTCCGCTACGGTCCCACCTCGTAAAAAATCACTTCAGAGCTCTAATATTGAACCAAAGCCTCTGAAAATACGTATATAGGGGTTTTTTGAGTCGCTGATCACGAATATGAGGTCAGATTTTGAAAATTCAAAATGGCGGATCCGCTACAATCGATCTAATTGGGCAGTTTGACAACAAAAATTTTAATCGCATAAAATCCTACTTTATCACGAATATTCCTTCAAATGTACATTATAAATAACTGTTTCAGTTAATTTGAGATGAAATTTGAGATGATTAAAATCCATGGTTCCTTATCATTGATATGCACTTCATATAAGTATTCGAATGTTTATGTGATCATTCTTCGTAGAAAAAAAATATTCTTTGTGCATCAAAATCCTTACGCATATAAGTATTCGAATGTTTATGTGAGATAAACCTAGATCGAAAAAATAGACGCGTATGTAAAAAAAAAATGGAAAAGTCTGACCAAATTTCAAGTGATGAGTCATATGATGACAGTTATGGATCAGACGAAAACTCAGATTCAAATGAATCGATTCTGAGCAATACCCTCAATTCCAGTATTGAATCTGAATGTGACGAAAGTTTGTATGATTTTGAAGATATATCTTTATTCGAAAGGGTAAAAAAAATGGACGGCAAATGGGAAACTAAATCTAAACACCGATCTGACGAACCATTTTCAAAGGAATGTGGTCCCAATGTTCCAGATCAGGCAACTTCGCCGCTCGACTTATTTTTCTGTTTATTTCCAGAAGATTTTTTGGAACATATACTTGTTCACAGTAAGCTCTATATCACTCAGCAGAATAGAAACGAAAGTTTAATAACAAAACAAGAATTATTAAATTTTCTAGGCATAAATATCCTGATGGGTGTAAAAAAACTTCCATCTTTCAGAGATTACTGGTCGAGAAATCCTCAACTGAACGATCAATATATCAGTTCTATAATGACGTTCAATCGTTTTTCCTTCATCATGAATCATTTACATGTCAATGACAATGACAAAGAACCACGTAAGGGAGATCCATGTTACGATAAATTATACAAAATCCGTCCAATGATAACATGCCTAAATGAAACGTTCAAATACTGCTTCAAGCCCAACAAGAATCAAAGTATAGATGAATCGATAGTCAAGTTCAAAGGAAGGAGTAGTATGAAACAGTACAATCCAATGAAACCAATAAAACGTGGGTTCAAAATATGGGTCCGAGCCGATCAGACAGCTTATGTCTGTGAATTTCAAGTGTATACGGGTAAAGTAGGTAAAACACCAGAGACCAATTTGGGTGGGCGAGTTGTAATCGATTTGACTCGAGAAATCGTAGGGGGTAATCATCGCGTTTATTTCGATAATTTTTTTACTAGTGTGAATCTCTTGACGTCCCTGAAACAAGAAAAAATATTTGCCTGTGGAACTGTCAGGAAAGATCGAAAAGATCTGCCGAAGAATCATAAACCTGACAAAGACATGAAGAGAGGAGACTGCGAATACAAAACTTCTCCTGATGGTCTTGTGTGGTTAAAATGGATGGATAAGAAAGCTGTTTACTTTCTATCGAATTTTCACGACCCACTTGAAATGGCAACTATAAAACGAAAGGAAAAAGATGGTTCTTCGACAAGCATCAGATGCCCAAAAATTGTTCGAGATTATAACCAGCATATGGGCTATGTTGACAATGCAGACCAGTTGAAATCGACTTACGCGAGAGACAGAAAATCGAAAAAGTGGTGGCAGCGGATTTTTTGGCACCTTGTGGATACTGCTGTTGTGAACGCGTATATACTTTATATAGAACAGGGGAATAGAGATAATCTAAATCTCAAAACTTTCAGGTTAGGCCTAGTAGATGCATTGGTTGGGGCATCCATTGAATGTAAGAAAGGCAGACATTCAAAACCCCAGGCGCGCGGCGGACGTAAACCACAAGTATCAATAAATAAAAGACAGGCCGAATCGAAACATATGCCGCTGTATGATTCCAACCGAAAACGTTGTGCTCATTGTAGCACTAAAAACGCGGAACAAAGATCGCACTGGAATTGTACAATATGTAAAGTACCCTTATGCCTCAATAATGTCAAAAATTGTTTTGCCGATTATCATAAATAGGGATATTGAAAAAAAAAAAAAAAAACAAGTAGAAGAAAAAAACAATAAAAAAACACAAAAAAACTCAAAAAAATTTAGAAACTACGAAAAATAAAAGAAAAAAATACAAAAAACAGGAAAAAAACAAAAAAAAATAAAAAAAAAACCAAAAAAAAAACAAACAAAAAAGTGGAACTAGATGCTCTCCACGTCCTCGTCGTTAGTTCCGGGTAGCGCTAAGAGAGAGACACGAATATATACAAAGAAAGATAAGATGGCATTTGCCATCTTGGATTTAGAAATTATAAAGTTATGACTTCAGATTCGTGATCAGCTATTCCAAAGTCCCCCAAATGACTGAATTCAGGCAAAAATATTGAGCAGAAAGATATATAAAACTTGACGTCCGCCATATTGGATCCGCCATTTTGAATTTTGAAAATCTAATGCCAGATTCGTAATCAGCGACCCCGAAAACCCCTGAGTACACGGTTTTAGAAGAATTAATGAGTATTTGGAATTTCACGTCCGCCATATTGGATCCGCCATTTTGAATTTTGAAAATCTAATGCCAGATTCGTAATCAGCGACCCCGAAAACCCCTGAGTACAAAGTTTTAGAAGAATTATGAAGTATTTGGAATTTCACGTCCGCCATATTGGATACGCCATTTTGAATTTTGAAAATCTAATGCCAGATTCGTAATCAGCGACCCCGAAAACCCCTGAGTACACAGTTTTAGAAGAATTAATGAGTATTTGGAATTTCACGTCCGCCATATTGGATCCGCCATTTTGAATTTTGAAAATCTAATGCCAGATTCGTAATCAGCGACCCCGAAAACCCCTGAGTACAAAGTTTCAGAAGAATTATGAAGTATTTGGAATTTCACGTCCGCCATATTGGATACGCCATTTTGAATTTTGAAAACCTAATGCCAGATTCGTAATCAGCGACCCCGAAAACCCCCGAGTACCAATTTTCATCGAAATCGGTGCAGATAAAAAATGTATGACTGAAAGGGATAAAAGGAAAGGTTTGTTTGGGTTTGTTTGGGAGAAAGAAAAAGGTTTGTCGTGGTGGTTTATAATAGTGAGACTCGCGTAAGCCGAATATTGCAAAAAACGTTCGGCGGTGTTTGTCCTATCTTACGACCTCGTCGCGCGACTTGTGATAATTTCCCGTTAGTTCTCGAATACTTGAAGCTTGTTCACGATTCCGATCACAGGGTAAATCACCGCACTTGTATCTGTTCAAGAAGTAACAAAAAAATGCAAGGGGTGCAGCTCAAAATGAAACAAAACTTCGGACGGGCCGCAGTAGCGCGGAAAAAATTCTCAACCTAACATGAAGACTTTCGTAACGTTTTTACTCGTAAAATGGCCAGTTCCATGACTTCTATCGCAAGAGCTGGTTTCAAATTCGTTTAGGATTGGAATCATAGGAGCAAGTATTTTACATGAAAACAATACAGAAAAGATTGACAAATAACTCAACGCAGCTCGGAATTCATCTATAGGTCGAACGAATCCGTCAGCCTGAGAAGCATTCCCGTTGTTGTAAAGTTCCATTGCCTTTATTCCGAGGACAGTGTTTCTAAACTGTAGATGAGTACTCTTGCGACGTTTTTCGTGTAAAATGGCCAGTTTCGTAACGTTGATAGAATATAGTAATTGCATCCTCAATTCAACTTAAAATAATGGTTTTTTATGACACTAACGTTATAATATTGTCTTCCCAATCAGTTGACATATTAAAAAATTTGTTTAATGTTCGTAACCTGTTTTGCCAAAGCTAGGCTCACGTGAGAAAGTGCTGCAGATCACCACGAGAAATGCTGTTCTATCTTATCGCCTTGTCGTGCGTATCTTGACAGTGTTCCCGTTAGTGCTCGCGTGCTCAGAACTCGTTTGCAGGTGACAAGATCAATCGTGCACTTGTATTTCGTTGTATTTTGTTCACGAAGCGGACTTGCGTCGAAAAACGTTCTTGGTAGCTAAATGGTTTTGACATTTTTCGGTCGGATATTTCAAAAAAAAATTCTGGAGTTTCTTGACGAATTGACGATATTGATTTCTGAGTTGAAGTGATTTCACTCTGCTGAAAATATATTTCAAAATGACATAGCGAAAAGCTGCTTGTCTAAATCCAAAATTTGGACCGTAAACTTTTTCTTCTAGTGTTCGATGTTTTGGACGGCACATGTAATTTCGACTAGGCTACAGAAAAGTAACAAAGGATAAAGCATCGGCGATTCTATCACAAAATAATTCTATATAAAAGCGGACCAAAAAGATGGCACATACAGTTTAGCAGGGTAAGTAAAAACTACTCAGAAATACTGTGACTATTCGAATGCTCCTTTCCCCCTTTAAAAGGTATTACACTGCGAATGACTTACATCTGAATAGACAGAAAAACTAGCCACCATATTTTGAAAAAATTATCTTCATTACTCAGTTTCTGTGATTCTTATCCACTTTGTGCATTCTGAGACACGTGATGATTATTCAACTTGAATTCATGCAGTAACTACATATGCAATCGGGTTTGTTCTTGTTCAAATTCGCAGTGGAAATACCGTTCTATCGTCGATCTTGAAATTTGCTATTTATCAGTAGAACGGCTGTTATTTATACTGATTAATCGAATATTTTAATTTACAGTTTTGTTTCAACAGGTCATTTTGTCCTCGCTGCCGCTATAGAATAACGGCTATAACGCTCTTCACCATTAAAACGGAAGAATGGCTCACGATTTGAATCATTACAACAAAAAAATACTATTTAATTGAATCCCACAAGAAATGGCTACCTCGGCAAAAATATCAGGTGACGTTTTGGCAAACGTAACAGGTATATCAAACGAAAAATCAGTAAATATCAACTCCTCGGTCATGGCGAGCTCCGAAGAAATATCAGATCAAACATGGCTAAGTTCACTCAATGCAGTGGGGGCAGACTCATCAAATACGCCTTCATCAATCGAAGCAATCAAAGAGTCATCGATGCAGCCTATAGAAGGTGGAGATACAACTAATCAGAATGACAAAAGTGACGATCAAATTACTATTCGTTCAAATGAGTTTCTCCCTTTATTGGACAAAACATCCTTCTCGGATCTTCTCGAATCGAATCTTCCCGGGTGGCAATTAAACATTAGTTTTGACAAACAGACTCGTGATCCACAAACCACCGACAGTATTTTCGACATTTTGGGCGACCCAGAATTGAATTACAGTGCTGAAGAGGTGAGAGGTGATGGATCTAATCCTCTTATAGATAAATCTCTCGGTCTGGGAATAGATTTTGAGTTGAAATCAAACGCGCCCAACGACAACGATTCTTCCATGAATAATACTGAATTGAACGATGCCGATTTTGATATAAGCGGAGCATTAAGGAATCAAAACAGCACACCCAATTCGTCAGACTTCGTGAACATATCAGATATCGGCAATGACCTTGATACGACGGAAAACGACAGTACAGTGAACGCCAATACCGTTCCAACGATTATCCACAGCCAAGCAGGGTCTATCAACAACAATCAACTTGTAGCAAAGCCGAAAGAGAATAATAAACGAGAGGATTTTTGTTTCTATTGCCAAAAAATGCAGACGGTCATCAGTCGTCATTTGGAAACCGTCCATAAGGATGTCGACGAAGTAAAAAAATTTGCTATTCTTCCAAAAGGCAATCCGGAACGCGTTCAACTGATCAACTTATTACGAAAAAAGGGGAACCATTTGTACAATACAAGTACTGAGTACAATAGAGATGGAAAACTATTAGTGGCACGAAGACCAAGGGAAGAACGAGCTGGTACTCAATATGCTCCCTGCCACCGTAGTGGCTTACAGGAGAGGCTTACTTGACAGTAGTCAAGTAAGCCTCAAGTAAAAACGTATTCGACGTCATCGCCAGAAATGTATTGGAGCGTCTACGAAAGGTGATCGAGCAAACACTATACTGACACGACGTACCGATGGAAGAATACATGCAAACGCAAGTGCACAATTGCAGCGAATATTTGCAGTTTTTGATGATGACCTCATATCACAATCCATACGATACGACGATGTGCTAATTGAATTTGGCATGATCCGCAATCGTTTGAGAACTCTTGGTCGTCTTCTCGATGAAATGAAAAAATTTCGATTGAACACGGAACCACGAATAACAGATTTTGCTTCGATATATGATCCTGGATTATATGATTGTATGCTGAGAGCAGTCAATGTCCTAGCTCGTTTCAATGAAGAGACTGGTGAACACGAAATACCATCCATCGTCACATCTCTCGGAACATACGTCAAAGCTGTCGCTGAGGTAGCATTGCTTGTAGTCAGAAAAAAAAGACAGCGAAAAACAATTACTGCTTGAAGATTACATCTATATTCACGATAAACAATACAGCACCAAAATCAATAGAGTTGCACACGAATCCCAAGCTAAGAAAAAACGCCAACAGAAGAAAGTATTGCCCAGTACTGATGATATCAAAAAACTGCAAGATTACGTTGTCAGAACAAGAGAAGAAGCTTTTTCTCAACTCAGCGATTATTATTCATATTCTGCGTGGTGAGAGTTGGCTAAGACAACGCCCATTTCGATTCAAATTTTTACTCGTCGTCGAGCTGGTGAGTTAGAAAGAACAACAATAGCCGATTTGAAAAACTGTGAGACGGTTGATGAAAGTGCGAATCCCGAAATTTATCAAAGCCTTTCAGAGGAAGAAAGGAAATACGTCGGCCAATACACCCGATTCATCATCACTGGGAAATTAGGACGTGATGTACCCGTCCTACTGGATTCCAAAATGCGAGAATGTCTGGATCTTGTTTTGCGTTTACGCTCTGCAACCAAAATAACACCAAAGTGTGGTATCGAGCACCCTGAGCGCTTACGCGGTACATCGCTGAGAAAACACATGGCTACCGCTTGTGTGGCTAGAAACATGAACGAAAACCAAGTGCTGGACATCGCCAATTTTATGGGGCACGCAGAACAAATCCACCGATCTCACTACAGGCAGTCCGTAGTTACGAGGGACGTTGTTGGTGTCGCGAAAATTCTTCGCAGTGCAATAGGACAAAGCGAAAATGATGAGACTGATAATATTTGCACTGATGAAAATCGAAATACTAATCTTCCAACAAGAGAAGAGAAGCAGACTGAAAATTTACAGCAGAATAAAGAATCGTCAACGGTAGAAACCGTTACAAATAAAAAGAAAAGAAAAGTCATCGTGCCTGAGGAAACGTTTTCAAGTGTCCCCCTCCGATTTCGATGAAACTCTGGTATGTTATAGAGGGTCAAAATCGATGACATACGTATTTTTTTTATCGGCCCAAACTCATTTTAAAGGGTTGAAACACCCCTCCAAAGTTGACCACCTCCCAAGATGATTTTTCTGTTTTGCATACAAGGAGGGGATTTTGATAACTAATAATGATAGTAATAAATACCTTGTCAAAAGTGATGAAAAACAGACTTCGAATATTCTCTAGAACTCTTTATTTTAGGGGTTAACTTGTATATACAAAGTTCATTTTTTACATTAGAAACAAGATGTTCATCGGGGCTCAATGAATCCAACAGCACTGTGAAGAGCATGCAAGAATACAGAATACGTGCTTTCGATTTTTTCGAAAAAACTGAATTCTTATCGACTTTTTTCCCAATATTGCGGATTATGTCTAGTATTTAGCCATGAATCATTGAATAACATTGTTTAAGGCTCGCATTCATTCTGGCATCGCTCTCTTATCATTTTACTGTTTTATCATTTTTTTTCAACAAACGTGAATATTTTCCATTTCAAGCAGACTATCAACTACTCGAAAATTCGATGTGTGTCATATGTAAACAAGTCATATCTCTACTTGAATTAATTCTATGGCACAGATATTTTTTTCAACGATTACGCGTATCTGTCGGATATTTTCAATATGAAAAGTCGTGAGACCGTTCAGTGCTTGTTAATACGTTAATAACAGAACTTCGAGCAGTTATTCAATTTCTTCTCACGTTTACAATGAAAGTGAATCCAATAAACGTTATTTAACTTCCTGGGCAGTATTTGAAGAAATGAATATACCCGAGTCCCCGTTAACAAATGATGAACGTGAAATAGCTTCGAACTTCGAAAACATTTTATTACAAAGCATGACAGAATATAATAGTGTGGAAATGATTGAGGAAAATTCTCTTGACTTTGAAGAGCCCTACAAAAATCTTGAAACGTTCGCAGTGGAAGATGCAGATTTTCAGGTGCCTTCCGAAGGACCTGAAGATAGCTGTTCCGAAGATGACGAACCTTTAAGTTTCGATTATAAAAGAAGAGCTGTTGAATATTGGAAAAGTGCAAAGACGAAAAAAAATCGCTCAATTGATACGGTTCGTCATAGATATAAAAAAGTCAAATCAGTACGACAATTGCGTCGTTGGGTGCACCAAATCAACCAGGGAGGGACATACATGGAAAAATCGGCTCGCATATCAGAGTATACATTGCAGAATATGAAAAATGTCATTGACGCAGGCTTGATTGTTCATGATACGGATCTGCGAAGATGGGCTTTAAAGGCCCAAGGACTTATTAGTCAAAAGGATTTTCGATTTAAAGCATCGCCAGCGTGGTTACTTCACTTTAAGAAGATCCATCGCATTACTAGCAGAAAAATCAATAAATTCGTCACGCGAAAATCAGTGGAAAATAGTGAATATTTACACAAGAGTGCTGAAGAATTTTTGAAAAGAGTTGAACCTTATATTTCTGAATATGGATTACAAAATATATATAATTCTGATCAGAGTGGTTTCCAAATAGAGATTCATTCTGGACGAACGTTAACGGAAGAAGGAACTAAACAAGTGTCGTGCATAGTACAATCAGTAACTTCAACAACGCACAGTTATACTATACAGCCTACAATTTCAGCGGACGGAAATATATTATCTCCTTTATTTATTGTTTTAAAAGAACCATCCGGAACGTTCGGACCTATAGTTGAACAACATTTATTCAGACCGCCAAATATTTTCATCACAGCTTCCAAATCAGGAAAACTTACTTCAGGTATAATAATTCTTGTTTCGCGCTGCATATATTCAAACGGTATTAATCACAATGATTCATTACAGAGCACTTCAAGATGTGGTTAGAAGAAGTGTTTATCCCAAAAGTGGGATCGAAGAGTCTACTTCTAATTGATTCTTGGAGTGGGCATTGTTCTAGAGTTGTGCAAGAGACAACATCCCCAGACAAAAAGTTGACGACTTTATTGATAACGAAAGGAACCACTGGAAAAATTCAACCTCTCGATGTTTTCGGCTTCCGTATATGGAAAAATTATATTCGTTATTTTTCAGACACCGTAGTTCTTCTTGATTATAATTTAAATTTACATTTAAGGAATAATATAATAAAATTACAGTCTTTAGTTCACAACCAACTGTCATCTCCGCGATATCATAATTTGTTTCGTTATGCGTGGCATAACGCGGGTTCATTGCAAAGAAACCTGATGAATTTGATAACCCCGTCGATTTTGCATTTGGACAGTCATCTCATCCGAACTGTAAAATCGAAGGTTGCACGAATGTCGCAGTAATCAGATGTTCTTGGTGTAAAAAATCACTTTGCCTACAGCATTTTTTTGATGAATATCATTATTGTACCGACTATCATCCATAAAGCGATTTATAGATAAACTTAGAACTTGTTTTTGTTTAAAGGGTGTGGCCACGGTAGAGGAAGTAGAATCATGTGCATATTCAACAATTTTGTATTATATAAAAACGTAATTTATTTACAAAACTATTTACAGGTGTATTTAGTGTATGAATCAAAGTAACAAAAAAAACGCCTAATCCTGACCCGTTGCAAAGGATGGAATTTTGTCGATGGGCATTGCGAAAAATCACTCAATTCAGAGATTTTTTCCGGTTCGTTATGTTTACTGATGAATCTACATTCAACAATCGAGGTGAGGTAAATCGATGGACTTTTCGCTATTGGTCGAATCGTAATCCACATTGGGTGAGACAGATCGACCATCAGCATCGGTGGAGTTTGAATGTTTGGTGCGGCATCATCAACGGACAAATAATAGGTCCTTACTTCTTCGAGGGAACTTTAACAGCTGTCCGATACCTCGATTTTCTGCAAAATGATCTGCCGATTTTGCTAGAAAATCTTGACCTCGACACACGTCAACGGATGTGGTTTCAACAAGATGGTGCACCCGCTCATTGGGCTCGGGTCGTTCGGAATCATTTGAACGAAGCATTTGGACAACGGTGGATTGGACGAGATGGTCCCACCCGTTGGCCTCCAAGATCACCTGATCTTACCTGTCATGATTTTTTCTTGTGGGGCTACCTCAAGGATGTTGTCTACCGCCAGGTTCCAACGACACGAGAAAATATGAAGGAGAGGATAACAGCTGCCTGTGGAGCGATCTCAGGAGATGTTCTCCTACGAACAGTTGATGGCTTCCAGATATGCAGGCATGTTTGAATATGAACGGTGGAATATTTGAACATCTTTAAAAAGGGCCAACGCGACGAGTCACGCACGCACGCACGCACGCACGCACGCACGCACGCACGCACGCACTGTCGGCAGATAGATAAAATGCGACGCGGCGCGTCCCCAGGTGGCGGATAGGGGAGTGCCCTCTCGAAACTTCGAAGATTCAGAGGGTAGGTTCGAAATAAAATAGCACCCGCGGACCAAACTAAATAAAAAATCGGTGACGAGTTTTGCGTTGAAGGAAACGCTCATGATGCATCGGAAAGATACCTGAGCATCGGCAGCCAAAGGTATGCAAGCTCATCCAATATCATCGTCATACAAAAACTGGTGATCCATATAAATGCTGAAGTATGTTATGCAGAAATAAGCGCACAAGGGAATTCGGCTGAGACTTAATAAAGCCATAAAGAAGACCAAGAGTAATAGCTGGTGTGAATTTCTCCTGGTAGAAGACAGTGACCCGTGAGGCAAACTGCACGAAACAGTCGTGGAGTCATGACTATTCCGGGGAAGTCCGACTTTCTTATCGTGCGATAAGCATTTCCTTCTTCGAGAAAAAAACAAACATGCCCACAACCGTGCAACCTAAGACACGCACACACAGATACATGCACACTTTTGTTTGGGTTCGTTTGGGCTTGGGTTTGTTTGGGTTTTGTATGGTACCTTCTGGACAGCGCTAAATAGTCAAAAATGGAGTTCCAACATGAAAACCACAATCTGAATCGAAAAATGTTTCCTACAAAAGTTGTCAGTTTTAAGGCAATGCATTGTTTTGTCATGAAAAAGTTAGGTTTCCAAAAAAAAAACATGTCAGCCATCGTAGCATCGCTGTTTTAAATTTGCGACCTTCAACAAAAAATTTTTTGAACGTCCCCCTTCGAACTCTAAAACTTTTGTTTTAAACAAAATTTGATCAGAGCAATATTTTTTGAGATAATTTAGATCTAAGATTAAAATGGGACACCCTATATACTTGATACATTTAACCTATTTACCTCATATATTCCACTCTCACACATATACGTTTACTTTTTTAATTACCCTATTATGTAACCTCTTTACTCCTTATATATTTATATTCTACATATATATTAACATATACATCTTACCTAACCATAAGTTATGTATGTCATATATGTATGTATCGGTATCGTATGGAATCATTTGGTAGTCGTATGGAATTGTATAGAATCGTTCGATAGTCGTATCGAATCGAATGGCATCGTTTGTCATCGTTTGGTAGCCACTTGTATATGTGATATTAGCTTTCCTTACACGCAGTACGACTTGTATATTTTGTTCATGTATCCTATGCATATCTTAAATATTTCTTCTTTTTTTAATGGCTAAGCGGTCACCCAACCAAGTACTGACCGCAGTCAACGCTGCTTAACTTGTGTGATCGCCGAAGCCACGCACCGACCGCGAACCTATCGCTGTCGGTATCATTCATTTATAAATAAAAATTAAATTCTCAGTAAATTTTCATTACAAATTTAATTATGTCAAAATGAAAAATTCGATTTTCATTCTAAAATAGATGATCAAAACAATTTGATTAATGAATTAAAATTTCATAGCAAAATAATACATTTTTTTAAATTGGAGAGGCAGTGGCTCAGTGGTAATGGGCCCGGCTCCCACCGAGCGAGCCCGGGTTCGATTCCCGCCACCGACACCAATGGATTTTTCTGAGTGTCTTAAGCTGTACTCTCTGTGGTTCGGAACCCACGTAAAAAATGTAGGTCCACAGTGCGCAGTGCAGAAAAACAAAAACAGTGGGAATAACAGACACAAATAGTGGAAATAAAGAAAAAATAGAGGAAATACGAAAAAGCATACCATGTAAAAACCCGACAAAGGTATGCATGTAAAACTCCACTACTACTACTACTACATTTTTTAAAATTAAAAAATAATTAAAAGTACTTCTTTATATAAAAAGTTTTTCAACAAATTAAAATCGATTCATCAAATTGTTCATTGATTTTTAAAAATGTGTAATTTTACATTCAATTTCCAGTCATTTATCAGGCTATTTTACAATTGCTTATTTTCAAATCAAAACTATTTTTTTAATAAAATTTCATTCATTAATTGAATTATTTCGAAATATAAAATTTGATTTTCATTCAAATATGAATAATTGCGAAATTGTATTGTATTGTATTGTATTTGAGTATTTTCCGGGCGCTCAGTCCTAATGGACCATTGTGCCCGGGCCCCAAGAGGGGGCAACCCTTATCACGGAGTGCTGGGAAGCAGGCCGGCGCTCTTCGCAAAGCGGAGAAGCCTGCCCACCCTACCAGCCTCCAGCTTGAATTCCTCGGGCACCCGGGACCCGAAGGCCTCATATCTGACGCCCTCTAGTCCCTTGCAACTAAGTATAATATGCAGTGTCCTCTGCTTCTCTGCACCTCGGGCAGATTGGTTCTTCGTTGAGACCCATCCTCACCGCGTGCCTGCCTGTGAATCAGTGTCCTGTCACTAGTCCAACGACCACTCTCAGCAGTGCCCTGTCCAGGTTTGTGAGTGTGGCGCTTAGTTTCACCGATGGGCCTGTCAACAGTGCCCTCGCGTGTCTCATTTCGGGTCCTCTAGCCCAGAGGTCGGCAAACCACTCCTCCGACCATCTGTTTGCCTCCCTCTTTACGAGCTCCGGTGAGGCCCCTATTTGGCGTGTGTCCGCCGTTACTTGCCTTGCGGCTCCACATTCGGCTAATAGGTTAGCCTTCTCGTTTCCCTGGATACCGCTGTGGCCCGGTACCCATAGCAGCTTGACCCTGTTGTCTCTGGCGATCAGTGACAACAGTTCCACAAACTCCTTGGCTAGCCCAGAGCTTACTGTAACCGCGTACAGTGCCCTGAGCGCGGCCTGGCTGTCGCTGCAAACGTAGATATGTTTGTCCTTGTACCTCTTATCCCGGATGGAATGAGCACAGGCTTTGATCGCGAATAGCTCGGCTTGGAGTATCGAGGCACTAGGTCCCAGAGAGAAACTTATGTGAGTGCATCCCAGAACAAAATCCTGGGGATTATTTCTGAAGCGAAGGCACTTGATGCCTCAAGTACAGCTGCGAAGAGTGAAGTTGCGTTGCTCGCCTTAACGTTCCCTTTGATTACACATCAGCTGAAGGAAGATCCGCAATATCTCTACAAAGTCATACCCGTACGTTAAAGGACTTTCCGTTTATTCCGATTTTATTACTAGTAGAACGCAAAGCAATCCTTTCATGAGTTTCATTTGGTTTGAACAATAATTCTCGTTACTGCTAATCAATCTGTACTCTTAATTTTTTTTTACAGGAGGACACACCGATTAACGAAGTTGCCGAGTACGCGAAACAGGGCTCTCCGATTCTGATTGTCAGAGGTACGTAGCTTATGCGAAAAGATTCATGTTCGTAAGAATACGTACAGTTTTTGAATGTCAACTAAATGATCGCTCATGGTATGTTGATTCAATAGGTAAATCGCTGTTCGATATCGATGCCAAGTGTGACGTCGTACTAGAGAAGAAGGTTGTTGTTGCTGCGTGAGGTGTACTTGACGGACTTTTATTGACGTTTCTGGCGTATTACGTATTTGGATACGTATATCAGTCCGAAATTGAGAAAACTTTGGAGTTCATTCAAAGGTAACGTTTTATTCGTACGAAAATTTATCAGCATCGCACGATCTCCGAAAATTTTAATCGTAGAATTGCTGATCCTAGTCAAAAATCCCCTCCCCGGCGAAAAAAGCCTGGACAAGTCCATTTGTTGGTGACAAATTTTTTCATTTGTTTTCGAAGATAAATTTACTCGCCTTAAAAACCTTGTTACGAAAAACATCTCGCCTAATCGGCTAAAAAGCCTTGGTATAAAAAAAATCTTGCCTGAAAAATCTTGGTATAAAAAACATCTCGCGTAAAAAACCTTGGTATAAAAACCATCTTGCCTAAAAAACCTTGGCCAACCGTGCCTAAAAAAGTTGAAGTCCCTCCAAAATAAAAGAATACAATCACCTAAAAAACCTTGTATAAAGAACATGTCGCCTGAAAAACCTTGGCCAAGGTCACCTAAAAAAATCTAAGACCCTTCAAAGAATACATTGAAGAACATCCTTACAAAAATTGAAAACACTTCAAATGAATACAAAAAAAGTATATCACCAAAAATGTCAAGAAAGAATAACCCAAAATTATATCATTCACGTGCAGCACTAAATTTTCTGATATCAATAAAAGGACAAGTTTTTCATTCACGTCCAAGAATTGACTAATGAGTAATGAGACAAAATCATTTGTTAGCAAAAAATGATTACTCAATCAATCAAGAAACACCTTACAAAAATCTCCCTGAAAAATTAAAAACACCTGAAATGAATTTTTAAAAAATAGAACAAAAATGCTCAAATAACATTAATGTACAAATGGATCATTTAGGTTCAACACTAAAATTTCTGATACCAATAAGAGGACAAGTTGTTCGTTCAGGTCTGAGATTCGATTAACGACTAAATAGTCAAAATCATTTGTTGGCGAAAAAAAGTTTACCTGAAAAATTACAAACACCTGAAATGAATATACAAAAATACAACAAAAAATGCTGAAAAAACAATCATGTAAAAATGGATCATTCACGTTGAGCACTACAATTTCTAATACCAATCAGAGGACAAATTTTTCGTTGAGGTCTGAGAATCGACTAACAACTGATTAGAAAAAATCATTTGTTGTCAAAAAAGAGTTTATCCTAACTTCCAGGGTTTCAATGGTTTTGAATAATTTCACCATGTTTCTCGAATTTTCGCCCGGATAGATTTATCACAGGTTATAACTTGGAGCCCCCAATACTGTTTGATCGGTAACGATTTGTTAAATGGTCTCCACCGTACGTTGAGCCAGTGCGCACAGAGTACTTG
The DNA here is from genome assembly GCA_963921915.1 of Hyposoter dolosus. Classification (NCBI taxonomy): domain Eukaryota; kingdom Metazoa; phylum Arthropoda; class Insecta; order Hymenoptera; family Ichneumonidae; genus Hyposoter; species Hyposoter dolosus. The sequence goes on along the minus strand of OY998136.1, from coordinate 15,802,909 downwards.
TCCGGCCCATAACTTTTTATGCAAATTGCTAATTCAATAAAAAATTTAGGAAAAATTCAAGAAAAAAGAAGCAAACAGGAACAATAGATAATCTTTCATTCATATCATTCATTATTATTCTAATTATGATTTATACTGTGGCCATTGTTTACTGTGACTATGCGAAAGTGGTCAATCCACACTGATATCGGACGATGCCAGGATTCAATTCTCGGAAACGTCATGAGTGATGTCAGATCCAATTGCTGACAACGATTATCTTGGATATCACAAACTAATTGACTAATTTAACCATGCCTTCTCCCAGGAATATCATAACTTTGTAATGTTGAGTAGGTATCTGCAGGTGCCCTAAATCTTGTATCCTTAATATCACTAACTCTTCAAAACTTGATGAATTTTGAAGTATTTATAATAATAAGGAAAATAATGAGAACGCTGAAGAATTTCAATGAATATTAATTCTGTTCTCAACTCATGAAGAATGTATGAATCAATTTCAATTTCCAACAAGTTGACTTGCACATGTCTGCATGGCTACAAACACACAACAGTTATATATTGATTTTTTCTTGAATGAACATTTTGCATAAAAAGTTATGGGCCGGACAAGTACTCCTCTGTGCGCACTCGCTCATCGTACGGTGGTGACCGTTTAACAAATCGTTACCGATCAAACAGTATTGGGGGCTTCAAGTTATAACCTGTGATAAATCTGTCTGGGCGAAAATTGCGAAACATAGTCAAATTATTCAAAACCATTGAAACCCTGGAAGTTAGGATAAACTCTTTTTTGACAACAAATGATTTTTTCTAAACAGTTGTTAGTCGATTCTCAGACCGCAACGAAAAATTTGGCCTCTGATTGGTATCAGAAATTGTAGTGCTCAACGTGAATGATCCATTTTTACATGACTGTTTTTTCAGCATTTTTTGTTGTATTTTTGTATATTCATTTCAGGTGTTTTTAATTTTTCAGGTAAACGTTTTTTCGCCAACAAATGATTTTGACTATTTAGTCGTTAATCGAATCTCAGACCTGAACGAACAACTTGTCCTCTTATTGGTATCAGAAATTTTAGTGTTGAACCTAAATGATCCATTTTTACATTAATGTTATTTGAGCATTTTTGTTCTATTTTTTAAAAATTCATTTCAGGTGTTTTTAATTTTTCAGGGAGATTTTTGTAAGGTGGTTCTTGATTGATTGAGTAACCATTTTTTGCTAACAAATGATTTTGTCTCATTACTCATTAGTCAATACTTGGACGTGAATGAAAAACTTGTCCTTTTATTGATATCAGAAAATTTAGTGCTGCACGTGAATGATATAGTTTTGGGTTATTCTTTCTTGACATTTTTGGTGATATACTCTTTTTGTATTCATTTGAAGTGTTTTCAATTTTTGTAAGGATGTTCTTCAATGTATTCTTTGAAGGGTCTTAGATTTTTTTAGGTGACCTTGGCCAAGGTTTTTCAGGCGACATGTTCTTTATACAAGGTTTTTTAGGTGATTGTATTCTTTTATTTTGGAGGGACTTCAACTTTTTTAGGCAAGGTTGGACAAGGTTTTTTAGGCAAGATGGTTTTTATACCAAGGTTTTTTACGCGAGATGTTTTTTATACCAAGATTTTTCAGGCAAGATGTTTTTTATACCAAGGCTCTTTAGCCGATTAGGCGAGATGTTTTTCTTAACAAGGTTTTTAAGGCGAGTAAATTTATCTGTGAAAACAAATGAAAAAATTTGTCACCAACAAATGGACTTGTCCAGGCTTTTTTCCCCGGGGAGGGGATTTTTGGCTAGGATATCACTTCTTTTTTTCTGACTCCGAATTTTGCATTCATTTCAAGTGTTTTGAATTGTTATTGGCCAAGGTTTTTTAGGTGAGATGTTTTGTACCAACGTTCTTTAGGCGAGATGTTTTTTATACCAAGGTTTTTTTAGGCGAGATATCTTGCATATCAAGGTTTTTGAAGCGAGTAGATTTATCTGTGAAAACAAATGAAAAAGGTGGTCACCAACAAATGGACTTGTCCAGGCTTTTTTCCGCGGGGAGGGGATTTTTGGCTACGATATCACGTCTTTTTTTCTAACTCTGAGTTTTGTATTTATTTGAAGTGTTTTGAATTGTTATTGGCCAAGGTATTTCAGGCGAGCTGTTTTGTGCCAAGGTTTTTTTATGCGAGATGTCTTTTATATCAAGGGTTTTGAGGCAGGTTAGCTGATATTTTGAAAGAAAAATTGAAATAAAAATTGGCAATATCAGATAAAGGCGTTGACTCGTTCTTTGTAATATAAAGTATAAGTAAACAGGAAAGAACTTAAGACCAACAAAATTCTCATCCAAAATTCATTAATGCTACCTCAATGACTCGCCGAGATATGATTTTGTGCACATTACCACGATTATCCCAGGAAAATGACGATTTTTCGTGATTTTTTAGACGAAAATCGCTCGTCTCCGAGTAAATATGGTAAAATTATTATTTTTTTTTCCAGTCACACAGTTTGTTTAGCTCACACAAACAGTAAGCACGTGCCAACGTCTCAATTAATCGCAAGATAGCAATTTTCAACTTTTGACCATCGGCTTGGAAAAATATAAGTTTTTACATCAATTTGCAACGAAGAAATTATCGTGTTTGCTCGATGGGATTACGATGCTGATTTTTCCCATGCAAATGTAGTCTGTGGAGCTAAATTTGAGCCTAAATTCATGCCGATATCTCAATCTCTCGCCGAGATATGATTTTTGGGCCATTACCACGATTATCGCTGGAAAATGACGATTTTTCGTGAATTGTCAAACGAAAATCGCTCGTCTCCGAGTAAAAAGGGCAAAATTATAATTTTTTTTTCAGTCAACATGTTTTGATAAGCTGGAACGAAGAGCAAACACGTGCCAACGGCTCAATTTATCGCAAGAGGGCAATTTTCAACTTTTGACCATCAGCTTGCAAAAAGCAAAGTTTTTGCATCAATTTTGCAACGATGAATGATAAATTTTGATTTCGAGTCAACGATGATGGAGTCAACACGATAAGTGTTGACTCGATGGGAGTAACATGCTGATCTTTTTCCTGCAAATGTACTCTGTAGAGCTAAATTTGAGCCCAAATTGATGCCAACCTGTGAGAATCATTTACACAAATGTTTTCGCTGCAAACAATTTCAGAAAACTTGTCGCTGTATAATATTTTGCTCCTTCCGGAGCAAAACTTTCACCAATACGATTCTTATGTAGCTCAGCGACAAAATTTTCATGTCGCTGAGAGTTATTGTCGTTTTGCTATTAATCCAACTAGCAGGGAATAAATGCATCGCTATCAAAAAGCGATGAATGTTTTCCCTGTTAGAATCATTTGGACAAATGTTGTCGCTGCAAACGATTTTAGAAAACTTGTCACTCCATAATATGTGGCTCCTTCCTGAGCATAACTCTCAGCGACACGATTTTCATGTCGCTCAGCGACACGATTTTCATGTCGCTCAGCGACAAGATTTTTATGTCGCTGAAAGTTATTGTCGCTTTGCAATTAATCTAATGCCAGCGGCGATGTTAGTTATGCTGTAAATGAATAAAAATGTGGGTGTAGGAATGGGGCAAAGGTTGTGAAGCATATTCATTCATGAAGCATATTCCCCCGTCACTGGAGCATGTCCGTGGTAATGCCAGCTGCAAATTAGCATTTGTGAGGTTATGACGATCTGTCAAAGCTGTAAGCATAGTATTCACATTTTTCTTCGATAACCCTGCATTCTCGAGAAAATAAATGGTTAGCTAACGTTCGTTGTTCGACACGGAACAAGTTTGTAACTGTTATTTTCTTGAAAATGTTAACGGCGTGAAAGAAAAATGTGAACTCAATTCAGCTAGCTCTCTCACACTCACGTCCATATGGGCCGTCGAAATATCGAAAATCATTTTTTCATAGCGATCAGCTGACATTTTTCGCCCGCTCGTCTGCATTGTTTGTTTCATGTGTCCTCAGTCGCGACCAATCAGAAACACGATAGCCACACGAGGCTGTGTCGTATACATACACGCACGCACACTTCGATCATCGCATAATTTTGCCCGTGCAAAGTTTTTTTTCAGCAATTACGGCATCAATCGGGTTGATTTATGGCTCAATCGAAGGGGGATAACTTAAGTAGTCTCTAGTTCAAATTTCAGAACATGAGATTACCCCTGGGCTTCGTAATTCAAGAAAGAGTCTACCCCCACCGTCGAAATCGCTTTATTCAAAGATAATAGACTCGGGTGAGTCCCGGGCAAGAAGACGACGCTGTCAAATGTACCTGTCCCGAGACTTTGCCGAGTCTCTTGATGACCTATCATAGACAAAAGTAGATGATCATTAAAATCCTTGCAACAAAACCAAATGACTTGCAAATTAAATTTAATATACACTTGTATATTAATATTAAAAGAACGTTTCCTAGTTTTCATAAAAACCGACCTGAAAATTGTGATACAAATTTATATCAAAATAACGAATTTTTCAAATAAAGTTATTGAGGAGAACAGTAAATTTAACATACACTCGTATATTAATTTTACCATATCGTTCGTAATTCCAATGTACGTAAATATCTATATTTCATCACAAGTGCATTATTTTTCAAACACGCAAGTGAAGTAATATTACCAAAACATACATTGATTTTCCAAATACCCTATATAAGACTTCAGATTCGTACTCGAATTTTACTGTACGGTGTCCGCATAAAAACTTCCTACACTTTTGTATTAAAATTCAAACCGATTTTTTTTACAGTGTGTCTTTTCAGGAGAATTTTTAGGAAATTCCCAGTCTGCCTCCGCGTTCGCGAGTGAAAAAAGCACTGTTTCCGAGATTATTTGAACTTTTTCGTGCCGATACTCCAAAAATCTGAAATGTGCGTCCGTTTTTCGGCTTACTGGGCTCTCCTGAAGAGAGTTTTTGGGCAATTCCGAGTTTGCGTCCGCGTTCGCGAGTTCGAAAAGCGCTGTTACCGAAATTCTTTGCACACTTTCGTGAATATTCTCGAAAAAATATTAATTATGCGTACGTTTTTCGGCTCACTGGGCCTTTAGGAGACTTTTTGGGCCATTCCCAGTCTGTCTTCGCGTTCGCGAGTGAAACACGCGCTATTTTCGACATTTTCTTGCCGTTTCTCGGTAAATTTTGTGGTCGCGTACGTTTTCGGGGTTCCTCGGCTTCAAGGACACTTTCGTGCCGTTGAAAGTATTTCACCGAGTTTGCAGGTGGAACACGCGCTTTTTTCAAGTTTCTTCGTACACTTTCGTTCCATTTCACGGAAAATCTTGAATGTGTGTATGTTCTTTATTTTAGGGCGACAAAATTGCGAAAAAATCGTGTTTACACTTGCGAACGCGACGGCAGATTGGAAATTGCATGAAAGTGTCCTTGAAATCCACCAACCCGGAAAACGTACGCGCACTGAAGATTTTCCGAAAAACAGCACAAAAGTGACGGAAGAATCTCGAAAATAGCGCGTATTTCACTCGCCAACGCGAAGACTGGATGGAAACTGCATGAAAAGTTTCTTTGGAGTCTAATAAGCCAAAAAACGGGCACACATTGAAGATTGTCGAGAAACTGCACGAAAGTGTCCTAGAAAGCTTGAAAAAAGCGAATGTTTCACGCACGGACGCGAAGACAAACTGGAAACAACACAGTATTTGCAGCCGAGTGAGCCAAAAAAACGTGCACACATTGATGATTTTTCGAGAAACGTCACGAAAGTTATCAAAGAAACTCGAAAAGAGTGCGTGTTTCACTTGCGAACGCGACGGCAGATCGGGGATGAGACGAAAAGTATCCTGGAAGCTGTGCGATGGAAAACTTACGCACACTAAAGATACTTCGACAAACGGCACGACAGTATCAAGGGAGTATCGAAAAATGCGCGCATTTCACTCGCGAACGTGAAAATGGGCCAGGAAAGGCACAAAAAGTGTCCGTGAAGCACATTAAGCCGAAATGTATACGTACACTGAAGATTTTCTGAAAAACGGCACGGAACGGGAAATGCGAAAACAGACTGAGAATCGCAGAAGAACTATCCGAATCCCTGTAAACCGAATCTCGAAAAATCTGCAGTGTGCGTACATTTTTCGGTTTACAGGGATTCGGATAGTCTTTCTGCGATTCTCAGTCTGTTTTCGCATTTCCCGTTCCGTGCCGTTTTTCGGAAAATCTTCAGTGTACGTATACATTTCAGCTTAATGTGCTTCACGGACACTTTTTGTGCCTTTCCTGGCCTATTTTCACGTTCGCGAGTGAAATGCGCGCATTTTCTGATACTCTCTTGATACTGTCGTGCCGTTTGTCGAAGTATCTTTAGTGTGCGTAAGTTTTCCATCGCACAGCTTCCAGGATACTTTTCGTCTCATCCCCGGTCTGCCTTCGCGTTCGCAAGTGAAACACGCACTCTTTTCGAGTTTCTTTGATAACTTTCGTGACGTTTCTCGGAAAATCATCAATGTATGCATGTTTTTGTGGCTCACTAGGCTGTAAATACTGTGTTGTTTCCAGTTTGTCTTCGCGTTCGTGAGTGAAACATTCGCTTTTTTCAAGCTTTCTCGGACACTTTCGTGCAGTTTCTCGACAATCTTCAATGTGTGCCCGTTTTTTGGCTCATTGGACTCCAAAGAAACTTTTCATGCAGTTTCCATCCAATCTTCGCGTTGGCGAGTGAAACACGCGCTATTTTCGAGATTCTTCTGTCACTTTTGTGCCGTTTTTCGGAAAATCTTCAGTGCGCGTACGTTTTCCTGGTTGGTGGATTTCAAGGACACTTTCGTGCCATTTCCAGTCTGCCGTCGCGTTCGCAAGTGAAAACGCGATTTTTTCGAAATTTTGTCGCCCTAAAATAAAGAACATACACACACATTAAAGATTTTCCGTGAAATGGAACGAAAGTGTACAAAGAAACTCGAAAAAAGCGCGTGTTCCACCTGCAAACTCGGAGAAATACTTTTAACGGCACGAAAGTGTCCTTGAAGCCGTGGAACCCCGAAAACGTACGCGACCACAAAATTTACCGAGAAACGGCAAGAAAATGTCGAAAATAGCGCGTCTTTCACTCGTGAATGCGAAGGCAGACTGGAAATGGCACAAAAGTACCTTCGAAGCTCGGTTATTCGGAAAACGTACGCATACCATAGTATATTACACACCTAGTGCAGGAAAGTAAGGAAAGTCTCAGATCACATGTAATTGTCGGCCGAGGCGAAGCCGAGGCTGACAAACATGTGGTCTGAGGCTTTACTTTTTCCTGCCCGAGGTGTGTATACGATTTTTCTGTCCGACGCAGGCGGAAAACGGCAACTTCGGCCCGCGCAGCGGGCCGAAAGTAGCCGCTTTCGGCCCGGAGGCCAGAAAAAGATTTTCCAAGATCCAGCACGAAAGTGTCCAGAGAATCCGGAAACAGTGCCTGTTTTACTCGCGACCGTGAAGACAGACTGGGAATGGCCCAAAAAGTCTCCTGAAGGCCCAGTAAGCCGAAAAATGTACGCATAATTAATATTTTTCAAGAATAGGCACGAAAGTGTGCAAAGAATCTCGGAAACAGCGCTTTTTCTACTCGCGAACGCGGACGCAGACTGGGAATTGCCCAAAAACTCTCTTCAGGAGAGCCCAGTAAGCCGACAAACGGACGCACATTTCAGATTTTTGAAGTGTCGGCACGAAAAAGTTCAAATAATCTCGGAAACAGCACTTTTTTCATTCGCGAACGCGGAGGCAGACTGGGAATTTCTTAAAAATTCTCCTGAAAAGACAGTTATCCCAGAAAGCGTACGCACACTTAAGATTTTTCGAGAATAGACACTAAAGGGTTCAAAGAATCTCGGAAGGAACGCTTGTTTCTTTCGCGAACGCGTAGGCAGACTGGGAATTGCCCAAAAAGTCTTCTGAAACCCAAGTAAGCCGACAGACCTACGCACATGGAAGATTTTTGAAGAATCGGCACGAAAAAGTTCAAAGAATCTCGCAAACAGCGCTTTTTTTACTCGCGAACGCGTAGGCAGACTGGGCATTGCCTCAAAATTCTCCTGAAAGCACGGTTATTCCGGAAAGCGTACGCACACTGCGGATTTTTAGAGAATAGGCACGAAAGTGTGCAAAGAATCTCGGAAAAAGCGCATGTTTCACTCGCGAACGCGAAGGCAGACTGAAAACGGCACAAAAAGTGTATGTAAAGACCAGTGAGCCAAAAAAACATGCACACAGCGAAGATATTCCGAGAAATAGCACGAAAGTGTCCAAAGAAAGTGGGAAGAAGCGCGTGTTTCACTCGCGAACGCGAAGAAAGACTGGGAACCGTACAAAAATTGTCCAAAGAATCTCGAAAACACTGCGTGTTCTACTCGCGAACGCTAGAAATTCCGTTTCCGGTGACAGTGGGGAATCAGTAGAGAAATCAAAGGTGCGGGAAATAAACGGAAAGGGAGAAAAGGGGCAGTGTTGGGAGAAAAAGTGAGAGTGGAAAAGTGGGGAAGAGCGGCGGCGAGAGTGTGGAGGGTAAACGCGTGAAACGGGTCAGTGGGGAGAAGTAAAAAACCGAAGGTAAAAATGGGGCAAGAAAAGATAGTGGTTATAGCGCTAAGGTGTGAAGTAGGCAGAGAGCGAGGTGTGGGAAGTAGCGTGGAAGAGTGCGGGAAAGGAAAGGCAGCGACGGGCGGAGAATGGTCAAAGTAGGTAAGCGGAACAGATCGGTAAGGAAGGAGCGGGATAGGTAAGGTAGGAGAGAAAGGATAAAGAAGGAAATACTGATCGAGATGAGTGAGCAGAATAAGAAAGAAATGGGGGACGGGGTGATGAGAGTGAAGGGCCTGGAGGAGGGAGCAAGGGCGAGCAGTGTAGGGAATATAATGGAAGCAATACTGGGAGGGGACACGAAGAAGAGGGAAAGGGAGGAGAGTATGGCGAAAGGGGAAGGCGGAGGGGAGGCGGATGCGTTCAAAAGGAGTAAGAAAGTGGTAAGGTCGCCGGAGAGAGAGGGGGGAGAGGCGGATGAGATAGTAAGAAGGGTGGGGGAAATGATGAAGGGATTGCTGGAGCAGGAGCTAAGGAAAGAATGTGGGAGAATAGAGGCGAAAGTGGACGGGTGGGCGGAGGAGGTGAGAAAGGAGCATGAGGAGATGAGAAGGCAGTGGGGGGAGGAAAGGGAAGGGTTCAAAAAGAAAATTGAGGAGTTGGAGCGGAAGGTGGAGGTACTGAAGAAGGAAAAAGGGGAGAGGGGAGAGGAAGGAGGGATTAGGGACAGGAGAGTGAGGGCGGTGGAAAAAGAGTTGGAGTGGCGAGAGAGGGAGGAAAGGAGAAAAAACGTAGTGGTGAGAGGGGTGAATATGGCGGAAGGGGTGGAATGGGAGGGGGAAATAGAGAAGATATGGGGGATTCTGGGGGTGGAAGGAGGCAGGAAAGAGATGAGAAAGATAGGGAAGGTGGATGAGGGAGGAAGGGGGATGGTGATGATAAAGCTGGAGGAAAGGGAGAAGAAGATGGAAATAATGAAGGCGAAAGCGAAGTTGAGAGGGAATAGAGAAAGGATCGAGGATGATCTGACGAATGAGGAGAGGACAATAAAATGGCTGGTCCCACAATGACACCCACAGTTTTATTCATTTACAGCATAACTAACATCGCCGCTGGCATTAGATTAATTGCAAAGCGACGATAACTCTCAGCGACATAGATATCATGTCGCTGAGCCACATGAAAATCTTGTCGCTGAGGCACATGAAAATCATGATGCTGCCAGTTATCCGGAAGCTCCAGATAATTCTCAATGACATAAAAATCTTGTCGCTGAGCCACATCAAAATCTTGTCGCTGCGAGTTATCCGGAAGCTCTGGATAACTCTCAGCGACAAGTTGTTGCTCCAGAAGGAACCAAATATTGTGGAGCGACAAGTTTTCTGGAATTGTCTACAGCGACAACATTTATACAGGGAAAACATTCATCGCTATCAGAAAGCGATGAATGTTTTCCCTGTTTGTTAGATTAATCACAAAGCGACAATAACTTTCAGCGACATAAAAATCTTGTCGCTGAGCGACATGGAAATCGTGTCGCTGAGAGATATGCTCCGAAAGGAGCCAAATATTATGGAGTGACAAGTTTTCTGAAATCGTTTGCAGCGACAACATTTGTCCAAATGATTCTTACAGGGAAACCATTCATGGCTTTCTGATAGCGATGCATTTATTCCCTGCTAGTTGGATTAATCGCAAAACGACAATAACTCTCAGCGACATGAAAATTCCGTCGCTGAGCTACATGAGAATCGTGTTGGTGAAAGTTTTGCTCTGGAAGGAGCAAAATATTATACAGCGACAAGTTTTCTGAAATTGTTTGCAGCGCCAACATTTGTGTAAATGATTCTCACAGGTTGGCATCAATTTGGGCTCAAATTTAGCTCTACAGAGTACATTTGCAGGAAAAAGATCAGCATAGTACTCCCATCGAGTCAACACGATAAATTCTTCGTTGCAAAATAGATGTAAAAACTTTGCTTTCTCCAAGCTGATGGTCAAAAGTTGAAAATTGTCCTCTTGCGATAAATTGAGCCGTTCGCACGCGATTGCTCTTCCCTGCAGCTTATTAAAACATGTTGACTGAAAAAAATCATAATTTTACCATTTTAACTCGGAGACGAGCGATTTTCGTTTGACAATTCATGAAAAATCGTTATTTTCCAGCGATAATCGTGGTAATGGCCCAAAAATCATATCTCGGCGAGAGATTGAGATATCGGCATGAATTTAGTCTCACATTTAGCTCCACAGAGTAAATTTGCATGGGAAAAATCAGCATCGTACTCCCATCGAGCAAACACGATAAGTTCTTCGTTACAAATTGATGTAAAAACTTTGATTTTTCCAAGCCGATGGTCAAAAGTTGAAAATTGCTATCTCGCGATTAATTGAGACGTTGGCACGTGCTTACCGTTTGTGTGAGCTACACAAACTGTGTGATTGGAAAAAAAATAATAATTTTACCATATTTACTCGGAGACGAGCGATTTTCGTCTAAAAAATCACGAAAAATCGTCATTTTCCAGGGATAATCGTGGTAATGTGTACAAAATCATATCTCGGCGAGAAATTGAGGTAGCATTAATGAATTTTGGATGAGAATTTTGTTGGTCTTAAGTTCTCTCCTATTTACTTATACTTTATATTACAAAGAACGAATCAACGCCTTTATCTGATGTTGCCATTTTTTATTTCAATTTTTCTTTCAAAATATCAGCTAACCTGCCTCAATAACCTTGATATAAAAGACATCTCGCCTAAAAAAACCTTGGCACAAAACAGCTCGCCTAAAATACCTTGGCCAATAAGAATTCAAAACACTTTAAATAAATACAAAACTCAGAGTTAGAAAAAAAGACGTGATATCCTAGCCAAAAATCTCCTCCCCGGGGAAAAAAGCCTGGACAAGTCCATTTGTTGGTGACCACCTCTTTCATTTGTTTTCACAGATAAATCTACTCACTTCAAAAACCTTGATATAAAAGATATCTCGCCTAAAGAAACCTTGGTATAAAAAACATCTCGCCTAAAGAACGTTGGTACAAAACATCTCACCTAAAAAACCTTGGCCAATAACAATTAAAAACACTTAAAATGGATGCAGAATTCGGAGTCAGAAAAAAAGAAGTGATATCCTAGCCAAAAATCCCCTCCCCAGAGAAAAAAGCCTGGACAAGTCCATTTGTTGGTGACAAATTTTTTCATTTGTTTTCACAGATAAATCTACTCGCCTTAAAAACCTTGTTACGAAAAACATCTCGCCTAATCGGCTAAAAAGCCTTGGTATAAAAAACATCTTGCCTGAAAAATCTCGGTATAAAAAACATCTCGCGTAAAAAACCTTGGTATTAAAACCATCTTGCCAAAAAAACCTTGGCCAACCTTGCCTAAAAGAGTTGAAGTCCCTCCAAAATAAAAGAATACAATCACCTAAAAAACCTTGTATAAAGAACATGTCGCCTGAAAAACCTTGGCTAAGGTCAACTAAAAAAATCTAAGACCCTTCGAAGAATAGAATGAAGAACATCCTTACAAAAATTGAAAACACTTCAAATGAATACAAAAAAAGTATATCACTAAAAATGGCAAGAAAGAATAACTCAAAATATATCATTCACGTGCAGCACTAAATTTTCTGATATCAATAAAATCACAAGTGTTTCATTCACGTCCAAGAATTGACTAATGAGTGATGAGACAAAATCATTTGTTAGCAAAAAATGGTTATTCAATCAATGAAGAACCACCTTACAAAAATCTCCCTGAAAAATTAAAAACACCTGAAATGAATTTCAAGAGACGCGGCAGCAGCTCGACGCCAAGTATAAAAAAAAGCGTAGCGCGAGAGCTGCCGTACTCTTATATACAGTAAAATAGGCGTTTTGTGACGTCACAGCAACTTTAAATCGTTCTCACAGGAGAACGGGTTGAGGGAAAAATCTCATATTAGATTTGAATTTTTCATGATTTTTTATCGTTCGAAAAGTCCTTGGTAGAACAAAATCCGTTCAGCCAATCCAGAGAAATCTTACATTGAAGATTTTGGACGCGAGGTTTGGGATGTTTTCTGTTTCTTGGAGTCAGAAAGGCGTAAGTTGTCAGCGCAGGCGCTTGAACATACGCCCTTACGCTTCTGGTGAACATTTTCAGCCCGTGACGTCACCCGCTCCGCTGAACGCGGTATCCCCACTCTTCTTGCGCCACTGAGCGAGAGAGACAGACTATATCGCGCCTCTCTTTCCCTCTACCGCCGGCGCGTCTATAGCGCTGTCTCTCTCGCTCTGCCGCGTCAGCGCATCATGCTGTCTCTTTCCCTCTACTGCCGGTGCGCCTATAACACTGTCTTTCTTGCTCTGCCGCGTCGACGCATCGTGCTATCTCTCTTCCTCGACCACGTTAGTGCCTCGTGTTTTATCCACTACTACTGCGCCAGTGCCTCGTGCTTATGACGTCTCAGCTGTTTCTCTCTCGTTGCGCCAAAATTATATTCACGTGTTTCCGTGTTACCGGAAGATTGCGAAAATAGAGTGCCCAAAAACAGAAATCGCGCATGTGGAAAGTGTTTGTTGTAAGAAAATCTATAGCATTAACCTAAAAATGTAAAATAGATTTCAAGTTCGAGCGATCGTTCTTAGGATTGAAACGAGTAAAATTCAACCCGAACATCTCGCAGTGCCGGTTTTTTCTTTTATCAAAATTTACCAGGCAGAGCTGTCCACTGCAAAGTTAAAATCGGTTAACATCTGTATCGCTGTGAAAATGTGTCGTGAAAATTTTTCAATTCCATCAGGTTCGTCGATCAGCTTCACGATCAGTCTCAACGTCAGTAAATGACGTTGTGAATTATTGTTTGGCAAGCGAGTGCGACGTCAAGATTCTCATCTCCAAGTCCACTTCGTCAATCTGTTCCGACAGGTGCAGCTGGCGGTCAAGTATTTTCTTTGCCCTGCGAGCAATTCTTGGATCACAGCGTCGTCATCTTAAAAAAGAAGTGCTGCGATCAAAGCGGAGCGAGAATACGAACATGAAAAAGAAAACTTTGCTGAGCGCCAAGGAAAGCAAGGAAAATAACCAGTTGGTCGAAATCAATTCCGCAGCTTCGGTGCGAGCAGCCAATGTCAAGGTAAGTGAAAATTCCTGGAGACGCTGCATGCGTTGGATTCATTCGAAAAGAAAAATCTTTTGCGGTCTCGTCGCATGAGTCGAGTTCCCAGTGAAATAAGCACGCGCCGCTCTCGCTTGGGGAAATCACCGGTCGAGGACGATCGCTCAATCCTGGGAATGTTCACCAAGCAGGAAGCAAAGCGAAAGAATATTGAGCCCGAGTCTGCAGATTTCCTTATTCCCAAAGGAATAATAACAAAGACATGGCTGCTGCAGTTAGCGGAATTTCACTAAAATTCATGTTCGAATTTGCAGATCTCAGAGAATCTACGGGCGCTTGTAGTGTTTTCCCTACGGACAAGGACGAGGACAACGAACAGTGACCGGGGACAGTGATCGACAGTGATCGGACTTCGTATCGGTGTCGATGTGGAGTTTTGCATCGGTTAGCCGATGAATGTGGCGGTGCGCAAATATTATTTCCACGACCTGGCATGGACAGTGACAAAGTTTCGCTCAAGGGGCCTCGCGAGTGCTTGAAGCTGCGAAACAGCGAATGCGAGCAATTGTCCAGGAATTGGTAAGAAAAAAAAATTGCACAAATTTCCTCAACATTTTTACATGATGCTGAAGTTTGCAATGTTGGAACGCAACGAAAAATATTTCATTTTATCGATGATTCGTTGAATTTTCTACGTCATCCAAATTTTTCGAGCCGATATACTTTTCGGGTGGCAAAACTCGATCATTTTATCATCGTCATCACATTCTGCATTCGAATTATTATTTTTGTCAAAGATAAACAAAATAATTTCATTGTATTACAACGATGCAAACTTCAGAATCATAATTTTTACCCTTTCCGAATAAATTTCATTTCAAACATATTTTTCTTCTTAAAAATTCATATATGATAGAAAGTTTTATTGTGTCCATAAAATACGAATTGAATTTCGATTCTTCACGAATATTTAATAATAATAATTTATAATAAATTTAATTTAATCGTTTTACGTTTTTTTGCATTATTTCACAGTTTTCTTGATCTTGTGCCAGTTGTCCTTGAGGTGGCAGTGCTTTTCGATTTTCATCGTCTCATTATCGGACGTTCCGGACGAGATGTACGCACTTTAATATCGAAATACGACGTTCACATCACTCTTGAAGATTTTGGACGGCTGCTTGAAGAGGCTGCTCTCGAAAGATGCCGCGATGTCGAAGGCCAAAAACCGGAACGTGAACTCAAATCTTACGAGCTGAAGGTAAAATTGACGAAAAATACTTTTTATAAACTAACAAGTCACTTTATTGCCAGAAAAATTGAGACTCGGCCAGTTCTTTGACTTTTTATTCTAGTTTCTGGTTTGTGAATTTCGTCAAAGAGAAATTTTTGCAATTTCCTCGTTTTTGCCGTTCAAATTCGATCCTGAATACCATCCAAAACTGATTCGTCATCGCGGCGCCGTTATCAAGAAAATCTCTACCGACCACGATGTCCAAGTGAATTTCCCCCACAACGGAGACCCCAACGAACACAACATGACCATAACGGGCTTCGAGAAAAATGCTCACGACGCTCGTGACGAAATACTGAAAATGATCAGTGACTTGGTAATTTTTTTTTCAGTTCTCATGTTTTTTCGTCCTCTCGCGTCAATTAAGTTGGGATTTATTTCGTGTCCTGCAGTATGGCTTGATGACCAGGGAAAAAATCAGCATAAACTCGGCGGTTCATTCGCGTCTGATTGGCGCCAGAGGCAAAAACATCCGAAAAATCATGGAAAATTTCAAAGTCGATATCAATTTCCCACGAAAGGATGACAGTGATCCTGACCTTGTGGTTACCATTGGGCCCGAAAATAACGTCGCTCATGTCAAGGATCATCGCTTCAATCTCGAAGACGAATGCGTGAGTACGAATACGAGGATGAATACGAGGACGACTACGTATTCAGAAAAAAAAACTAAACTTGATTGTGATCTTCCGATTTAGAGGATTTTTCGATACTTTGGAATTTCGAGACAATTCCGAAAACCGGCGGCGGGTCCGAATTCCGCAGAACCGCCGAGCGTCAAGCAAGAATTCGTTCCCGGGGAGCAAAAACTCGACGCGAACGACCCTTACGATAAAGACGACGAAGAAGTCCTCCTGTCCGAAGCCCACGAGAAAAATGCAAAATTCGCAAAAAACCGGATCAAAAAAACACCTGACGTCCAAGCCAGGTGCAAAATCTGTCGACAAAAATTTCAAGAGACGCGGCAGCGGCTTATCCCAGACACCCCAACGGATGAATAAAAAAAAACCAGGAAAAACGTTTTTATTTATAATTCATTTTTATTTTTTAAATTCTTTTATTTTTGTGTTGAAAAAACACAGTTTTACAAAAATAGAAATACAGTTTAATAATTCGTTTTCAAAATTACAAAAAAAAAATTTCATTATTTCTTTTTTACTTTACTTTATTTCTTAAATTCTTTTATTTTGGTGTTGAAAAAAAATCTGGAAGAACATTTTTATGTTTTTTTTTAAGAAATAACAAAGTTTTACAAAAATTAATAATTTGTTTACAAAAATGCAAATAAAAAAATTGATTATTTATTTTTATTTCTCAAACTCCCTTACTTTTGTGTTGAAAAAAAAAACGGGAAAAACGTTTCTATGTTTTAGATTTAAGAAATAAAGTTTTTTTGTTTTATTTAAAAAATACACAAAAAGAATTGTCTTCGTTAATTATTAAATTTTGCTCCTCCCCTGCCCCTTCGTCCTCGCCGTTGCCTCCTTCCTCCTCGTCCTCTCCGTAAATCACTTCGGACGCCATATCGGTTGTCCACGCTGCCAACATGAGTTCCGCCTCGTACCGGATTTTTTTCCGGTCCTGTACCCTCCGACCAGCGCGATTTCCTCGACGCCATTTTGCTGTAAAAAAAAATAATAAATAAACAAAAAAATAACGATTAATTCATTTTTATCACGCGGTACGTAAATGGACGTTTTTACGTACGCGAAGCGTGAAGAAAACCCTATTTCCGCACCTCGTAATATAAAATTTCGTATAACACGCGTACGAAAAACTTTTTCGTCCTAGTGCTATAACTATTTTTATATATATCGCGAGAGGCGCAGTAGCGGTTCGACGCAAAGTATTTGAAAAAAAATAAAAATTGCAAAAAACTCATGACTTACTTTTTATTTTGTAGGCGTTCGTCGTGTTAGGACAACTTCCTCCCGGTTGCGGAGAGTTTTGCCGCGATCGGTGTCGATTGGCCAAAGCCGATGTCGAATCGATCACCAAACCGCGACTTATCAGCTCCTCCAATTCTCGCATCAAGTTGGCTGACTCGTTGTTGCCGGCACTCGTTGTCGCCCGATCATCTTCCTTGGTTTCTGAAAAAAATTATAAAATGTTAATGGATTAATCATCATTTGTCGCGTGAGGATTGTTACAAAGTAGCTTTTGTTGTTGTTTACTTACTCTTTGCGGGTTCTGTCGGCACCAAGGTCGCCAAGTTTTCCTCGGGATTTTTGCCCGGATTGCCCGAATTTGCTGTAAAATAAAAAAAAAAAGTAAAAATCTGTGAATATCTATTTTAATTTTAATTTAATAATCGAATAAATAATGAACAAGAATCATTTCTACTTACAATCACCTGGAAGGTTGTTGCCGTCCTCCGTCTCCATCTGATCATTCGTCAACATTTCTGTAATTAAAAAAGAATAAAAAACACAAAATGTTAAAATCTTTTTGAATTTGTACGTATTAAATTGCATGTAACAATATTTGCATGTAACAATAATTAAATTAAATAATAATCCATAAAGTACGTACCGAAAATTGATGCGCGTCCTCCTCAGAGTGTATCCAAACAGAGATTGAACTTTTTTGTTCCATTGTTCCGAAATAAGCGCACGGGATTGGTCGTTCGGTATGTTTGAGCAGAGCGCGCTTGCGCACTGCCAATGCCGAATTGAAACCGGACCATGCGTGCTTGTGCTGATTTCTTCGAATGCAGTTCTCATTGTACGTACATTTTGCACGCCTTATATGTCATATTTTTCATTTTATTACTTTTATTTAATTAGATCGTCATTCAATAAAAATCGGAAATTCGATCGATAATTTGTGGTTTCCCTTTTGATCCGTATCGACGGAAGCGCCACGCACATTTCATTAGGCGTATCAGAAAGGACCTCTCTTTAGTTTGAAATTTTCATCGTGTTGTGTTTATAAGTGTTTGTTGAAATCGGCAAAATTCAACCCGAACATCTCGCAGTGCCGGTTTTTTTAAAATTAAATTGAAAATTTACGAGGCAGAGCTGTCCACTGCCAAGTTAAAATCGGTCAACATCTGTGTCGCTGTGAAAATGTGTCGTGAAAATTTTTCAATTGAAACTGTTGAAAAAATCGAAAGCGAAACAATCTTGAAATTTTTTATTAACCTATAAAATCTCAAATTCCTATCCTAAAATATTGTAATTCATCTTAGCTAATCAGTGAATTGATTCAACGTTTGAGTGACGGTTCTTAGAACAGCGGGCACGTGAAAAATCGTCAAAACGAGCGTTATTCACCAGGTTCGTCGATCGCAGCTTCACGATGAGCTTCAACGTCAGTGAATGACATTGTGGATTATCCTTTGGAGAGCGAGTACGACGTCAAGATTCTCATCTCCAAGTCCGCTTCGTCAACCTGTAACGACAGGCGCAGCTGGCGGTCAAGTATTTTCTTTGCCCTGCGAACAATTCTCAGACCACAGCGTTGTCATCTTAAAAAAGAAGTGCTGCGGTCCAAGCGGAGCGAGAATTCTGCACTGAGCAGCTTATGATGAGATTGACAACGTGTTGAGTGCGAACATGAAAAATAAAACTTTGCTGAGCGCCAGGAAAGCAAGGATCGAGATCAAGTCCGAAGCTTCGGTGCGAGCAGCCAATGTCAAGGTAAGTGAAAAATTTCTGGGGACGCTGCATGCGTTGGAGACTCGTTGGATTCATTCAAGAAGAAAAATCCTTTGCGGTCTCGTCGCATGAGTCGAGTTACCAGCGAAACATGCACGCGTCGCTCTCGCTTGGGGAAATCACCGGTCGAGGGCAATCGCTCGATCCTGGAATGTTCACCAAGCAGCAGGAAGCGAAGCGAAAGAATATCGAGTCTGAGGCTGCAGATTTTCTCATTCCCAAATTATTCGAATTTGCAGATCTCAGAGAATCTGCGGGCGCTTGTACAGTTTTCCCTACGGACAAGAACGAGGACAACGAAGTGATAACAGTGATCGGACTTCGTAGCACATCGAGGTGGAGTTTTGTATCGGTTAGCCGATGAATGTGGCGGTGCGCAAATATTATTTCCACGACCTGGCATGGACAGTGACAAAGTTTCGCTCAAGGGGCCTCGCGAGTGCTTGAAGCTGCGAAACAGCGAATGCGAGCAATTGTCCAGGAATTGGTAAGAAAAAAAAATTGCACAAATTTCCTCAACATTTTTACATGATGCTGAAGTTTGCAATGTTGGAACGCAACGAAAAATATTTCATTTTATCGATGATTCGTTGAATTTTCTACGTCATCCAAATTTTTCGAGCCGATATACTTTTCGGGTGGCAAAACTCGATCATTTTATCATCGTCATCACATTCTGCATTCGAATTATTATTTTTGTCAAAGATAAACAAAATAATTTCATTGTATTACAACGATGCAAACTTCAGAATCATAATTTTTACCCTTTCCGAATAAATTTCATTTCAAACATATTTTTCTTCTTAAAAATTCATATATGATAGAAAGTTTTATTGTGTCCATAAAATACGAATTGAATTTCGATTCTTCACGAATATTTAATAATAATAATTTATAATAAATTTAATTTAATCGTTTTACGTTTTTTTGCATTATTTCACAGTTTTCTTGATCTTGTGCCAGTTGTCCTTGAGGTGGCAGTGCTTTTCGATTTTCATCGTCTCATTATCGGACGTTCCGGACGAGATGTACGCACTTTAATATCGAAATACGACGTTCACATCACTCTCTCCTCCGCTAAGGAAAAACAAGATTTGATCGAGATCATCGGCAGGAGATCTTGTGTCGAAGATGCCAAAGAGGCTGCTCTCGAAAGATGCCGCGATGTCGAAGGCCAAAAACCGGAACGTGAACTCAAATCTTACGAGCTGAAGGTAAAATTGACGAAAAATACTTTTTATAAACTAACAAGTCACTTTATTGCCAGAAAAATTGAGACTCGGCCAGTTCTTCGACTTTTTATTCTAGTTTCTGGTTTGTGAATTTCGTCAAAGAGACATTTTTGCAATTCCCTCGTTTTTGCAGTTCGAATTCGATCCTGAATATCATCCAAAACGGATCGGTCGTCGCGGCGCCGTTATCAAGAAAATCCGTACCGACCACGATGTCCAAGTGAATTTCCCTCACAACGGAGACCCCAACGAACACATCATGACCATAACGTGCTTCGAGAAAAATGCTCACGACGCTCGTGACGAAATACTGAAAATGATCAGTGACATGGTAATTTTTTTTTTCAGTTCTCATTTTTTTTTCGTCCTCTCGCGTCAATTAAGTTGGGATTTATTTCGTGTCCTGCAGTATGGCTTGATGACCAGGGAAAAAATCAGCATAAACTCGGCGGTTCATTCGCGTCTGATTGGCGCCAGAGGCAAAAACATCCGAAAAATCATGGTCAATTTTAAAGGCGATATCAATTTTCCACGAAAGGATGACAGTGATCCTGATCTTGTGGTTATCATTGGGCCCGAAAATAACGTCACTCATACCAAGGATCATCTTCTCAATGTCAAGGACGAATACGTGAGTACGAATACGAGGATGAATACAAGGACGACTACGTATTCAGAAAAAAAAAAACTTGATTGTGATCTTCCGATTTAAAAGATTTTTCGATACTTTGGAATCTCGAGACAATTCCGAAAACCGGCGACGGGTCCGGATATCGCAGAACCGCCGAGCGTCAAGCAAGAATTCGTTCCCGGGGAGCAAAAACTCGACGCGAACGACCCTTACGATAAAGACGACGAAGAAGTCCTCCTGCTGCTCGACAAAAAGCTAAAATTCGAAGCCGACGCGTAAATAAAAAAAATATCTCGACTTCTGCACGGTGAAACCTCTTGAAATTGCACGAGGTATTATATCGCTCTGTTCTCTTTGTGTTGTGCAAATTTAAA
The DNA here is from genome assembly GCA_963921915.1 of Hyposoter dolosus. Taxonomy (NCBI): domain Eukaryota; kingdom Metazoa; phylum Arthropoda; class Insecta; order Hymenoptera; family Ichneumonidae; genus Hyposoter; species Hyposoter dolosus. The sequence continues at coordinate 15,782,061 of OY998136.1, read as the reverse complement.
AGAATTCTGTCGATTTAGTAAACAACGTCCTTGAATTCTTTTATTTATGGTAAAAAAAAATCAGAAAATTAGGCTAGGAAAAAAAAAATTCTTTTCTCGCTTCGAGTTTAATTATTTCTCTTTATTTCCTAAATTCTTTTTTTTGTGTTGAAAAAAAAACTGGAAAAACGCGTTTACGTTTATGATTTAAGAAATAAAGTGTTCAAGATTTAAGAAATAAAGTTTTTGTAAGTTAAGAGAATTGAATCGAGTTTGAAAAGTCAGGGTTGACAACGCGACACGAACGTTTTGAAAGCATTGTTTTTCATTCACATGCCTTAATTAGGTTAGAAAAAAAATAAAATCTTTTCTCGCTTCGAGTTTTATTTCTTTTTATTTTCTTTTTATTTGTTATAGACGTTCTATGACGACAGTCAAATCAAAATGTTTGTTTTCAGTTTTTCTCGGATACATGATTGTTTGCGAGCCAAAGTTCATTAAAAAAAAGTTGTTACCAATTGACTAAAGAACAACATATTCTAAATTTAAGATTATCCAAGGTTTTAATAATTTAAAAAGACAGAAAAATAAAAGATAAAAGATTGTTTTCGTATTCTATGTTTAATGTTAAATGTTTCAATTCATCTTTCCCTCTTTCTCTGCCTTTTCTTTTTCATCCTCTTTCTCTCCATAATTCACTGCGGATGCCATATTTGGCATCTAAAACACTGCTAAAATCAGCTCGGCCTCATACAAGAACTTTCTTCGCGTCCTACTGGCGCGATTTATTTTTATATTTCTTCTATTGCCGAGGTTACTTCTGAGGAATATAATTGTTGGCACAAATTCCTTTCGTTCCTTTCTGGGGCTCGCGTTGTTCACCGAAATTTTTTCCTCTACAAGACCCCATACAACCGCGAACGAAGAAACTATTTTTTAATCAAATATATGAAAAAAAAAAATCGAAGTCTGCAAAAGCCATTGCACTCTCCTCTGGATTCATTGATTATGTGAACCGAGTAGCATGGAGCTGTGGAAAACGGTGAGATTTTTCTGAACACGTGACGACAGATGATTCCAACTGTTACCGACATAATTTTGAAGACAAACCGAGCCAAATAATAACGCGCAATCATATTTTCCGTTGGATTCATCTGGAAAATGAAGAATTCGATTTTTCCCAAGTGTCGCTTGAGAATGCAACAATGAATGTAAAATAAGTCGAAATTAACATGAATTTTCTCAAACTCCCGAATAAATCCAAGTACCATCATAAGTAGACTGATTTCTGTTTCCTCGGAGGGTTCTAAAGCCATTGCACTGGATATTGGATCTATTGATAATGTAAACTGGGTAGCGTTGAGCTGTGAAACGGTGAGATTTTTCGGGATACGCGGCGACAGATGATTCCAGCTATTACTGACGTAATTTCGGAGTCAAACTGATCCAAATAATAACACGCAATCATATTTTCTGTTTATGTAATATGGACACCAAGGCAGAAAATAACATTTATTTCCGACGAAATAAAAAAGAAGAGAAAGAAGAAAGAGTGACAATTCTCATCCCGTAGTAGGATCGCGGAGTAGGATTTCTTGAGAGCTATTTTCTCGATAGAATTCTCCAGCTGCGCTCAATACGGGACCCAATACCCATCATTATCAATGACGGCTTGTAATCTAGTGGGCATGGAGTTCACCAGAGTCAGGCACAGATCTGGTCGCGCTTGAATTTTCGCCCAAACTCGATTTACATGAGCTACGAGAGCTTCTCTGTTACGATCTTGTCCGGACACCCACTCTCGGACCATCACACCTATTTCAATTGGCAAAGTGTTATAAGTTATTATTATGAATTGAAGCAATAAAGCATGGGTTCTATTTAGGGATGCGGCAGCGTCTTGGCGCCAAGTATTAAATAGAAAAATTCGAATCGACAAGGCAAGTTACGCCACGTGTCTATATACTTGAGATAAACATACTCCAAAGATTCTCAATTGGGTTTAAGTCTGGTGATTTGGCGGGCCAGTCCATCAGCTGGACTTCCGGATGATCGCGGAACCAGGCGAGTGTTGCTCGTTACCGGTGGACTGCGCTGTTGTCCTGCATAAACGGGATCGTCGGGTTTTGGTCTGCGGGGAACCTCGCCCTCGCGCATGGGAGCATGGTATTATCCAACACGTGGATATAATCGGCGGAATTCATACGCGGAGGAATTTCACATATAACCATTGCCCCTTCCGAAGACATGCACCCCCAAAAGCCAACGTATATTCTGCCACTCCATTGCTTTTCAACAACGTATCGTGAATCCGTTTCAAACACTCTAGCGCGCGGGCGATAGACGATCCGACGGCCATCAGCAGAAGAAGTGAAGACCTATTGCAGGAAGGATCGATGGGGGTAAAATTAAAGTTGTAAGAATGAAAAGAAGATAAGCTATAATTTTCTATTAAACACGAATTTTTTTATCAGCTGAAACCTTTTCGTCAGACCAGACAACGCCAGACCACTGGTCAGGGATCCATTCTAAATGTTCCTCAGCAAACGCGATTCTTTGCTGACGATGGTTCTCCGTCAGAGGAACCTTTTTCACCGGTCGATGGGCGGTGATACCGACATGTTTTAGTCGGCTTAGAGCCGTGCTCACGCAAATCGGCAATCCGGTCGCGTCCAATACTTGCGGCATCGTGGCAAACGGATTTTCTTCCACATACCGACACAGCTCACCGTCTTGTTCCGGGGTGGTTTTCCATGGCCTTTTATTATTTTTTCGGTGGTCCGAAAGTGCGTTCGTGCCACCTTGTGCGTGGCGGCGAACCCACAGATCCACTGTTTTTTTATTACACCCGATAACGTTGCGTATTTCCTCTCGGGCTCATCCGGCGCGATGCATCCCCACGATTTGGCCGCGAACGGAGGGGTGATAATTCGCAAAAATATTGCGTTCGTCTTCATGCTCAGCCATTTTTAAACTGACTTACATGACAGTTCAAAACAAACGAGCGCATTCTCGTAAAATTCGTGGTCCTAATATAATGCCAAGCTGTATTCAAGACACGAAATATTATCAAATTCGCAAACGCGAATATTAATGCTGAAAAAACTTCCGTCGACACCCTCGGTCGATCCCTTCAAAATATCTAGGCGAAAGTCATGATCAATTGGAGGATTCAAAAGCCATTGCACTGGATAGTGGATTTATTGATAATGTGAACCGAGCAGCGTCGAGCTGTGAAACAGTGAGATTTTTCGGGATACGCGGCGACAGATGATTCCAGCTATTACCGACGTAATTTCGGAGTCAAAACGATCCAAATAATAACACGCAATCTTATTTTCTGTTGGATCCATCTGGGAAGCGTAGAATTCGATTACTCCAAGGTGTCGCTCGAGAATATCACAAGAATGTGATAAAATTCGGGATTGATGTGAATTTTTATAAAGCCTCAAGATTCTTAAGTAATTCCTCGGAAAAATCTCGGCGAAATTCATGACGATCCGTTGGAAAAGGTCTAGTTGAGAATCCGTATGAATTTCTTTGAAAAGTCGCGGCGGGATTCTCGGTCAATCCCTTAAAGAAGTCTTGCCGAGACTCTCACTCATTTCCTTAAAAAACTCCCGTCCACATCCTTGGTCAATCTCTCGAAAATATTCCGCCGAGAGTCATGATCGATCCCTCAAAAAATCCCGTTCAGACGCTTGCCCAATCCCTTAAAAAAGTCCCGATGAAACTCTTAGTCAACCCTTCAAAAAATCCCGTCATGACTCCTGGTCAACCCCTTACAAAATCCCTACCAAATTCTTAGCCAATTCCTTAAAAAAGTCTCGGCGGGATTCTTGTTCGATCGGTTGAAAAAGGTCTCGCCGAGAATCTGGATAAATTTCTTAAACAATCGCGGCGAGATTCTCGATCAATCCCTTCAAAAAGTCTTGCCGGGACTCTCACTCAGTTCCTTAAAAAACTTCAGTCGACACCCTTAGTCAATCCCTCTAAAATATCCCGGTGAGAGTCATGATTGATCCCTTGAAAAACTCTTGTCTATACTCTTGGTTAATTCCTCGAGGTAATCTCGAATTAGAGTCCGTAGTTTGCTAGCCGTTCCATATTTCGAACGGATGCCGCCTTCACGCTACAGTTGGGACGCTTTAGCGCTGTCATTTCTTCGCGAGGTTATATCGCCTTGCGGGTTACAAATGACTCGCGTCACATTAGCCTGAACATTTTTCGAAAATCGAAACATGACGGCAAAGAGCAGCTTGAACTGAGCTGGTAAAGGCAGGACCAGGCATTAAATGAAGGCACTGTTTTCAGTCCTCATCTCCGCCTCGCGCGCTTAGCTACGACTCGTCCTGAAAGCAGCGCGTTCGGCGTTAAATGTGCCATTTTACCTCTTTGTTCCTTAATGTACCCCAACTGTTCCGTGCCCCCCTCTCAGCGGCTTCCCCAGTACGTGTAAATATGGATGAGGTATTTCTTCGCCGAAATTATTTTTGAAAACCATGCACGCCAAGTTTTTGTATAATCTCTGCAGTCAATTCTTCCGGTAAGTACGTGCACGTGTACGCGTGCCCTTGTACGCAAACGTGTCCTTTTTATGTATCGTTTCCTGTGAAACTCAACTTGCTCAACTTAGAGTTGCTCTAAACACACCCAATAATAGTATTGATATTCGGGGAATTCAATTCGGGATAGAGAAACCCTTAAACCGAATGCCTTCAGGGTGTACGTTTCCCTGTAAAATTCATTCATTTATGAATTCTTGGCTATGTTGCAATGATTTCATTTTTTTTGTGTCAATTGAGTTTCACAATTTTTGAGATTTTTATCAAGGTTCAAGCACAATGGTACCATTGTGCTTGGCCCTGTGAGGAATGTTGAAGAATAATTCTCTTGCAAAGCCGCAGAGTTTGGTCCTTTCACAACGATGTTGCTCGGAGGTTTTCGAAGTGGCTGTGGTTGAATCATTGCTGTCGTAACACACCAAAGATAATTATTTTTGCAGATTACAAAAACCCAATACGAAAACTATCTCTTGCTAACGCTTAAGCTAACTTTTCTGATGCAAAAAGTTTAGTAGAATTTTTGCTCCGGTAGAATTTAGCTCCGGTGCTGCGTCAATGAAAATCTCAGACAAATTTTCCGTCGGACAAATTTTGCCCTCGTTAAACCTAAATCTAGCTTCCAACATTCGCAATTTGAGGAATATGTATAAATGTTGCATATGAAATGTCTTACCTAATTTAGCAGTTGTGAAAACCGATGATTTCCTCGGTCGATTTCCTCTGTTCCCAGTCATACTTTCTCTGTCGAGAATAATCGTTGACTGGTTGGGCGTTGTCGAAGACGGTGATGTCCCATCTTGCCATAAAACTGCGTGGATAAACCCAAATTTGAATGATGCAAAGATGTAAAATGGAAATATACTTTGGGGCTGAGAGCGTAGAGACTTACCGATATTTTTACCTCTTCTGCTCCGTTTTTCCATGGTGTTGTCGAATTCCGGGAAATGTCGGACACCTGAAGAAAATGAAATGAAAAAATTTCAATATATCTCTTCGAAGGAGCGTTTGATTATGATCTTTTATCGAGAAAACTTTAGCCATAATGAAGTCATTTAGATTGAGGTTATGTCGAGGCTCGAGTTGCTAAGGAAAAACAATTAACGCGTACACTTTTATTTCCGGTTTTAGGTTACAGTATTTACCGAGATTTTTCAGTCATTACGTTACGAAGGTACGTAATCACGTACCTTCAAAATTAAACTTTATTTCTGTTAAAAAAGATAAAGCATTCGCTGATCGCACGTCCGGACGCTTGAAATAAAGTCACGCATATGCTCAAACATCTGTCACATACTGACATTATTCCAAGAATTTACTGAACTTCCAGCGAACGAAACTTTTACACCGGAATTTTGGACGTTTCCCGGAAATACATACGAAAGTGCTTGAATTTTTTTCATCGTATTTCGTATTCGCTCGTATTTCTATATATTTGTGTTTTTCGCAATTGTTTCAATAAATTAAAACAATTAATTGCTTATGAATTTGTGTAAAATTGATGTATATACATATTTCCTTTTGAGGTTATGTGTGAATAGAATATCTTTTATCAGTTTTAAGGTGATGGAGCAGTCACCTCGAATTTTCGAAATGAAAATTCTCCGTTGTCGTTTGATTAATCAGAAAAAGGCTCTGTCAGCCGACGCGGAACGATGGCAAAAATACGCTGACGGGGGCTTTTTTTAATTGGTGAAACCCTATCGAAAATATTCAATTTCGAAAATTGCAGCTATCTCTCTCGCACTCACGTGGCGAGAAAGCGACTGCTCCTTCACCTTAATGTGAAAAATGGAACTGTAACCGAGGCGTGAGGTGAAAGTTTAATAAAAATAATAATTATATACTTACTATTCAAAGTTATTGTTGATACTGGTATGGAGAAGTGGTATAACATAACTTTGTGAATCGTCGAATGGGATGAAAAACATCTTTCGCTGAATCGATGACACCGACCATGAGTGAAGGTTCCTTGACAGATCAGAAACCAGGAAAATACCCAACTCTCTCGAATCGCAGGGATAATCTGGTATTGGGACTGTTGAATTAAACTTGTTTCCGATCACGACTTTTTGATTACCACTGAATCCGATGTGCGATACAAGCAAGATGGTCCGATCTTCGAGCCAACAACAATTATCGCCGTATGAATCAGTGCGTCTTTCAAAGTCCTTGAATCGCAGTGAGAGGTGTTCATTGCAGCAATTCATTGGCAGTTGTTTAGTCGTTGGTCGAAGGAAAACAGGAAAACTATCCGGTGGTTGGGTCCTGCGAATTCTGCTTTTCGATTGCTCTTGAATCCTGTTGTACAGCTGGGCCAGAGGCTTGTCACTTTTTCTTAACTTCTTTTTCAGGGGAATAAAGGCACTTTCATACGGAAAGGCACTGAATTCATCGAGTGCCCCAAAGTTTTTTACATCTACAACGAGATGTATCAAACTGTGAACATTATATGAAACGAATTCATCGCCATGCAAATTTGACATTTCCTCAACAAAATATTGCAAAAGACTATTGGCATAGCCGTTGTTGAGAATACATTCCATGGGGTCACAAAGTATCATTATAGCGCAGCTCAATGATGCAAAATGAATGTAGTACGGTTGCGGTAAGATGTCCTTCAAAAGTGCAAGTCCCACGTACAAAAAAAGACGAAATTCAGTTGCCTTCCAGCGATCAATTTCATCGAGACTTCTACACTTACGAGCAAATTCTCTCGGAACAGAGTCTCTTACCGCTATAAGATTTTCCGACAATAATTGCCAAGAGTTTGCGCTTATGATTTTTTTTTGATTCCACAATTTCATTAATTTTTTCACAACACCCAAGCACACTAGATGCATATAGTCAAGCGGAAATTGTGAAACGATTCCCAGACCCAGTTGTTCAAAAGGAGAATCATCTAAGTGGTGTTGAATCTGACTTCGCTGTTGGAAGTTCTCATCCGTCCTAAGCGCAGAATCTCTTTCAAGGAAAACAGTCCTTGAATTGATACGGGTACCATGGACAAAGCATTTCCCGCAACCATAAAATCCACAGTGACCTTTCGTGCAAGTGGCAAATGACCGTGCAGGTGCATCTGCAATGACAGCTCGGAGCTTCACAAAATATTGGGATCCATCACAATCAAACCCGTCAACTGCAAGTCTGGCGTATTCTTCGCAGAACGCATCTAGGTATTCTGAGACGGACTTTGGTTTTCCATAGGAAGCAAATGCACCAATTAAGAAAGGAGTTTCAAGTTTCAAACCATAGAGTTTGTCCATAATCGGCCATAACTCGAGTTTGGAACTTCTTGATATTGACACTCCATCCAAGTGGATGTCAATAATTATTTTCTTCGGTCTATTTGGTTTTGGGATTTTCTTGAACTGGTCAATTATTCCTTTTTTTAAGCCATAATGCATATATTGACCCCATGCCATCTGTCTAACATCCGTCGTTTTTGGAGTTTGCAAAAGAGTCTTGGCATCTTGCGGCAGCTCAGGATGACCATCATTTCTCAAAATCCTTAAAAGACTGGACAGTGCATTATGCGGAATATTGTATTCCAAAGAACAGTTTCTCAATTTACTTCCCATATTTTCTGGATTTTCATCTCCGGTGCTATCTGCTGATGCATCATCCTCATTGAAACCACAACTTTCTTCTAATGGCTGTTCCTCTCGTCGTGCTACAATTTTTTTTGAAATGCCTGCTGAAGATGACTCTGAGGAGTCTAAGGAGTCTGAGGAGTCTGAGTCTCTAGGGGTTGAAACGTTGACTGGATGAGCAGCTGAGGTTGACGGTTCTTCAGAGACCGCTGAGGTACTTGGTGCACACATAGTGGAGTCATCATTATTGACCCGTTTCGTAATTCGCCGCCTCTTTTGGCGTGCAGAAAGCGACCAAAACGGTCTACAACGCTTCATTATATGGGAATACTATTTTGGAGTAAATTTTATTTTTTCAATTAAGTAGAGTATTTAAAAGTAATAAGTAAACAAATCGCTGTAATTTCCACGCACAATGCTTCACTAATTACGCGGAGATATATCGTTTAGATATCACTTGACTAAAAACTGAATCGAAAAAGATTTACAACGGAGCAGTGTAGAATAAAATGAATAAAATATACTCTGCTATTTCCACGTGACGCGTGGCCACTGCTCTATATATATGATGATGATGCTATTGGATATATATATGTAATACGTCATGCATCAAAAAGTCGTCTAAAAGACGAAATTATTCGAAGTCTTGAACAAGACCCCAACGCCATCTGTCTTACGAACGACGTCTTAAAAAAGACGTTTCCCGGACGTCTACATGACTCTCATGCTATGTGGGATCGTGTTCATGAAACGGCATTTGCATTTCGGGGCCGCCATATTGGATCTAACATTTTTACTTTCAAGTTTTGAGTGCAGATTTGTAACTAGCGACCCTAAAAATCCCCGTGTACCAACTTTTGGTCCGCCATCTTGAATTTTAAAGTTTTTGTAATTAGCGACCCAGAAAACTCTCGCGTACCAATTTTTGCATTTGTGGTCCACCATATTGGATTCGCGATTTTTATTTTCAAGTTTTAAGGGCAGATTTATAACTAGTGGCCCTGAAAACACCCGCTTACCAACTGTCGTGTTTATCAAACGGTTTTTGAATTCCTGGTCCGACATATTGGAACCGCTATCCTGAATTTTCAAGTTTTCACAGCAGTTTTGTAGTTAGCGACCCTAAAAACCCTCGCGTACCAATTTTCGCATTCGTCATACAATTTTTGCATTGAGGGTGCGCCATATTGGATCCACCATTTAAATTTTAAAGTTTTGAGTGCAGATTTGTAATTAGCAACCCTGAAAACCCCCGCGTACCAACGTTCGTGTTCATCAAACGGTATTTGCATTTCGGGTCCGTCATAATGGATCCGCCATTTTTTTTCAAGTTTTGAGTGCAGATTTGGAACCCCCCCCCCCCCCCCCCGTACCAGTTTTCCCATTTATCAAACGATTTTGCATTCGTGATCCAGCATATGGGATCCGCCATCTTGATTTTCGAAATTTCGAGTGCAGATTTGTTATCAGTGACCCCGAAAACCCCCGAGTACCATCTTTCGCTTGCTTTACACAATTTCGCATTTGTTGTCCGCCATATTGGATCCGCATCTTTACTTTCGAAATTTCGAGTGCAGATTTGTAATCCTAGCCAAAAATCCCCTCCCCGGGGAAAAAAGCCTGGACAAGTTCATTTGTTGGTGACCCCCTTTTTCATTTGTTTTCACAAATAAATCTACTCGCCTAAAAAACCTTGGTATAAAAAACATACGCCTAAAAAACTTTGATATTAAAAACATCTGGGCTAAAAAACCTTTGACAACCTCGTCTGAAAAAATTTAAGACCCTTCAAAGAAAAAGAACTTCAAAAACCTTGGTATAAAAAACATCTCGCCTAAAAAACCTTGGGCAACCTCACCTAGAAAAATTTAAGACCCTTAAAATAATACAATGAAGAACAACCTCACAAGAATCTCGCCAAAAATTCAAAACACTTCAAATAAATACAAAAAAATATACAACAAAAAGTGGCAAGAAAGAATAACACAAAATGATATCATTCACGTGCAGTACTAAATTTTCTGATATCAATAAAAGGACAAGTTTTTCATTCATGTCTAAGAATTGACTGATGAGTGGTGAAACAAAAGCATTTGTTATTAAAAAATGATGATTCAATCAATGAAGAACCACCGTACAAAAATCTCCTTGAAAAATTATTAAAAACACCTCCAATAATAAATATTAAAAAATACATCCAAAAATGCTCAAATAACGATAATGTAAAAATGGATCATTTGCGTTCAGCACTAAAATTTCTGATACCAATAAGAGGCCAAGTTTTTCGTTGGGGTCTGAGAATCGACTAACGACTAATTAGACAAAATCATTTGTTGGCAAAAAAGGGTTTATCTGAAAAATTAAAAACACCTAAAATGAATATAAAAAAATACAACGAAAAATGCTCAAAAAACAATAATGTGAAAATAGTTCATTTACGTTGAGCACTACAATTTCTGTTACCAATCAGAGGACAAGTTTTTCATTGAGGTCTGAGAATCGACTAACGACTAATTAGAGAAAATCATTTGTTGGCAAAAAAGGGTTTATCTGAAAAATTAAAAACACCTAAAATGAATATAAAAAAATACAACGAAAAATGCTCAAAAAACAATAATGTGAAAATAGTTCATTTACGTTGAGCACTACAATTTCTGTTACCAATCAGAAGACAAGTTTTTCATTGAGGTCTGAGAATCGACTAACGACTAATTAGAGAAAATCATTTGTTGGCAAAAAAGGGTTTATCTGAAAAATTAAAAACGCCTAAAATGAATATAAAAAAATACAACGAAAAATGCTCAAAAAACAATAATGTGAAAATAGTTCATTTACGTTGAGCACTACAATTTCTGTTACCAATCAGAGGACAAATTTTTCGTTGAGGTCTGAGAATCGACTAACGACTAATTAGACAAAATTATTTGTTGTCAAACAAGAGTTTATACTAACTTACAAGGCTTCAATGGTTTTTATTAATTTGACCATGTTTTTCGAATTTTCGCCCAGACCGATCTATGATACCCTTAACGACTGCCGCCTCACCCATACACGGGAAAATTTAAAATCTTTTCGGTGGTAACAGATCATACCACAGGTTATAACTTGAGGCCCCAATTCTGTTTGATCGGTAACGATTTGTTAAACGGTCACCACCGTACGTTGAGCGAATGCGCACAGAGTACTTTTCCGGCCCATAACTTTTTAGGCAAATTGCTCATTCAAGAAAAAATCAGGGTCCACATGCAATACCCACAGTACTTTATACTATTGTTGGTACAATTGTGCATTGAACATAAATTAAGTAACTCCTAACCAAAAACTTTTCTTCCGCTCGGTAAAGAAGACAGCTCACATACCTAACGGGCGAAAAGTCGGTACAGAGGAAAGACGTAACCGAAAACATCGCGTCACTCGCAACAAAAAACTTTTCGTCAAATGGGAACAGACGGATAAGTCGTCCGTCGCAACCAATCAGAAAGACGAGAGCCACACGAGCTCTTTCTCTGTGTCGTATACATACACGCACGCACACTTCAATCATTGCATAATTTTGCCCGTGCAAAGTTTTTTTTCAGAAATTACGGCATCAATCGGGATGATTTAGGGCTCTATCGAGGGGGGATAACTTTAACTTTCTCCAGTTCAAATTTCAAATCACCAGATTACTTCTGGGTTTCATAATTCAAGAAAATGTCTACCCCCACCGTCAAAATCGTTTTATTCAGAGCTAATATAAATCTGCCGAGTCTCGGGCCAGCAGACGTCTGAGCCGTGCAATGTACTTGGCGCGAGACTCTACCGAGTCTCTGGATGAATACATTCATTGAATAGAAAAATTCAACATATATTCTTTCTTTCAGCCGGGAAGTAAACATTGTCACCGACGATTTTTTTGGATACTACCTTCATTGAGTCTAAAATGATTCTATCCACAACGGAGTAGAGCCGTTTCGCCAGTTGAATCGTGAATTAAAAACGTCCCCAACCAAGAACAATGGATAATCTTTTATTCATATCATTTATTATTATTCTAATTATTATTTATACTGTGGTCATTGTATCTTGTGACACTACAAAAGTAGTCAATCCACACTGATACCGGGCGATGCCAGAATTTAATTCTCCGAAACGTCATGACCGAACTCAGATCGCATTGCTGACAATGATGATCTTGAATATCACAAATTAATTAACTAATTGAACCATGGCTTCTCCCAGGAATATCATAACTTTGTTATGTGGAGTAAGTATATACAGGTACGTGTTTATTCCAATCATTGAAAATTAATTTCTAATCTTGTACCCCTAATATTACCTACCCGTGAAAAAATTTCCAACGCTGACAATATGGCCAAGTTCTGGTGCAATACTGGATAACCAACTGTTGTCACCCGACATTGGTCCCAGACTCGGGCCAATCTATTCACCAATGTTCAATAAATGTTCGGCCCAAACGTTGGCATGCGATACAGGGCCGATTCTCAGCCGATATTGGTTTCAGACTGGTGAGCGAACGTCGGCTGTCGACGTTTGCACCAATTTTGGGCCAATCTTACATGCCTCTCGCACCGTATATGCTTAGATTAAGTATCGGTACGTGACAAACTGCCAATCGCCGGCCAGTATCGGTTTTAGGGAGGCAAACGATCGTTGGTAGTTTTTTGGAGCCCACGCTCAATAGATTGGCATTGGCATTTTGTTGCATCAGGGTGACAATTTAGGGATGGACAGGCTTTTTTACGGCCGTTTGCGGGCCGATATCGGGATGTTTCGGGGGTGTTTTTTCAACGGTTTTTTTTGCTTTCTTCGAAAAAAAATACCCCGGAATCATAGCTCGCATAGGTTTTGCAGGGGAAGAAAAAAATTGTTTAAAAAATTTTTAAAATGGTACATGGCCCTGAATAAAAGAATGGAACGTATTTTTCTGAAAACAAAGCACCCGTCATAAAGTTGTTTGGAATTTTTTGTTGCTGAGAAAAATAAGATTGAAAATTGACAAAATCAGTCCATTCGGGACGTGAACGGAGAAACAATAGAATGGAACGAGCCGTGAACCGAACATCGGACCGCCGCTGTTTGCACTCCCGATCGCTGTCAGCTTTCGGAGCCGTCACATGCGAGGTTCGGTTGCCCAGGGCTCGTGATTTTGCGTTGCTCGATTGAAAAAATTTTCGGCCAGGAAAAAAGTAATGCGCCGTTCAGAACGATGCATAATAATTCTGTTTGGAATAATGCATCGGGAAGAAAAGCTCGTGAAACACATTTTTTTATCAAATGTTGTAAAGCAATAAAAAAATTATTATTTTCAGTAGATCAACGACTAGAATAACAACAACAAAAAAACTAATAATAATAATAATATGGAACGAATAAAAATAACTTGGTCATGATGATAATAATTATAACATTATCAACAACGATGATTATAATAATGCGAGATATTAATTTTTTTAATCAACTCAGAAAAAGTTCAGGATATTTTTCAAAATCGAATGTTTTTTTATTAACTAACTATTCGAAATGCTCTGAATTAATTTTTATCAAGTAAAAGGCTTCGAGTAAAATCGTTTAATTTATCTTTACGTGAAACATGAAGGCAGAAGTTGTTATACAGGGGTTTTCGGGTTCGCTGATTACAAATCTGTAATCAAAATTCGAAAATCCAAGATGGCGGATGCAACATGGCGGACCACAAATGCAAAAATTATTTCATAAAAGCAAAAGTTGGTACTCGGGGGTTTTCGGGTTCGTTGATTACAAGTCTGTAGTCGAAATTCGAGAATCCAAGATGGCGGATCCAGCATGGCGAATCACAAACGCAAAAATTATTTGATAAAGGCGAAAGTTGGTACTCGGGGGTTTTCGGGTTCGCTGATTACAAATCTGTAGTCGAAATTCTAAAATCCAAGATGGCGGATCCAGCATGGCGGACCGTAAATGCAAAAATTATTTGATGAAGGGAAAAGTTGGTACTCGGGGGTTTTTGGGTTCGCTGATTACAAATCTGTAGTCGAAATTCGAAAATCCAAGATGGCGGATACGGCATGGCGGATCACAAATGCAAAAATTATTTGATAAAGGCGAAAGTTGGTACTCGGGGGTTTTCGGGTTCGCTGATTACAAATATGTAGTCAAAATTCGAAAATCCAAGATGGCGGATCCAGCATGGCGGACCACAAATGCAAAAATTATTTGATGAAAGCAAAAGTTGGTACTCGGGGGTTTTCGGGTTCGCTGATTACAAATCTGTAGTCGAGATTTGAAAATCCAAGATGGCGGATCCAATATGGCGGAGCACAAATGTAAAAATTATTTGATGAAAGCAAAAGTTGGTACTCTGGGGTATTTGGGTTCGCTGATTACAAATCTGTAGTCGAAATTCGAAAATCCAAGATGGCGGATCCAGCATGGCGGACCACAAATGAAAAAATTATTTGATGAAAGCCAATGTTGGTACTCAGAAGTTTTGCCGCCGCTGATTACGAATCTGCACTTGAAATTCGAAAATCTAGGATGGCGGCTCCATTATGGCGGACCCGGAATGCGAAAATTGTTTGATGAAAGCAAATGTTGGTATTCAGGGGTTTTCGGAGTCGCTCGCTACAAATCTGCACTAAAAATTTGGAAACTCGAGATAGTAGATCCAATATGACGGAACAGAAATACAAAAGTTGTTTGAAAAAAATAAACATAGGTACTCGGAGGTTTTCGGGGTTGTTGGCTACGAACTGAATATAATGAATAGGTATAATAAAACTGTATTATTCCACATTTTGATGGAATTTGAACATTAGCAAGAATTTGCGGTGAACTTCCTCGGATTCGTTTCGGGCGGGGGGAAAAAAAATTTAACAGTGCAGATACTGTTGTCCCCGAAAATTGTGCCATCCATCAAGTTTTGAAAATTAAGGAAACGATTCCGACTGCGGACGGAGTGTTTTTTTGAAATTATACCTGTTCAAAAAGTACTCGAACTATTTCCGTTCTCGGATTCGCTTCCGGTCTCATGTGGAAATATTGCGCCCGAAGCTAGAGGCCAGCGTTTAAGCATCGTCCCTTCTATTGAACAGTGAAACGAAAGAATCCGAAGTATCGTCCACTTGCTTCGAATGCAATAATGACATTCAAACTGGAAACATTGACTGCCCGCACAGAAAAAAATAGTCTCGGCGAATCCCATATCCGAGACACATCTAGCCCAGACTCTTTGAGAGTCCCGTCGAAACTATTTCACAAAATTTACCAGGAGTCTCGCTCAGACTTTTTGAGAGTCTCGCCGAGACTGTTTTTAACTATAGACTAAAAGTCACGCCCAGACTCTTTGAAAGTCGTGCCAAGACTGTTTTGGTGGAGCAATTATTCTACGTTTGGATTCGTAGTTTCTTCTGTATTTTTTCTATTTTCATTACCTTCAATTGCCGTCGTCGTGAGCTATCGGTTGAATCAACAAACTATCAACAGCTGGACGTACGAATATTTCAAGGATAATAAAAAATGTTCGTTTAAAAGTTGGAGAGAAAAACAGTGCCCGAAGCTGGAGCCCGAGTGCGAACGGAGATGGTTTGGGAGGCCCGAGTTTCAGCATTGAACATTCAATATTGCATCCGAACGAACGAATCCGAAGTATCGTCCATTTGTTTTGAATGCAATAATGTCATTCAAACCGGAAACATCCACTGACTTGCTCGGATTCGTTTCTCGCCAAGAAAAAAAAAATTCGCCGTGCAGATACTCTAATTCGCAAAAACTGTATCATCCATCGGGTTTTGAAGATGAGCGAAACGATTCCGACTGCGGACGGAGTGTTTCCTTCAAGTGAAACCTCTTTAAAAAGTTCTTGACCTCTTTCCATACTCGGATTCGTTTCCGGTCTCGTTGAGAAAAATTGCGCCCCAAGCGGGAGCCCGAGTGCGAACGGAGATGGTCTGGGAGGCCCGAGTTTCAGCATTGAACATTCAATATTGCATCCGAACGAACGAATCCGAAGTATCGTCCATTTGTTTTCAATGCAATAATGTCATTCAAACCGGAAACATCCACTGACTTGCTCGGATTCGTTTCTCGCCAAGAAAAAAAAATCACCGTGCAGATACTCTTATTCTCAAAAACTGTATCATCCATCGGGTTTTGAAGATGAGCGAAACGATTCCGACTGCGGACGGAGTGTTTCCTTCGATGGAAACCTGTTCAAAATGTGCTCGACCTCTTTCCGTTCTCGGATTCGTTTCCGGTCTCATTGAGAAAAATTGCGCCCCAAGCGGGAGCCCGAGTGCGAACGGAGATGGTCTGGGAGGCCCGAGTTTCAGCATTGAACATTCAATATTGCATCCGAACGAACGAATCCGAAGTATCGTCCATTTGTTTTCAATGCAATAATGTCATTCAAACCGGAAACATCCACTGACTTGCTCGGATTCGTTTCTCGCCAAGAAAAAAAAAATTCGCCGTGCAGATACTCTAATTCGCAAAAACTGTATCATCCATCGGGTTTTGAAGATGAGCGAAACGATTCCGACTGCGGACGGAGTGTTTCCTTCAAGTGAAACCTCTTTAAAAAGTGCTCGACCTCTTTCCGTACTCGGATTCGTTTCCGGTCTCGTTGAGAAAAATTGCGCCCCAAGCGGGAGCCCGAGTGCGAACGGAGATGGTCTGGGAGGCCCGAGTTTCAGCATTGAACATTCAATATTGCATCCGAACGAACGAATCCGAAGTATCGTCCATTTGTTCCGAATGCAATAATGTCATTCAAACCGGAAACATCCACTGACTTGCTCGGATTCGTTTCTCGCCAAGAAAAAAAAAATCACCGTGCAGATACTCTTATTCTCAAAAACTGTATCATCCATCGGGTTTTGAAGATGAGCGAAACGATTCCAACTGCGGACGGAGTGTTTCCTTCGATGGAAACCTGTTCAAAATGTGCTCGACCTCTTTCCGTTCTCGGATTCATTTCCGGTCTCATTGAGAAAAATTGCGCCCCAAGCGGGTGCCCGAGTGCGAACGAAGATGGTCTGGGAGGCCCGAGTTTCAGCATTGAATATGAAATATTCTAGGATTTCATATCTTTGCCTTACTATTAAAATTGCAGCTCTTGACTTTGCTGGTCGTCTGGAAATCGGTAAGTAGGATCTTATAATGCAATTTTTATTTCATGCTGAGCCCGTTTTGCCCTTGCTGAAGAAGTTTCACTTTGGAAGAACCAAATTTTACCGTTATGATAATTTATACACTTGCGTCCTGTTACAAAGTGCACTGCAAGATTCTACGAAATTCGAAAAGGTAAGTAGATTACTTTTTATTGTTTAATGAGAAAGAGGAATGCAGCGCGAGTAAGCGTTCTATACCAATCAATAGTATTTCATTTTCAAATATCTGCCATTCTTTCGGAAAAGTTATTATAATTATTAACCTAGGTGAATTGTGATATTTTCTTTTATATTCCTGAATATTTCAAAATCCTTTTTTCCAGTAGGATATTGAGCATAGACGTTGGTATTTTCATCGTAGACTTTGTTTTATTATGCTTCTTGTTGGAAGTCGATTCCAATTCCAACAAGTTCTTCTAGAAAATATTCAATCTTCCTAGAGGCTTCTACTTATTTGTTTTCTATGCGAGGACGGAATAACGAAATGAAATAGCGACTGCAGCACAATATGGGCGTGATTACAAATGAAAGCACCTAAAAAATTCTGACTGCCTCGGAATAATTGCAATGAACCGAATCAAGACCTGTGTGCATTTTGATTCGTGGTTCAGTCAGCTTGCGTGTTCCAGCTATTTTCGTGTTTGTTGAGTAACAAAAACGCATCGTGATGTGAAAGCAGTGTAGACTTCGCATTGTGATGCTTTTTTGTTATTAAACAAACGTAAAAATGGCTGAAGCACGCAGGATGGCTGAAGCACGAAAAATCAAAATGCACACGGCTCTTATTTCGGCTCGTGGAAATTTTTCCGAGGCAGTCAGAATTTTTGAGCGGCTCAATCCTGGGATGACCGTGTCTTCGCGGCAAACTTTTAAAAGGTACGTTATGTAGTTTAAGTAAAAAAGAATTTGTCAACATTCGTGTTTTTGGGACCGCCTGTCAACTAGAGTCGGGGTTGAGACTCGGAGATATATCAAGAGACGCGGTAGCGGCTCGACGCCAAGTATTAAAAGAAAAGCGTAGCGCGAGGGCTACCGCACTTTTCTATACGCGAATATGCCGGTCCTATGACGTCACAGCGCGACTTTGAACCGTTCTCACGAATCAACGGCTGGACCAAAAAATTTCATTTTTCCTAATGAATTTATTCCGATTTTTCCTCGTCGATTGGTTTTTGTTGCGAACGAATTCGTTCAGCCAATCATGAGAACCATGATGTTAACAAGTTTTTGGGCTCTCATTTTCGAAAGCGTGACACGGGACAGTGTGACGTCATCGTGCTACGCTCAACGCGGTTACTCCCTCTCGGCGCTGGACAGTGTGCGAGAGAGAAAGCGATATAATAATAATAGTAGCCTCGTTTCCGCGCAGTAATAATTTAAAATAAAATAAAATGATCTCGACCGGAGTTTGTTAAGGGATTGACTGAGAGTCTCACCGATAATTCTTTAAGGGATTAATGACGAATTCCGCCGTGACTTTTTAAGCGATTTATCCAGTCTTCGTCAAGTCTTTTTTATACGGATTGACCAAGAATTTCGTGCAGACTTATTGTGGGGGATTGGTCAAGAGTCTGGACGAGATTTTTTAAGGGGTTGCGACGGAAGTTTTTTAAAGGATTGACCTCGAGTCTTACCAAGACGTTTTTAAGGGATTCCTCAAGAATCTCGCCGAGCCTTTTTCACGAGTATTATCCAGAGTCTTGCTTCGGTTTTTTTTAAGGAGTTGATTAAGAGTTTAAACGAGACTTTTTTACGGGATTTGCCAAAACTCTGAATGGGATTTTTTAAGGAATTAACTACAAGTCTCACCGAGACTGTTTTACGGGATAAGTCTGGACGGGATTTATGAGGGATTAATTACAAGTCTCACCGAGACTGTTCTACGAGATAAGTCTGGACGGGATTTTCAAGGGATTGACTAAAAGTCTCACCGATTATTCCTTGACTTCCGTTTGTTTAACGTCTTGCGTATGTATGTGTATGGTAAGTCTGCTTCACGGAAACAGAAATGCGAGTGATTTTTACCATTATACCATTATGGTATGGTATGGTGTGGTACGGTATCGTATGGTTATGGTATAGTGTGGTATGGTATGGTTTGGTTATGGTATGGTATGGTTATGGTATGCTATGGTATGGTAATAAATATTATAAAATTTATTCAAACATTTATCCAGAGTCTAGTCAAGAGTCTCTGGAGAGAGAGGGATTGTTCGAGAATTTCTTAAGTTGCAATTTTCCTACAAAAATGATTGAAACGAATTTCAAAAAGAAGTGAAATCCGTTGAAAAACTTTCACAAAGTTAAATTCTTTTTACTTTGTGAAAGTTTTTCAACCCTTTTCACTTTTTCCCTTAACCATGCACGCCAAGTTTTCACATTGGTTTTGCAGTGCCTTTGACAACATGTTGTTATAGTACCGATAATTGTCAGTACGTCCGATTCGTGGCTGCTACCGAAACCAATGATTTCAATTTTTATTTTGCTCATTCAATTCTTGAATTTTACGCGTAAAATTTCTTCGCATAATTATTGCAGTGGTCCTTTGTAGAGATTGGATTTTTTTTGTTCAAGTCTGTTTTTTTTTCGAAAATTGAATTGTTTCAAGCAAGGACTTGGAATTTTTTTCCGATTCAATTTTTTTTTTTCGAAAGTGCGATTGATTTATTTTTGAAAAGTGATATCTGTAAGGAAAATTGTAACTGGACATGCGACCTTTTATTACTTGGCGTTCTTTTTACTTTTTTGAAGTTTTTTTCACAGATTCATTTATAAGCGAGTTCACTCTGAAACTCTTTTCAGCGAGTACTGCATTTTCAATTATTTCTGACATTTCCGAAAATTGTTTCTGGACTACATTGGTAATTAGAGCGTTTTGGAAGATGTTCTCGTTTTCCATATTTTTTAATTTTCGCTCGTGACAATTGTCGATTCTATAGCTTATTCTGCATTGCAGAAATCATTTTTTTTGTTGCATACAAAAAATGCACATTTTTTTCGCACACATTTTACACGCTAAGTAGTTTTTTTTTGTAGTCATACTACCAACGCTAGTCATATCGGTAGATTGTGTTGAAATTAAACTGCCATCTAAGGTTATAAAGATCGCGAATCGGTTCAATACATCGTGTGAACAGAGTCGCAGTTGCAGCTTAGAGATAAGTTCACTCCAACACTTTTCACAGCGAATATTGGCGATTGTGTTCAGAAAATTATTTGGTTATCATATAATATTCAATATATTATATTATAACCAAATATAATATTAACCCCTTGGGCAGCAAGACCAATTTTGCCGAAAGCGCCCAAGCGACGGGGAAAAAAAAGAATTTACATTTTCACGGAAGTGTGTTCTCGAGGGTTTTTTGAGGCGTTGATTATGATTTTGCCCTCGAAATTTCAGAATTGAAGATGGCGGATCTAATATGACGGCCGAAACTGCAATCATACATTTGAATCAGATGACGTTTGGTACTCGGGAATTTTTGGGGTCGCTGATAATGATTCTGCCTTCAAAATTATAGAATTCAAAATGGCGGATCCAATTTGGCAGCCAAGAATGCAAGAATTCATTTAAATGGAATGAACTTTTGTACTCGGGGGCTTTTGGGGTCGCTGATTATTATTCTGCCTCAAAATTTCGCAATTCAAAATGGTGAATTCTATACGGCCGCCGAAATTGCAAAAACGCATTTGAATCGGGTAAAATTTAGTTCTCGGGCGTTTTTGGGTTCACTGATTACGAATCGGCCCTCAAAACTTCGGAGTTCACAATGGTCGATACAATTTGACCGTTGAAAACTTGGAAATTCATTTCAATTGGATGGAACTGCTTTCAAAATACAGTAATCCAAAATTTTGTAAGGGTTGTTCAATTAGAATTAGCCCGTGAAATATTTCCCCCATCTTTTTCAAATCTTAAACTATTCCTGGTTGTCGTTCGGCAATGAAAGTCGCCTTGAACCGTCCCAAGCCTAATCCGATTTGAAACATTTGAAAATGTGTTAAAGAAATTGAAAGTCAACATGGAGAAATGTCGCAAAACTCTAAAAAATTCAAACTAAAAAAAATTGATGATAATCTTTGATCGCAAAATGTTTAAGTGAGATTTCACGAATTTTCTACTAGGCTATCGGATAATTTGGAAATGTACGATTCGTTCACGCCACCACCAGTCCCACGGCAACGGCCGGTTGCGACGCCGGCTCGAGCGGAAAACCTTCGCCGCATAGCGGCTGAGCCAATTTCAAGCGCGAGACAATTGGCCAAAGATCTCGGTAATATTTCATTCGTATAATTTCGGACTATTTAAGGATGTGTACCACGTCGAATCGGCAGTACATCTATTAGATTTGTTTAGTTTATTTTCATTTGCACCAAATAACGGCCATAACTGATTTTGTACGAATTATGATTGAACCCTTCGTGGTCACACTGGGTAGAATCCACCCAGTGACCACCTTTTGGCGTAAATATCTACTAGTTCCCGGTATTGAATGGGGATATAATCGTCATCTAACTATATCTTAAGGTGTCCTGTTTGCACTGGCGGCGGTAAGTACTACCGCCACCAACGGTAAAATCTCTAACATCTACTTTCAAATCAACTCACTTCCAATAATGGAATAAATATGTTTTTTGAAACGCGCGCTATCCTACTATTTTTTCACAAAAGAACCAGATCTGATGATAGAGAGGGAAAGGGAGAGAGAGAGAGAGAGAGAGAATTTGCAACGTTAGGACACTTCTGTATACAAAATGGCGACCGTATCGAAAACAATTACGCGATTTGAAACGGTCCGGTTCAATGAAAATACTTTTTCTAATTATGAAAGGACGGTGCAACGAAAAAAATTTTAGCATTTTCTTGCTATTCAATCAATTTCCAGTACAAATAACACAGGCTTGAATGTAATCTTAAATGTCAATTATCTGCTTTAAAACACCGGTGAAAGTGGTCTTTTTTTCTATACATCCATGCGGAACTGACTCCATCAGATAATTCAATTTTGGCAAAAAATATGTGAATCAAAATAATGGGTACACATCCTTAACTTTCGACATTTTTAAAATCGATTTAGATAGTTGTCGCAATATGAAAAATTGTGTTATTTTTCCCACAGGCGTTAACAGAGAGACAGTGCGAAAAATTGTAAGATCGGTGAATTATCATTACAAACTACAGAAAGTGCAGCAGTTAAATGAATTTGACCCCGAAGCCCGCCTGGACTATTGTCAGTGGGCCCTCGGGAGGCTGGCTGAAGATCGAAATTTTTTAAGGATTGTCCTGTTTACGGATGAGGCGGGATTTTCGAATCAACGTACGCCTAACCCGAAGAATACCCGATATTGGGCTCCGGAGAATCCTCGGTGGGCAATTCAAGTACCGAGGCAACAGCAATGGCGAGTGAATGTGTGGGCTGGCATTCTCGACGATCGCATCATCGGTCCTTGGTTTTTCAATGGAACTATGGACGGACAGACGTACAGTACTATGCATTAATGCCTGGTCAGATCGATTGAATGGTGATTTTACCGACAGTAGATCGTCATTTGTTGAAGTTTGTCGAAGTTCGGAAGAGTTTCAGACTCATGTGTCACGCGTAATTTATAACCACCAAAGTAATAACCTAGCAGAGATATATCTGACAGCGCTGAAGTGATGTGATCGCGGCAGGCTAATACGTCGATCATGTGGTCGAAAAAATTGGAACGCGGGACCAAGCGGAACAAAGCTAGGTTATTAGAATGTGATGTTCCGTTCGACGATGGAATTGTATCTCAATTTGTGATAATGCATGGATAACAAATAAAATAAAGAATCAAAATGAAATAGCAAATTTTGACTATTGAAATTCATTTAATTGAAGAAATTTTATTTTTTTTTAAATTATTAATCAAATAAAATAATTTGAAGAAATAGCATAGACGCTATTGAGCACGTAAGCAAGTAAGCACGATTCACAACTCGTCCACCTTCTTCTACTATTGAATTCATTTTCAACTCGATAATATTGGACGCGAGAACAGATTTCCAGGCATTCCGTGATTAAGCATTTGAATTTCGAACCGCCACCTGCTTCCAAGAAGCAGTCTCGCAAGTGAGGCGACCTTGCTCGATCATCGAACCAAATGAATCCGATGTTGAGCGCAGTAATTCTTGCGAGCCTCAAGCGTTCTGGAAATAGGCATCCGACTCTGGTATTTGGAGTCATTCGCAGCTTGCAAACGTGACTACGAGAACTAATCGAATCAGATTGATTCCCGAGCTATTGCGATTGTCTTACGACAAAAACGGAATAATAAAATTCTCGGTTGTGCGAATGATTCCAGAGTGAATGACAAGATTTCGCGGCTACTCGGGCTGTTTCCTTTTAAAAATGTCTATGCCAATTGATGGAATCATTTGGCTGAAAGCATCGCAGAAAATCTCATTGCTCCAAAGCTCGTAGACCAGTCCAATCAATGAAACGAGTGAACTTTGACGAAAAAATTAATTAGTCCAACCTTGGGGTTGATGGTTTCTACGAAATAACCACGTTCCAGACACGGTCCATCTGCTTCCACCATTGGATTCATCGGGAGCGAAATTATATTGAACTCGATAACAGATAACGACTCGTAACCATGTTCTCAAATATTCAAATTACTAATAGACGCGTGCGAAACAATGAATTTCATGCTTATCCAGATGAATCCAACACAACAGACGATGACACGTAATCGCATTGACTGTTTATTTCTCAAAACAAAGTCAGTATTAAGTGGATTCATCTGCTGTGGCACAGTGGCGATAATATAATGGAGATATTCCTATAAATAAGAGAGATAAACTATAAAAAACATGATTCAGAAGTATCACCCCACGGTTTTGGCTGCACCTTCGGACATGGCGAGCAAATCCATTCCAGCTTCCAACTTTTTTTTAAAAATAGATTCACCGCTGTCAAAAACATCAATTTCCAACTTATTCGAGGAAAGAGAGGGATCATAAATGTTTGTATATCGAGTGTTACAAGCATTCGTCACAAAAGCAGACTTGAAAATGATTGAGCTACAACAACTCTAAAAGTAAACATTTTTACTTCTCAGAGATTATTCAAACAACGATCATGAATCTCATTGAAATAAGGATAAACGAAAAAAAGTTTTCAGCAATAAAATTTCGATCCGTTTAATTACAGTAGAATCTATTTTATGATGACAAAAAAGTTCTTGATGAATCTAGAGACAAGATCTCGGGACAAGGACCGCGTCGTCCACTGGTCTGAGACTCGGCCGAGTATATTATCCTTCTCAATAAAGCGAATTCAGTGATAGGGATAAGCATTTCCCTTAATTACGGAGCCCAGGAGTAATGTCATGTTCTGAAAATTGAACTGGAAACTACTTACACTGGTCCCTGTCGATTGAGCCATAAATCATCACGATTAATGCCGTAACTGCTGAGAAAAAGCCTTACACAGGCGAAATTATGCAAAAAACGCAGTGTGTGTGCGTGTATGTATATGTGCGCAGACGACACGATTAAAGGGCTCTTGATGTTCAGCGAATGTCTCAATATTCTACTTTACCAACATCGACATTTTAATTTAGTCGAAAGCTTCATAAAACAAATGTCGTTGTCCGGGCTTTTTCCCCGTGAAGGAGATTCGCCATGATAGAGTTATTTACGTACTATTCATAGTCTTCTCTCATGTTTTTCAATTATTTTTTTTATGCAATTTTCTAAAAAAACATGATTTTCATCGATCAAAATTTGAAAAAATCAGGCCTGCGATGAACTTGAGATTTTTCATACATGAGCCGCAGTTTTGTAGACGCCCAAAAAGTGATATTCTCCGTGCTTTCCGCTTCATGCTCAGAAACTTGAACGAGCCCGATAATGGAGCTCCGAACATTTCCGGTGCATTTGCAATATTGTTTTTTGTATTTTGTGACCACGCCGCGAATTCATCACGTCATATTCGATGGTAAAATGATCACTGGAGGAAGCGAAGAATGCGTTCGGGACACTTTTGTTTGTCTTTTCCCATGGGCGACCTAAAATTATCTGTAACGCTGAAATTCGTATCAATGCAAAGCCAAGAAATTACTCAAACGAAATCACTATCATAATGTATCACTTTATCTATAGTGGTTTCGTTTGAATTACTTCGCAACTTTGAATCGTTACGAACTTCAGCATTATAGAAGATTTCAGGTTGTTCGTAGGAAAAAACAAATAAAGGTGAAAAAAAATTCGTTACTTCCTTCAGTCATCATCTTATTCGGGAAAATGACGGATTACATCCGCGGAGCTGTCAACAAATTTGAAAAAAATATTACAAATGTGCCGGAGAATCTTGGGCGCCTCATCGTTGAGCTCGTGAATTATTTCGAGAACGCCGGAAATAACACCGGAGGAATCGGCATGCGGGAAGTCGACAGAATATTGCGCTCCATATACAAAAAGCCGGCAAACCATCACAGGCGTGATTATTACCGAAAATTTATCGATAATAATAGAAGTTTCTTGGAAAATTTCATAATTAAAAAACAAATACACACGGACAGAAGAGAAGACTGTGAATAGTAAGTAATACTACTCATGTATATGGAAGTTAATCTATCATTACCGAATCAAGAGACGCGGTAGCATCTCGACGTTAAGTATTAAAAAAAAAGCGTAGCACGAGACCTACTGGACTCTTCTATACGCGAATATGCCGGTTTGATGACGTCACAGCGACTTTGAACCATTCTCGCGGATAAACAGCTGGACCAAAAAATGTAATTATTCTAATTAATTTTTTCCGATTTTTCCACGTCGATTGGTTTCTGTTGCGAACGAAATCGTTTATCCAATCCTGAGAACCATGATGTTAGCAAACATTTTTGGGCTCTCGTTTTCGAAAGGGTGACGGGGACACTTGTGACGTCATCGCGCTACGCTTAACGCGGCTACCCCCTATCGGTGTTGGCCAGTGTGCGAGAGATATAGTAGCCTCGTTTACGTGCTGTAGTAAAACGATCTCGACGGATTCCTTGAGGGATTGCCTAAGACAGAATCTACAGAATCTCGCTTCAGATTTTTTTAAAGGAATAATCAAGAATATCACCAAAACTTTTTTTACCGAATTAGCCAAGAGTCTCAACGGGATTTTTAAGGGAATAATCAAGAATCTCACCGATAATTTTTTACTGATTGACAAAGAATCTCGCCCGGACTTTTTTGAGGGATTGGTCCAGAGTCTTAACGGGATTTTTTAGGGGTTGACCAGGGGTTGCGACAGACGTTTTTTAAGGGATTGACTAAAAGTCTTTCCGAGACATTTTTTAGGGATTCCTCAAGAATCTTGTCGAGACTTTTTCGAAGGATTTATCCAGAATCTCGCTTCCAAATTTTTATTTGAGGATTGCACGCCA
The DNA here is from genome assembly GCA_963921915.1 of Hyposoter dolosus. Taxonomy (NCBI): domain Eukaryota; kingdom Metazoa; phylum Arthropoda; class Insecta; order Hymenoptera; family Ichneumonidae; genus Hyposoter; species Hyposoter dolosus. The sequence continues at coordinate 15,755,370 of OY998136.1, read as the reverse complement.
AGTCTTTGCGTTTTGGTTTTGCAGGGCCTTGGAAGAACTTGTTCATTGTCAGTACGTCCGATACTTGGCTACAACTGAAAGTGATGATTTCAATTTTTTTTTAATTCTGTTTTATCGATAGGTGAATGGTGTAATTTTAGAATTTTGTCCTATTTAACTGCTTTTTTTTCAGAAGTGCAATTCATTTATTTTTGGGATTCAATTTATTTTGAAAGAAATGTATAATTTAAAATACGACCTTTTAATACTTGGCGTTATTTTTACTTTTTGAAAGGTTCGAAATTTCATTTCATCAATATTTTTTTTCAGTTACTGTTGCTATTGTTCCTGGAAAGGAAAAAAGTTTGACATTCTCAATTATTATAGTACAGATTTTTTCGAACCCTGACTTGAAAGTCTGTTTGAAAACAGAATACAACCAGATAACATATACAAGGATTATCAATACTTCTCTTTTCTTGAATAAGTGAGAAACGAATCTTTGTTACAGTTACTCATACTTCGAAATTGGATTGGCAGCCCGGACAGATCTGCTAGAAATGACGGAGCGTGCTGTTGAAACGGTTGGGTAAATACTTCCGGAACATGCTTCGCTCAATTTTAACTTTGATCATAAGTTTGATCTACAGGCACGGTGAAGTCTCTTTTTTGTTAAGAGTGACACGATGTTTTTGGTTACGCCTTTCTTCTGTTACCATTTCGCGAAGAGCTCGAATTCTGTACGCGGAAGTTTTTGGGTGGCTGAAATCAGCATTGAAAATTTGTGAACTCAAGATAGCGCGTCCAATATGGCGGACCACAGTCGTAAAAATCGTTTGATAAAAGGGAAAATCGGTACTCGAGGGTTTTCGGGGTTGCTGATTACCAATGTGTACTGAACATTTTTTGAAAGTAAAATCTTCATGGAATTTGCATATCACGAACAAATTTACTTGTCCAGGCTTTTTTTCCCTCGAGGGTTAGTGGTATATCGAAAATAGAAATAAATAATTTCACATCAATCACAGCTAACATTCCTTTTTTTTTATTGATAACAGTGACGAAGTAGAAGCAGGTGGAGACAAGGGTGACGAGATGAGGATGGGTGCAAGACTGATGGAGGAGAAGCGATGTAAGGGAGTTGAACGGGGAAGAAAAAGAAAAAGGAAGACGGAGGTGGAACTTCTTGGCAGAGACACAAAAAATTAAAGAAATAAAATAAAATAAAAGTCTTTTCTAAAATCTACTCAATGGAATTTTTAGCTGATTCTATTTAATAGATGAGGGTTTTCTTTGAGCTACGAAAGAATCCAATAACTAGGGTTAGTAAGCTATCTCCAGAACGATGGAGGTTCACAAAAATTACTGCGCCCTGCATGGGATTTACTCGGTTTGGTGGTCGAGTACAGTTGTTTCACGTGTGAGACTGCATCCGAAGAGTAAAATCTGAAATTTCTCTCTATTTTGCCACGACAGACGAACCCTCCTATGATAAACGTTGTCTTTGGTAATAAACAGTCGAAGCAATTGAATCTTACATCTGTTACTCTGGATAAATCTGAAAAGACAGTGTAAATACAATATTTCGTACGTGTCTATTGAAAATTCGAATATTTAAGAACTGAATGAGTGGTAATATGTTACTGAGTTAAATTCCTTCGATCTCCAGATGAATTTAATTGTTGAAGTTGGTGGACCAGGTTTGAAACGTGTTTAATGCGTAAAGATCATCGACCCCAGGTTCGACTGATTAATTTTTCGGTCAAAGTCCACTTTTTTCTTTGATTGTGCCGGTCTACGAGCTTTAGAGCAATGAGATGTTTTGCGATGCCCTAAGCCAGATGATTCCATCAATTACCGTAGACATTTTGGAAATAAAATGGCCGAAATCATTGCAGTATATCATCATTCATTCTGAATTTCTCTGGACAATCAGAGAAATTCGATAATTCTTAATTTTTTGATCGAGAGTCGCAATACTTCCGTGTTCGAAAGTGATTCGATCTGATATGAAAGAATTTTTTTTTCAAGCTTTGCATAAATCCAAGTATCAGCGTTAGTTGACTATTTCTAGGACGCCGATAGCTCACAGAAATAACTGCGTTTAAAACTAGATTCACTTGGTTTTCGTTCCAAGTATGGTTGTCGCTCTTACGAGACTATTTACGAAATAGCAAAACATGAATAATTTTTCTATATGCCAATCCAAACGAATCCACCTATGACAGACGTCGTCTTTGGTGATGGAAAGTCGAAGCCATCGATCTTATCACCTGTTGCCATGGATTCATTTGGAAAAGCAGTAAATTCAATATTTCATCAGTAGCTATTGAAAATTCGAATGGTTAGAAATGAAACGAGTAGCAATTTGTTATCGAGTTCAATTGTATCAATCTCCGGATGAATCTAATTGTAGAAGCAGGTAGACAGGGTTTGGAACCTGGCGACTTTGAAGAAACGAGTGACCCCAAGATTGGACTGATCAATTTTTTGGTCACAGTTTACTCGTTACATGATTGAACTGGTCAACGAGCTTTGGAGCAATGAGATTTTTTGCTATGCTCTAAGCCAGATGATTCCACCATTTAGCGTGAGCATTTTGAAAAGTAAACAGTCCAAGTAGCTGCGGGATTCCATCATTCATGCTGGATTCATCCGGACAATCGAGAATTCGATAGTTCTGTATTATTCGATGAAAATCGCAATATCTCTGGGACGGAAGTAATTCCATCTGATCTGGAAGGAATGTTCTTCAAGTTCCGCATGAATCCAAGCACCAGCGTCAGTTGACTATTTCAAGGAAGCTGATGGCTTTGAGGTTCAACTGCGCTCAACATTGGATTTAATTGGTTTTGCCTTCAAAATGATGGTCTCTTTTACAAGACTACCTTCGAAATTGCCAGCATGTGCAATTTTTTACTTTGCCTGGACAGATGATTCCACCTATGATGGACGTTGCTTTGAGCAATGAACAGTCAAAGTAATTGGATCTTATCATCCGTTTGGTTGGATTCATCTGGACAAGCAATAACTCAAATATTTCATACGTGGCTATTGGAAATTCGAATTTTTCAAAAATAGAACGAGTGGCAATCTGGTATAGAGTTCAATTTTATCGATTTCCGGATGAATCCAATTGTAGAAGAAGGTGGACAGGGTTGCGAACCTGGTGATTATCAAGAAACCATCTACCAAAAAGTTGGACTCATCAATTTTTTGGTCAAAGTTAACTCGTTCGATAGATTTAACCGGTCCACGAATTTTGGAGATGTGAAATTTTTCACGATACCCTGAGCCAGATGATTCCATCAATTGGCGTAGATATTTTGAAAAGGAAACAGCCCAAGTAGCTGCAGGATTCCATCATTCATGCTGTATTCATCCGGACAATCGAGAATTCGATAGTTCTTTATTATTCGATGAAAATCGCAATATCTCTGGGACGGAAGTAATTCCATCTGATCTGGAAGGAATGTTCTTCAAGTTCCGCATGAATCCAAGCACCAGCGTCAGTTGACTATTTCAAGGAAGCCGATGGCTTTGAGGTTCAACTGCGCTCAACATTGGATTTACTTGGTTTTCCCTTCAAAATGATGGTCTCTTTTACAAGACTACCTTCGAAATTGCCAGCATGTGCAATTTTTTACTTTGCCTGGACAGATGATTCCACCTATGATGGACGTTGCTTTGAGCAATGAACAGTCAAAGTAATTGGATCTTATCATCCGTTTGGTTGGATTCATCTGGACAAGCGATAACTCAAATATTTCATACGTGGCTATTGGAAATTCGAATTTTTTAAAAATAGAACGAGTGGCAATCTGGTATAGAGTTCAATTTTATCGATTTCCGGATGAATCCAATTGTAGAAGAAGGTGGACAGGGTTGGGAACCTGGTGATTATCAAGAAACCATCTACCAAAAAGTTGGACTCATCAATTTTTTGGTCAAAGTTAACTCGTTCGATAGATTTAACCGGTCCACGAACTTTGGAGATGTGAAATTTTTCACGATACCCTGAGCCAGATGATTCCATCAATTGGCGTAGATATTTTGAAAAGGAAACAGCCCAAGTAGCTGCAGGATTCCATCATTCATGCTGTATTCATCCGGACAATCGAGAATTCGATAGTTCTTTATTATTCGATGAAAATCGCAATATCTCTGGGACGGAAGTAATTCCATCTGATCTGGAAGGAATGTTCTTCAAGTTCCGCATGAATCCAAGCACCAGCGTCAGTTGACTATTTCAAGGAAGCCGATGGCTTTGAGGTTCAACTGCGCTCAACATTGGATTTACTTGGTTTTCCCTTCAAAATGATGGTCTCTTTTACAAGACTACCTTCGAAATTGCCAGCATGTGCAATTTTTTACTTTGCCTGGACAGATGATTCCACCTATGATGGACGTTGCTTTGAGCAATGAACAGTCAAAGTAATTGGATCTTATCATCCGTTTGGTTGGATTCATCTGGACAAGCGATAACTCAAATATTTCATACGTGGCTATTGGAAATTCGAATTTTTTAAAAATAGAACGAGTGGCAATCTGGTATAGAGTTCAATTTTATCGATTTCCGGATGAATCCAATTGTAGAAGAAGGTGGACAGGGTTGGGAACCTGGTGATTATCAAGAAACCATCTACCAAAAAGTTGGACTCATCAATTTTTTGGTCAAAGTTAACTCGTTCGATAGATTTAACCGGTCCACGAACTTTGGAGATGTGAAATTTTTCACGATACCCTGAGCCAGATGATTCCATCAATTGGCGTAGATCTTCTGAAAAGGGGACAGCCCAAGTAGCTGCGGGAGTCCATCATTCATGCTGGATTCATCCGCACAATCGAGAATTCGATAGTTGTTCATTTGACGATGAAAATCGCAATATCTCTGGGACGGAAGTAATTCCATCTGATCTGGAAGGAATGTTCTTCAAGTTCCGCATGAATCCAAGCACCAGCGTCAGTTGACTATTTTAAGGAAGCCGATGGCTTTGAGGTTCAACTCCGCTCAACATTGGATTTACTTGGTTTTCCCTTCAAAATGATGGTCTCTTTTACAAGACTACCTTCGAAATTGCCAGCATGTGCAATTTTTTACTTTGCCTGGACAGATGATTCCACCTATGATGGACGTTGCTTTGAGCAATGAACAGTCAAAGTAATTGGATCTTATCATCCGTTTGGTTGGATTCATCTGGACAAGCAATAACTCAAATATTTCATACGTGGCTATTGGAAATTCGAATTTTTTAAAAATAGAACGAGTGGCAATCTGGTATAGAGTTCAATTTTATCGATTTCCGGATGAATCCAATTGTAGAAGAAGGTGGACAGGGTTGGGAACCTGGTGATTATCAAGAAACCATCTACCAAAAAGTTGGACTCATCAATTTTTTGGTCAAAGTTAACTCGTTCGATAGATTTAACCGGTCCACGAACTTTGGAGATGTGAAATTTTTCACGATACCCTGAGCCAGATGATTCCATCAATTGGCGTAGATCTTTTGAAAAGGGGACAGCCCAAGTAGCTGCGGGAGTCCATCATTCATGCTGGATTCGTCCGCACAATCGAGAATTCGATAGTTGTTCATTTGACGATGAAAATCGCAATATCTCTGGGACGGAAGTAATTCCATCTGATCTGGAAGGAATGTTCTTCAAGTTCCGCATGAATCCAAGCACCAGCGTCAGTTGACTATTTTAAGGAAGCCGATGGCTTTGAGGTTCAACTCCGCTCAACATTGGATTTACTTGGTTTTCCCTTCAAAATGATGGTCTCTTTTACAAGACTACCTTCGAAATTGCCAGCATGTGCAATTTTTTACTTTGCCTGGACAGATGATTCCACCTATGATGGACGTTGCTTTGAGCAATGAACAGTCAAAGTAATTGGATCTTATCATCCGTTTGGTTGGATTCATCTGGACAAGCAATAACTCAAATATTTCATACGTGGCTATTGGAAATTCGAATTTTTTAAAAATAGAACGAGTGGCAATCTGGTATAGACTTCAATTTTATCGATTTCCGGATGAATCCAATTGTAGAAGAAGGTGGACAGGGTTGGGAACCTGGTGATTATCAAGAAACCATCTACCAAAAAGTTGGACTCATCAATTTTTTGGTCAAAGTTAACTCGTTCGATAGATTTAACCGGTTCACGAATTTTGGAGATGTGAAATTTTTCACGATACCCTGAGCCAGATGATTCCATCAATTGGCGTAGATATTTTGAAAAGGAAACAGCCCAAGTAGCTGCAGGATTCCATCATTCATGCTGTATTCATCCGGACAATCGAGAATTCGATAGTTCTTTATTATTCGATGAAAATCGCAATATCTCTGGGACGGAAGTAATTCCATCTGATCTGGAAGGAATGTTCTTCAAGTTCCGCATGAATCCAAGCACCAGCGTCAGTTGACTATTTCAAGGAAGCCGATGGCTTTGAGGTTCAACTGCGCTCAACATTGGTTTTACTTGGTTTTCCCTTCAAAATGATGGTCTCTTTTACAAGACTACCTTCGAAATTGCCAGCATGTGCAATTTTTTACTTTGCCTGGACAGATGATTCCACCTATGATGGACGTTGCTTTGAGCAATGAACAGTCAAAGTAATTGGATCTTATCATCCGTTTGGTTGGATTCATCTGGACAAGCAATAACTCAAATATTTCATACGTGGCTATTGGAAATTCGAATTTTTTAAAAATAGAACGAGTGGCAATCTGGTATAGAGTTCAATTTTATCGATTTCCGGATGAATCCAATTGTAGAAGAAGGTGGACAGGGTTGGGAACCTGGTGATTATCAAGAAACCATCTACCAAAAAGTTGGACTCATCAATTTTTTGGTCAAAGTTAACTCGTTCGATAGATTTAACCGGTCCACGAACTTTGGAGATGTGAAATTTTTCACGATACCCTGAGCCAGATGATTCCATCAATTGGCGTAGATCTTTTGAAAAGGGGACAGCCCAAGTAGCTGCGGGAGTCCATCATTCATGCTGGATTCGTCCGCACAATCGAGAATTCGATAGTTGTTCATTTGACGATGAAAATCGCAATATCTCTGGGACGGAAGTAATTCCATCTGATCTGGAAGGAATGTTCTTCAAGTTCCGCATGAATCCAAGCACCAGCGTCAGTTGATTATTTCAAGGAAGCCGATGGCTTTGAGGTTCAACTGCGCTCAACATTGGATTTACTTGGTTTTCCCTTCAAAATGATGGTCTCTTTTACAAGACTACCTTCGAAATTGCCAGCATGTGCAATTTTTTACTTTGCCTGGACAGATGATTCCACCTATGATGGACGTTGCTTTGAACAATGAACAGTCAAAGTAATTGGATCTTATCATCCGTTTGGTTGGATTCATCTGGACAAGCAATAACTCAAATATTTCATACGTGGCTATTGGAAATTCGAATTTTTTAAAAATAGAACGAGTGGCAATCTGGTATAGAGTTCAATTTTATCGATTTCCGGATGAATCCAATTGTAGAAGAAGGTGGACAGGGTTGGGAACCTGGTGATTATCAAGAAACCATCTACCAAAAAGTTGGACTCATCAATTTTTTGGTCAAAGTTAACTCGTTCGATAGATTTAACCGGTCCACGAACTTTGGAGATGTGAAATTTTTCACGATACCCTGAGCCAGATGATTCCATCAATTGGCGTAGATCTTTTGAAAAGGGGACAGCCCAAGTAGCTGCGGGAGTCCATCATTCATGCTGGATTCGTCCGCACAATCGAGAATTCGATAGTTGTTCATTTGACGATGAAAATCGCAATATCTCTGGGACGGAAGTAATTCCATCTGATCTGGAAGGAATGTTCTTCAAGTTCCGCATGAATCCAAGCACCAGCGTCAGTTGATTATTTCAAGGAAGCCGATGGCTTTGAGGTTCAACTGCGCTCAACATTGGATTTACTTGGTTTTCCCTTCAAAATGATGGTCTCTTTTACAAGACTACCTTCGAAATTGCCAGCATGTGCAATTTTTTACTTTGCCTGGACAGATGATTCCACCTATGATGGACGTTGCTTTGAGCAATGAACAGTCAAAGTAATTGGATCTTATCATCCGTTTGGTTGGATTCATCTGGACAAGCAATAACTCAAATATTTCATACGTGGCTATTGGAAATTCGAATTTTTTAAAAATAGAACGAGTGGCAATCTGGTATAGAGTTCAATTTTATCGATTTCCGGATGAATCCAATTGTAGAAGAAGGTGGACAGGGTTGGGAACCTGGTGATTATCAAGAAACCATCTACCAAAAAGTTGGACTCATTAATTTTTTGGTCAAAGTTAACTCGTTCGATAGATTTAACCGGTCCACGAACTTTGGAGATGTGAAATTTTTCACGATACCCTGAGCCAGATGATTCCATCAATTGTCGTAGATATTCTGAAAAGGAAACAGCCTAAGTAGCTGCAATATTCCATCATTCATGCTGGATTCATCCGGACAATCGAGAATTCGATAGTTTCTTATGTGTCGATTGAGAATTGAATAGCTCGGAGATATTGTTATTCAATTTGATATCAAACTCATGTTTCATTCAATGAAATTATTTAAAAAATTCGAGAATTTTTATTTTCCATATTCATCTGTTCTTCATACATTCAAATCAATAAATATCTTTATTGTCCTATAGAACATCAAATTCCTCGTATCTTTCCTCCACGCCACTTAACCCTTTGTTCCAATTTTGACCCGCCGAACGCTGCGTCAGCCTACCGCGGTCATGTCATTTCAGCGCTAGGTTATTAATTTGATGGTTAAGAATTACGCTTGACACATGAGTCTGAAACTCCTCCGAACTTCAAGAAACTTCGACAAATGACGTTGCATGGTCGGTAAAATCGCTACGTTTCGGTTTGACCAGGCATTAATGCATAGTACTGTACAGAGACTTTCTCACCGACGCTCTGCCTGACCTTTTGGAGGATGTGCCTTTGCATGTTAGGCAGAGGATGTGGTGGCAACAGGACGGACACCCTGCCCATACAGCGCGAGAAGCAATGGCTATTCTTCGTCAACGGTTTCCAGATCGAATACTCGGACTTCATGGGACGGTCGACTGGCCGGCGAGATCTCCAGATCTTACCCCGCTCGATTTTTTCCTGTGGGGTACGGTCAAAGATCTCGCTATCGAGACCCTCCTACAACAGAAGAAAATATGAAAGATCGGATTCGGGCTGCTCTCGGCACGATTACTGTGCGCATGCTCCAGCGTACAAGACAAAATATTCAAAAAAGATTGGAGCAGTGTCGCGAGCAGGAGGGAGGTCATTTTGAACACCGCATGCCTTAGCCGAATCCGTTGGCGTTCTCTGACTGTTGTAGAGGTGAATATGTGTTTGTATTCTTCCGATTCGTATGAATTTCACATGTATGCCATTTTTGAAAAAATCTCCAAAATTAACATGAATTTCACTAAAATGGAATTACGATTTCTTTTCAGGGTTTCGATAGTTCCATGGAACTCGATTATCCAATCGAACGGAAGTATTGGCGAAATGATGTCATCACTTTTCGAGCAACATGGAGAGGGTGTTTATCATGCTGTGACCTCTTCTCTTGGAACGGGTTCAGACATATCTGACAACAGTTCAGGTAAAGTATGTAATAACAGTGAAAAACCAAGCATCGATCATCATCGCCTTAGTTGGGTCGATATTGTCCTCCCCATTGTTTTTGTTACGGCTCTTCTAAGCTCACCAAGAATTTGCGAGAGATTGTTCGAAAAACCCGTCTTTTACGGAAATCGTACATTCCTATAAAAATCTGGATTTTCACGTTGCTACACGTCATTTAACAATGTTAACTTTCTGTTTTTTTTTAAGGGTAATTCTTTTCATTTTCCAATTTTTCTCCTGTCATGAGTCTGGACAAATATTCTTTCCCGTCCGGTCACGCCTCACGTTCCGCCTCGCAAGTCGTCTTGGGGCACAAATCAAAGAACTTGCGGACTTACGGATAGAGCGAATGAGAGGAAGAGACAAAAAAAATTGAATGCAACCGAATGATTTAATTCTTATCGAGTAAATACTTAATAATTACATAGTTGGCGACGCCTGCTCTTCGAACGTTTGTGAAGTTGCTTTTTGTTCGTTTTTTTCTTCTGATAATTACGTGCTACTATGTACAAGAAAGATATATAGAGAGATTAAAAAAAAACAACGAAAAGCATTCGCGAGAAAAATTTGAACGAAGAGATAAAAGGGGCTGGTGAACCCAGAAGTGAAAATTACATCGAGTCGACGGACCTTCAGGCGACGCGATTTAAAGCTGCGGAAAGCTTCCTTCGTCAAGGCATTCTATTTTCTCTACTCTCCTTCCCCCTTTTCAATCCATTCTTATGATTCATCAGTCTATTCATTATTATTATTATCTTAATTACAATTATTGTAAGAAAAATAAAAATACCAACAAATTTGACTATATACAGGGTGATTCAAAAAAACCTTCGAATCGCCAAATGCCGAGTTCAAGACACTATTTTAAGAAAAACCACTTAGGGTTTTTTTGTACTTCACAATAGAATTCAAATGGGAAGCTAAAGAATTCAAGTTGTTGGAACCAATGAGAAGACCGCATTCCGCCATGCTTGAAGACGCCTCAGGAGTGTCAAACTTGGGGGCTAAGTTAGGCCATACCATGAAAGTGTCGTTGTTTGCTTAGGGAATTTGTATTCCGTTGCGAACGTCCGGGCAAAAGATTTTTACTGTTTCGAGTGAAGTTGGCCCCATACGAAAAAGCTAACATTTAAGCGAACGATTTCGAAAAGATTCATTGAACCTTTTGATGCAGAATGTAAAACTGTTCAGAATTGAAGGCTAGAAGATTCTTCGTACAATAGTCAGAAATCTCATCAGTCGACAGGAGCATAAAGAATTGTATGTACGAACTAATATGACGGCTCGTGATTTTGCGTTGCTCGATCACAAAATTTTTCGCCCAGGACGAAAGACATGCCGCGTTTAAAACAATGCATAATGATTCTGTTTGGAATAATGATGCATCGGGGAGAAGAGCTCGTAAAACACGTTTTTTCTTCTAATGTTGTAATGCAATAGAAATAATGATTATTTTCAGAAAAGCAACCACTAGAATAATAACAACAAAACAACTAATAACAATAACAATGATAACAATAATGGAACGAATAAAAATAACCTAGTCATGATGATGATAATGATAATGACATTATCAACATCGATAATAATAAAAATGCGAGATATTAGTTTTTTTTCATCAACTCAGCCAAAGTTGAGGATTTTTTTCAAAATCGAATGATTTTTTATCAACTAACTATTCGGAATGCTCTGGATTTTTTTTCATTAAGCAAAAAGGCTATTAACCCTTCTTCTTTTTCTTCTTCTTCTTCTCCCTTATGGCTATCTCCCTTTAATCTAGGGAATGTGCCACCCCCACGCTATTAACCCTTCGGAGCACGCATTTTTCTTTACGTGCGACTAGCTCAAAAGTTTGCACTTGGGAGTTTTCGGGGTCGCTGTGCACAAATCGGCAGTCGAAATTCGAAAATCCAAAATGGCGGATCCAATGTGGTGGACCACAAATTCAAAAATTGTTTGATGAAAGCGAAAGTTGGTACTCGGGGGTTTTCAGGGTCACTGGTTACAAATATGAACTCGAAATTTGGAAACTCGAAATGTCGGATCCAATATGACGGACTGAAAAGCTCGAAGTACCGGGATAAAGATGAAACTCCATGTGCAGGGGTTTTTTGAGTCGTTGGATTCTAACCTCTTTTCAAAATTGAACAATCAAAATAGCAGTTGCAAGATAGGATGATGAAACTGAATTATTTGATATAATGATTGAATTTGAACATTAACAATAATTAGCCTTGTCGAATAGACCAACAAATGGAAAATGGATGCAGTAATGCAAAAATCCTATTTACACTGGAAATAAAAAGTAACCTTCTCGGATTCGTGTCTCGCCGCGCAAGACGACAAAGTCAATTACGCAGATACTCTCGTCCCCAAAACTCGTAAAATCCATCGGGTTTTGACGATCAGTGGAACGAATCCGACCACCACCGAAGTGGTTCCTTCCAGCAATACCTGTTTGAAAAGTGCTCGACCTTTTTAGGATCTCGGATTCGCTTCCGGTCTCATGGGGAAGTATTGCGCCCGAAGCTGGAGGCCGAGTGCGGACGGAGATGGAGTGGGAGGCTGGAGTTCGATCATTGACTATTCAATATTGCAGTAAAACGAACGAATCCGAAGCATCGTCCATTTGTTTCGAATGCTTTAATGTCATTCTCAACTAGCCTTCTCGGAATCGTTTTTCGCGGGAGGGAAAAAATGTCGACGGTGCAGATTCTCGTATCCCCAAAAACTGTGCCATCCATCGGTCTTTGACGATCAGCGAAACGATTCCGACTGCGAACGGAGGGTTTCCATAAAATAATACCTGTTTGAAAAGTGCTCGACCTCTTTCCGCGATCTCGGATTCGCTTCCGGTTTCATGAGGAAATATTGCGCCCGAAGGTGGAGGCCGAGTGCGAACGGAGATGGTGTGCGAGGTCTGAGTTTGAGCATAGAACATTCAATATTGCATCCGAACGACTGAATCCGAAGGATCGTCCATTTGTTTCGAATGCTTCAATGTCATTTAAACCGGAAACATCAACTAGCCTCCTCGGAATCGTTTCTTGCGGGAGGGAAGAAAATTTCGACGGTGCAGATTCTCGTATCCCCAAAAACTGTGCCATCCATCGGTCTTTGACGATCAGCGAAACGATTCCGACTGCGAACGGAGGGTTTCCATAAAATAATACCTGTTTGAAAAGTGCTCGACCTCTTTCCGCGATCTCGGATTCGCTTCCGGTTTCATGAGGAAATATTGCGCCCGAAGGTGGAGGCCGAGTGCGAACGGAGATGGTGTGCGAGGTCTGAGTTTGAGCATAGAACATTCAATATTGCATCCGAACGACTGAATCCGAAGGATCGTCCATTTGTTTCGAATGCTTCAATGTCATTTAAACCGGAAACATCAACTAGCCTCCTCGGAATCGTTTCTTGCGGGAGGGAAGAAAATTTCGACGGTGCAGATACTCGTATCCCCAAAAACTGTACCATCGATCGGTCTTTGACGGTAAGCGAAACGATTCCGACTTCGAGTGCTCTACCCAACAAAAAAAATTCGGGTAGACCACGAACGGCTCGAACGCCAAGAAATGATCACAGGATTCTGGCTAAGTTCCGGGATGACCCGACACTCAGCCTCTGCCAAATTGTGAGAGAACTTCGACTGAGTTACAGTGTTGTGCAAAGAACGATGAAAGCCGAAGGTCAACATGCGTATCACTACACGCGAGTGCAAAATTTGCATGTTGAAGATTATCCGGCACGGCTTGAGTTCTGTCGATTCTTGATCAATTCGGAAGAAGCAGATCCAGGTTTTGTCAGCCGGATAATTTTCCCGGACGAATCCTCATTTGGACGCGACGGGACCTGGAATACTCGGAACTTCCACCACTGGAGTACAGAAAACCTGAATGTTACGATGGAGAGGAACCATTAACGTCGGTTTCTAACAATCAATTTGTGGGCTGGAATGTATGGAAATCGCTTGGTAAGATATTTCTATAAACTTTTTGTTTGTCGCTACAACGATCGGAACAAACCGTACATTTCACAGAGTTTTTCCTTGTAACTTGACAGTAAAACCACTATTTTGTATCGTAAGCAACTGTAAAAAGATTTATTCTTGGAGTTCAACTGTATAGTTCGTTTTGATTCGTCATTTTTAAGTATCGAATATCTACAAACGCGGTATCAGCTCGACGCCAAGTATTAAAAGGAATTTTCTCGATGTTTTCTCGTCAACTATAAAATTTTACAGATTCATATTTTTCCATATTTTTCGTCGTTCAGATAGGCCCATTTCAACTGGATGGAACGCTCACAGCAGAGCGATACAGCCAATTTCTCCAGAGGTATCTCCGGAGACTTTGCTTTCGCGTTGGCATGACCCGAGCGGAATTGGAGCCATCGCATTTTCAACTAGACGGTGCTCCGGCACATACCAGCGTTTTGGCACGAGCAAGGCTTCGCGAGATGTTCGGAAACCGGGTGATCGGACGAAGAGGGGTTCAAGATTGGTCACCGCGTTCACCGGATTTAAATCCACTTGAATTCTCCCTGTGGGGTCTCGTTAAATCTTTGGTTTATCGGCAGGCAGTAAGGGATCGTGCGAACCTCGAGGCTCGAATCGAAATATCGTTCCAGACCGTAACCCCGGACATGCTGGAGAGATGCTGCATCTGCCAAATAAAGCGGGCCCGCCTATGCATCGAACTGGGTGGTGGTCATTTCGAGAAATTGCTTCACTAGGTACGGCTTTCTGGAGCTTATCGTATAGCAGTTGAAAGACTGGAAATGCTGTCATAACAAAATCGAAATGTATAGGTATTGATTGTTTGCGGTACAACTCTCGTGATTTTTGACTGAATCGTGTTTTTTTATTTTCAATATTCATTTCGGAACTGTGATGACGGAATGACCGTATATTCAAGGGGGACCGAGATCTCGGCTCACATGATCAAGGAAATATTGAATATAATACGATGAACAATTTGTACAATTACAAAAATACTTATTTGGACCTTTATTAAATACCGTATTTCCTCCATAGCACGCCAATATACCATTATTCCCTTCTACCTCGATTCGCACTAAAAATAACGTTTTTCTATGAAGTCTGAGAAGATAGAAAATTGTCTTAGACTTTTGTAAGTAAAAAGAAAGTACAGACTTATACACAATATCTTACAAAATTTGCAGAAATTAGAGCGGTTGGAAAAATAAATTAAAATTTGACAAATCATAGCATTTAAATCGTTCAACCGATTTTTCCCAAATTCTTCAAAATCTTAAAATTCGCGGAAGTTAGAACGGTTACAGCCTTTTTTTGAAATTTTAAAATGGCATAGAATTCTTATTTTTTTTAGCAATTCTGACAAAATTTTCAGAGAATGAAGAGCTCGCATGGATTAACATCTGTCCAAAACGGAAGCCCTGTAGCTTAAACCGTTCTCGAGTTATAAACGTTTGAATGTTACAGTACCGGAACACACAGGCACACACTCACGCGCGCGTACACACGCGCACCCACACACCTACACATACACATCCGGACATTTTTTCTAGATACGAATTTTCGATGTTTTGGGATATTTTAAGCACATTGACATTGACAAATGGGAAAAAAATTTCACTGACACGTAGCTTCTTCTATGAGGAAGCGAAAAAATTGCGTTTTTCAATAAATTCTCAAACGAAAATCAAATTTCTCCAGATAACTTCGAGTGGTTGAAGCGATCTCCGTTCTTAGTTTGAATGGCAAGTTTTCGAGGACATTCAGCTTTTCTTATCAATACGAGGAGATGAATGCAACTGTTGTCGTTCCATTTTTGGTTTGAAATTGTCGGGCACTAAATAGAGAAATTATATTTCGCATAGGATTCGTTTCTATTGTTGAGAATCCCAGATTATTGTGAAATCGGTGGAGCGGTAGAGCTCAATTCGAATAGCAGATTTTGGAGGAGGTTCAGCTTCCCTTATCGACACCGGGAGATGAATCACTCTATTGCGAAAGAATTCTCGGTCAAACAATGTCAAACACTAAATGGAGAAATCAAATTTCGTATGGGGTTCGTCTCCATAGCTCAGAAACCAAGATATTTTCATAAACGAGCAACATCATACTTTTCCTAAATGATGGATGAATCAGATATTATAACCATGCCGATTGCTATAAATAAAACAAATTTATTGAAGGCTCAAGTACAGTTCCGCTATATCGGTAGGAAATCTAACAAATGTTTTATTGAATGTGAACCAAATACAATTGATTGTGTAAATAAACTTAGGACTATCGATTTCTACTGAGTACACGGGCGACATTTGTGTAAAATCCCTAGACCAGCTGCGATATTCGTGGAGACAGCCTCGAAGATTAGTCACGAAGATATGAAAGTAATGTTTTTATATAAAAATAAAAACTATTTCTGATTTAATCAATATTCTGATGAAAAATATTTATATTAATGATACAAAATGTCAAATGATTCTTTATGTAAAATGAACAACATGTCAATATCATTTAAAATTCGTTTTTTAATATTTTCACAAGAAAAAATTATTTGCATATCATTATTTAAATTTTTTATGTGGTAGTATTTATTAATTTTAATCAACGGAACTTACATTTTTTTTTTGGTCTAAAAGTCTAAAAATTGGAATGAATTGATTTTTATATTAAAATTAGGGTCTTTTTTTTTGTTTTCAATATGGTGTACTTTTCTACTACTACTACGCTCTTCTACCACGTTCTACGTTGTACGTTGAAAAGGGCAGAGCAAAAAAATAGTTTTAACTTATTTTCAGCTTATTTTCTGTAAGCTGAATAAAAGGGAGGAATGTTTGAAGCGTCGATCTGCTCTTTCTTCGTGAAACCGAGGAAATCAGGCGATCTAGAACGTTCCCTAATCTGAAACAATAAAAGAGTTCAATAGTTTATTATGGTAATTTTAACTGCCTCATAGTTTATTATGATTTTAGAGTTCTTATACTTTCTTCTAAAAAAACTATAAAATAAAATAACTATAAAATAACTATAAAATAAAATAGTGTACTAACATTGGGCTGTTCCCTCCTATAATTTCCATTACCCGCTGTTTTACTCCTTTCGCAGATGACAGCCGCGTTTCCGATTTCAAGATAAGATGTACTGTAAAAAAAATTATTCTCAAGCCCTCATCCTCAGGTAATCTTCAGGAGTCTTCCGGGTCTTTTTTTTCAAATAAAAAAAAAAAATTACGGTATTTTTCGTACAATTGCTTATGAACGAACATACGATTGATAGAAAAAACAACAAAACAAAGTCAGTTTTGAAAATTTTATATTTTTTCCCCATTTCGAGATGGGTCCAAATTTTTCTGAAATCATTTTTGCGATAGTGTTCAGCTGCATGAAAATTTGCTTGGGGCTATCAACTTCATTGAATGCAAGTCATTTCAACTCGATAAATTACAGTATGGAGGCAAGCGAAGACATGGCACTAACACCAACGAAACAATTATTTCAGAAAAATTTGTACCCGTCTTGAAATGGAAAAAAAATCGAAGAAATATTTTCAAAACTGATTTTTTTTGTTTTTGTCAATCGAATGTTCATTCCTCAGCGAATGTAAAAAAAGGACATATTTTTTTTTTTATTATTTGAAATAAAACAATTAAAAAGAAAACGCAGCGTGAGCTCTGTCGTACTTTTCACGGGAAAACAGGCGTTTTATGATGACACAGAAGCTTTGGTAGAATAGAATAAAGGAAAGGAATTAAAATTATACTTACAATTGACTAGTTTCGGTTGGTTTCGCCGTAATATTTCGATCTCTTATGAAATCGTCCATCAAATCGCTGTTGTTTTTCATAAATTTTCTAAGATAATCCCGCCGCTTCGGTGGTAGCTGGCCGGAATAGACGGATTCGTTGATCTCGTCAAGATCTCGCGATTTCAACGCCCGTGAGTCGAACTTACCGGACTCGCGGGAATTTGCAACCTCAACAACGATTCGACCGAAAACTTCCGGTACATTTTTGATATTTTTATCAAACTTTGTGACTTTTGTCCGCTCATAATCGCGATTCGCCATGTTGCTAGCTTGACCGCTTGAAGCGAACTCGATAATTATGTTTTAAGCAGCAGGGCACGATTTCTCCTCGACGCTGTGTTATCTTCCCCCTGCAATTCGCGGGCGAGAAAAGGTGACACGGTGTCCTGTTCAACGGTAGCAACCTGAGATCTTGCTAGAGACGTCACGTTATGACGTATTGCGATATTGATTGCACTTGATGTCTGATAACGGTATGAAAGCATGTAGCTGCTGTGTGTAGCATAATGCCATGTGATAATGATCAAACTCTTGGAGAATACGAATACGATATCCATACGGTGTTCGATCTTCTTTGGCTTAAATGTCAACCACGATATGTGTGATATCATTTCCGGCCGAAAAATGTTGAACACTAGATGGAGAAATCACATTCTGTATGGGAATTGTCTCCATTGTTGAGAAACCAAGATTTTTGTGAAATCAGTGGAGCGATCTCGGTTTTCAATTTGAATGACAGGTTTTCGAGGAAGTTCAGCATTTGTTATCAATACACGGAAATTAATCCAACAGTCGTTATTTCATTTCCGGTAAAAAAATCTCAAGCCCTGGATGGAGAACTTAAATTCTGCATGGGAATCGTCTCCATTGTTGAGAACCCAAAATTTTTACGATATTGGCGGCGGGATTTCTGTAATTACGTCGATTGGCAGGTCTTCGAGGACGTCGAACTTTCGATATTGATACAGGGAGATGAATGGCTTCATTTTCGGGAACCGCATGTTGAACTCTGAATTGGCAAATTTAATTTTAAACGAGATTCGACTGCATTCTGAGAAACCAAGATTTTTCCAAACTTGTGTGATAAAATTTTCGGTCAAAAAGTTTCGTATCAAACACGAAATGGAGAAATCGAAATCTGCATGGGAATCGTCTCCATTGTTGAGAAACCAAGATTTTCGCGGAATTGCCAGCACGATTTTTGTTATCACGTCGACTAGCAGATTTTCGAGGATGTCGAGTTATTATAATTCATTCGTGGATGCGATTTAAACTATGAAGTTTTCATTCACAGACAAAGATTATCAAACGGTATGTTGCACACATCTCATTCAGCAGAATATCCATCTCCATTTTTGGGACTCTTAACTTTACTGAGAAATGATGTAATTTTTCGAAATAACGGTATCGCATGGCAAAGGATCTTCTGTTTCGAAAATTTTTTATGAAGGTAGATTCCATTTTAAGCCAGGCGGTAGCTAATGCTATGTGATTGTTTTTGTAACTACTAGAGGTGACATGACAGCTGGAAAGGGAGTGGCGTGAGAAATTTCACGGAACGAATCCGAAAAGGTTGATTGTTGTTTCCGGTTCAAATAACGTTCTTGCATTCGAAACAAAGCGACGAAACTTTCGATTCGTTCGTTTCACGGCAATATTATTTATACAATATTTCATTATGCAACATTTCCCCATGAGACCGGAAGCGAATCCGAGATCGGAAAGAGGTCGAGCACTTTTCAAACCGGTATTACTGGAAAAAAACACTTCGTTCACAGTCGGAATCGTTTCGCTCATCGTCAAAACCCGATGGATAGTACATTTCTTGGGGATAAAAGTATCTGCACCGTCGAAATATTTTTTTCTCAGCGAGAAACGAGTCCGAGGAAGTTAGTGGATGTTTCCGGTTTGAATGACATTATTGCATTCGAAACAAATGGACGATACTTCGGATTCGTTCGTTTGGATGCAATATTGAATCAATGCTGAAACTCGGGCCTCCCAGACCATCTCCGTTCGCACTCGGGCTCCCGCTTGGGGCGCAATTTTTCTCAATGAAACCGGAAACGAATCCGAGAACGGAAAGAGGTCGAGCACATTTTGAACAGGTTTCCATCGAAGGAAACACTCCGTCCGCAGTCGGAATCGTTTCGCTCATCTTCAAAACCCGATGGATGATACAGTTTTTGAGAATAAGAGTATCTGCACGGTGATTTTTTTTTTTCTTGGCGAGAAACGAATCCGAGCAAGTCAGTGGATGTTTCCGGTTTGAATGACATTATTGCATTCGGAACAAATGGACGATACTTCAGATTCGTTCGTTCGGATGCAATATTGAATGTTCAATGCTGAAACTCGGGCCTCCCAGACCATCTCCGTTCGCACTCGGGCTCCCGCTTGGGGCGCAATTTTTTTCAATGAGACCGGAAACGAATCCGAGAACGGAAAGAGGTCAAGCACATTTTGAACAGGTTTCCATCGAAGGAAACACTCCGTCCGCAGTCGGAATCGTTTCGCTCATCTTCAAAACCCGATGGATGATACAGGTTTTGAGAATAAGAGTATCTGCACGGTGATTTTTTTTTTCTTGGCGAGAAACGAATCCGAGCAAGTCAGTGGATGTTTCCGGTTTGAATGACATTATTGCATTCGGAACAAATGGACGATACTTCGGATTCGTTCGTTCGGATGCAATATTGAATGTTCAATGCTGAAACTCGGGCCTCCCAGACCATCCCCGTTCGCACTCGGGCTCCCGCTTGGGGCGCAATTTTTCTCAACGAGACCGGAAACGAATCCGAGTACGGAAAGAGGTCAAGCACTTTTTAAAGAGGTTTCACTTGAAGGAAACACTCCGTCCGCAGTCGGAATCGTTTCGCTCATCTTCAAAACCCGATGGATGGTACAGTATTGGGAATAGCAGTATCTGCACCGTTAAAAATTTTTTTTTCCTGGCGCGTAACGAATCCGAGCAAGTTAGTGGATGTTTCCGGTTTGAATGACATTATTGCATTCGAAACAAATGGACGATACTTCGGATTCGTTCGTTCGGATGCAATGATGCATGTTCAATGCTGAAACTCGGGCCTCCCAGACCATCTCCGTTCGCACTCGGGCTCCAGCTTGAGGCGAAATTTTTCTCAACGAGACCGGAAACGAATCCGAGTACGGAAAGAGGTCAAGCACTTTTTAAAGAGGTTTCACTTGAAGGAAACACTCCGTCCGCAGTCGGAATCGTTTCGCTCATCTTCCAAACCCGATGGATGATACAGTTTTTGCGAATTAAAGTATCTGCACGGCGAATTTTTTTTTTCTTGGCGAGAAACGAATCCGAGCAAGTCAGTGGATATTTCCGGTTTGAATGACATTATTGCATTCAAAACAAATGGACGATACTTCGGATTCGTTCGTTCGGATGCAATATTGAATGTTCAATGCTGAAACTCGGGCCTCCCAGACCATCTCCGTTCGCACTCGGGCTCCCGCTTGGGGCGCAATTTTTCTCAATGAGACCGGAAACGAATCCGAGAACGGAAAGAGGTCGAGCACATTTTGAACAGGTTTCCATCGAAGGAAACACTCCGTCCGCAGTCGGAATCGTTTCGCTCATCTTCAAAACCCGATGGATGATACAGTTTTTGAGAATAAGAGTATCTGCACGGTGATTTTTTTTTTCTTGGCGAGAAACGAATCCGAGCAAGTCAGTGGATGTTTCCGGTTTGAATGACATTATTGCATTCGGAACAAATGGACGATACTTCGGATTCGTTCGTTCGGATGCAATATTGAATGTTCAATGCTGAAACTCGGGCCTCCCAGACCATCTCCGTTCGCACTCGGGCTCCCGCTTGGGGCGCAATTTTTCTCAACGAGACCGGAAACGAATCCGAGTACGGAAAGAGGTCGAGCACTTTTTAACGAGGTTTCACTTGAAGGAAACACTCCGTGCGCAGTCGGAATCGTTTCGCTGATCTTCAAAACCCGATGGATGGTACAGTTTTGGGAATAGCAGTATCTGCACCGTTAAAATTTTTTTTTTTCCTGGCGCGTAACGAATTCGAGCAAGTCAGTGGATGTTTCCGGTTTGAATGACATTATTGCATTGAAAACAAATGGACGATACTTCGGATTCGTTCGTTCGGATGCAATATTGAATGTTCAATGCTGAAACTCGGGCCTCCCAGACCATCTCCGTTCGCACTCGGGCTCCCGCCTGGGGCGCAATTTTTCTCAATGAGACCGGAAACGAATCCGAGAACGGAAAGAGGTCGAGCACATTTTGAACAGGTTTCCATCGAAGGAAACACTCCGTCCGCAGTCGGAATCGTTTCGCTCATCTTCAAAACCCGTTGGATGATACAGTTTCTGAGAATAAGAGTATCTGCACGGTGATTTTTTTTTTCTTGGCGAGAAACGAATCCGAGCAAGTCAGTGGATGTTTCCGGTTTGAATGACATTATTGCATTCGGAACAAATGGACGATACTTGATATGGTTCGGATGCAATATTGAATGTTCAATACTGAAACTCGGGCCTCCCAGACCATCTCCGTTCGCACTCGGGCTCCAGCTTCGGGCACTGTTTTTCTCTCCAACTTTTAAACGAACATTTTTTATTATCCTTGAAATATTCGTACGTCCAGCTGTTGATAGTTTGTTGATTCAACCGATAGCTCACGACGACGGCAATTGAAGGTAATGAAAATAGAAAAAATACAGAAGAAACTACGAATCCAAATGTAGAATAATTGCTCCACCAAAACAGTCTTGGCGCGACTTTCAAAGAGTCTGGGCGTGACTCTTAGTCTATAGTTAAAAACAGTCTCGGCGAGTCTCTCAAAAAGTCTGAGCGAGACTCCTGGTAAATTTTGTGAAATAGTTTCGACGGGACTCTCAAAGAGTCTGGGCTAGATGTGTCTCGGATATGGGATTCGCCGAGACTATTTTTTTCTGTGCGGGCAGTCAATGTTTCCAGTTTGAATGTCATTATTGCATTCGAAGCAAGTGGACGATACTTCGGATTCTTTCGTTTCACTGTTCAATAGAATGGACGATGCTTAAACGCTGGCCTCTAGCTTCGGGCGCAATATTTCCACATGAGACCGGAAGCGAATCCGAGAACGGAAATAGTTCGAGTACTTTTTGAACAGGTATAATTTCAAAAAAACACTCCGTCCGCAGTCGGAATCGTTTCCTTAATTTTCAAAACTTGATGGATGGCACAATTTTCGGGGACAACAGTATCTGCACTGTTAAATTTTTTTTCCCCCCGCCCGAAACGAATCCGAGGAAGTTCACCGCAAATTCTTGCTAATGTTCAAATTCCATCAAAATGTGGAATAATACAGTTTTATTATACCTATTCATTATATTCAGTTCGTAGCCAACAACCCCGAAAACCTCCGAGTACCTATGTTTATTTTTTTCAAACAACTTTTGTATTTCTGTTCCGTCATATTGGATCTACTATCTCGAGTTTCCAAATTTTTAGTGCAGATTTGTAGCGAGCGACTCCGAAAACCCCTGAATACCAACATTTGCTTTCATCAAACAATTTTTGCATTCCGGGTCCGCCATAATGGAGCCGCCATCCTAGATTTTCGAATTTCAAGTGCAGATTCGTAATCAGCGGCGGCAAAACTTCTGAGTACCAACATTGGCTTTCATCAAATAATTTTTTCATTTGTGGTCCGCCATGCTGGATCCGCCATCTTGGATTTTCGAATTTCGACTACAGATTTGTAATCAGCGAACCCAACTACCCCAGAGTACCAACTTTTGCTTTCATCAAATAATTTTTACATTTGTGCTCCGCCATATTGGATCCGCCATCTTGGATTTTCAAATCTCGACTACAGATTTGTAATCAGCGAACCCGAAAACCCCCGAGTACCAACTTTTGCTTTCATCAAATAATTTTTGCATTTGTGGTCCGCCATGCTGGATCCGTCATCTTGGATTTTCGAATTTTGACTACATATTTGTAATCAGCGAACCCAAAAACCCCCGAGTACCAACTTTTGCTTTTATCAAATAATTTTTGCATTTGTGGTCCGCCATGTTGGATCCGCCATTTTGGATTTTCGAATTTTAATTACAGATTTGTAATCGGCGAACCCGAAAACCCGCGAGTACCAAATTTTGCTTTCTTCAAATAATTTTTGCATTTGTGGTCCGCCATGCCGGATCCGCCATCTTGGATTTTCGAATTTCGACTACAGATTTGTAATCAGCGAACCCGAAAACCCCCGAGTCCCAACTTTCGCCTTTATCAAATAATTTTTGCATTTGTGATCCGCCATGCCGGATCCGCCATCTTGGATTTTCGAATTTCGACTACAGAGTTGTAATCAGCGAACCCAAAAACCCCCGAGTACCAACTTTTCCCTTCATCAAATAATTTTTGCATTTACGGTCCGCCATGCTGGATCCGCCATCTTGGATTTTAGAATTTCGACTACAGATTTGTTATCAGCGAACCCGAAAACCCCCGAGTACCAACTTTCGCCTTTATGAAATAATTTTTGCATTTGTGATCCGCCATGCCGGATCCGCCATCTTGGATTTTCGAATTTCGACTACAGATTTGTAATCAGCGAACCCAAAAACCCCCGAGTACCAACTTTTCCCTTCATCAAATAATTTTTGCATTTACGGTCCGCCATGCTGGATCCGCCATCTTGGATTTTAGAATTTCGACTACAGATTTGTAATCAGCGAACCCGAAAACCCCCGAATACCAACTTTCGCCTTCATCAAATAATTTTTGCGTTTGTGATCCGCCATGCTGGATCCGCCATCTTGGATTCTCGAATTTCGACTACAGACTTGTAATCAACGAACCCGAAAACCCCCGAGTACCAACTTTTGCTTTTATCAAATAATTTTTGCATTTGTGGTCCGCCATGTTGCATCCGCCATCTTGGATTTTCGAATTTTGATTACAGATTTGTAATCAGCGAACCCGAAAACCCCTGTATAACAACTTCTGCCTTCATGTTTCACGTAAAGATAAATTAAACGATTTTACTCGAAGCCTTTTACTTGATAAAAATTAATTCAGAGCATTTCGAATAGTTAGTTAATAAAAAAACATTCGATTTTGAAAAATATCCTGAACTTTTTCTGAGTTGATTAAAAAAATTAATATCTCGCATTATTATAATCATCGTTGTTGATAATGTTATAATTATTATCATCATGACCAAGTTATTTTTATTCGTTCCATATTATTATTATTATTAGTTTTTTTGTTGTTGTTATTCTAGTCGTTGGTCTACTGAAAATAATAATTTTTTTATTGCTTTACAACATTTGATAAAAAAATGTATTTTACGAGCTTTTCTTCCCGATGCATTATTCTAAACAGAATTATTATGCATCGTTCTGAACGGCGCATTACTTTTTTCCTGGCCGAAAATTTTTTCAATCGAGCAACGCAAAATCACGAGCCCTGGGCAACCGAACCTCGCATGTGACGGCTCCGAAAGCTGACAGCGATCGGGAGTGCAAACAGCGGCGGTCCGATGTTCGGTTCACGGCTCGTTCCATTCTATTGTTTCTCCGTTCACGTCCCGAATGGACTGATTTTGTCAATTTTCAATCTTATTTTTCTCAGCAACAAAAAATTGCAAACAACTTTATGACGGGTGTTTTGTTTTCAGAAAAATACGTTCTATTCTTTTATTCAGGGCCATGTACCATTTTAAAAATTTTTTAAACAATTTTTTTCTTCCCCTGCAAAACCTATGCGAGCTATGATTTCGGGGTATTTTTTTTCGAAGAAAGCAAAAAAAACCGTTGAAAAAACACCCCCGAAACATCCCGATATCGGCCCGCAAACGGCCGTAAAAAAGCCTGTCCATCCCTAAATTGTCACATGTATACGTCGAGAAAACAGCTGTGTTCTGTGGCGTGAGATATTTACCACGGAGGTTGAAAGTCAGTGCATCAATATGTTAAAAACGTACGACAAGGTGAAAAAATTTCGAGCGTTGAAAAAGTTGATGAAACGTGAAAATGAACAGCGAGCAATGGCTGAACAGCAAAAAAAAAGAAAAATCGAAACATCGATCGAGTGCTCGGACGCTTTCAATGGTGAAAGTGTCGACGAAGCACCTGCTGAAAATAATGACGAGCCTTATGATCGAGAGTTTGAAGAACAAACTGGCGAATTTTCCGACGATCAAATCGCTGAAATATTGAGTACCCGGAGTGACGAAGAATGCGATGATCCGTCAGGAGGAGACGAACGTGAAGAGCCTACCGAACCATCTTTACCAATGAAAGAAAAGCTCGTTGCGTTTGCACTCAAACATGCAAAAACCCTGCAACATACAGTTCTGACAGACCTTTTGCAACTTCTCCGTTCTGAAGGATATGTAAATCTGCCGAAAACAGCCCAGACTCTTCTCGGCACTCAGAAGTGTGGGGCTGTGCGCCCAATGTTGACGAAAAAAGGAACATTGGGGAGTTATTTCTATATTGGGATCGAAAATCAATTGAAAAAGAGAATCTCCCCAGATATATTCACTGGTACGGAAATCAAAGCATTTGTGAATGTCGATGGTGTCCAGGTGTACCGCAGCTCCAATAAACAGTTCTGGCCTATAATTATGAAGATTCACAGCACTGATTTTGAATGCAACCCATTTGTGATTGCAATATATTTGGGTAATTCAAAACCGATCACTGCAAATGAATTTTTGTCAGATTTTATTTCAGAAGCGAAGACACTAATTACCAACGGTGTTGTTATTTCTGGACAAAAATATTAGTTTCGAATTAGTGCGCTGATCTGTGATTCACCGGCTCGAGCATACCTCAAGTGTGTAAAAAGCCATGGAGGTTTCAGCGCATGTAAACGCTGTACGGTTGAAGGTCGCACCATTAATGGAAAGCGTGTGTATCCAGAACTTGATTGTCCGAAGAGAACGAAGAGGTCATTCAGGCTGAAAAAAGATGAAAAACATCATTTACCTGAAAAATACACACCGCTGCTTGAATTGAGGAAATTTGATATAATCAAATCGGTCCCTCTTGATTCGATGCATCTCCTATATTTGGGAGTAATGAAATGGCTCCTTGAAAAGTGGACCTTCCGCAGTAGTCCTTTCCGGATGAACAAATCGAAGGAAAGCTTGTTCAAGGAGTTGATGGGCTCGCTGGAGAAAATGATCCCAGGAGAATTCCAGCGAAGAGTCTTCGATACAGAAGAAATGGCCAGATGGAAAGCGACTCAGTATCGCTTCATCCTCTTGTACTGCGGTCCTGTGATTTTTCCACATGTACTGTCTGCGAACCAGTACAAGCACTTTTTGCTCCTATCGGTGGCATGTCGAATCCTCTGCGATGAAGAACATGTCGCAGCATCCGTAGACTATGCGAAAGGTTTGTTGAGGAAGTTTTTTAAGCTTGCGCCGTCACTCTATGGATCTGATTCGCAGATTATGAATATCCACAATCTGATCCACATAGCCGATGATGCGAAGCATTTCCAATTGCCGCTAACAGAAATATCCGCATTCTGGGCAGAGAATTATCTCGGAAAGTTGAAGCACCTGGTGCGCACTCCAAAAAATCCACTGGCACAAGTTGTGAATAGGCTCTCGGAACAAGATTCACGTCCTGAAGAAAAAGTGCGAAAAAGAAAGGTTGTTGAAAACATAATAATAAAAAATAACAAGATTGCAGAAGTTCGCGTAAAGGGAATGATAATTTCAGATAGACCGACAAATAATGTCGTTCAACTAAAAAATGGTAACATCATGATTGTGAGCACTATAACAACAACAAATGCAAAGAACAATGCAAGAAACTCTCGTGCAGAAGAACTTTTACTGATGGGATCATTAGTCAGAAGGGCACAAGACATTTTTTCAGAACCCGACGTGTCACACAAGTTCGGTTTCTTGCAAATTTGTGAAATTTCTAACGAAATCGTGAACTCACCTCTCGAATTAGTTGAACTGAAGTGTTTATTCCTTGATGTGAAAAAAAAATGTTATGCGATAACATTACTGCACGTCAACAGTGGAAACGTCTAACCTCGTCGTTGAACCTCCTTTTTTCCTCCAAAAAAAAAAAATACAGTAAATAACAATAAATAACACTAAGTAACAATAAATAACAATAAATAAAAATAAATAAATAACAACGCAAGAACGTTTCTCTCAAAATATCAATTTTAAAGTTTTTAATATAATTTTACACAACGATCGGCGTTTGACCGGCACCGAGTGTTTACCAACGTGCGCCCAATTTCACGATTTCGCTGCGCAAGCATTCCTTCGAGCATTTTCCGACGCGGCATTCGGCAAGCAGTGGCCGGCAGGCAGTCATCGCGTGCGTTCGATCGTCGATTCTCCATTTTTCACGATCGATTCTTCTGCAATAAGGTAAGTTTTCACTATTTCATCGTAATATAAATTTGATATTAACTCTCGAGGAAACATTTTAAGCTGGTTACGATTATCGTGAATGATCGAAGAAAGGCGAGGAAATTCTCGCACCAGAATTTATAAAAACTAACCTACAAATTATTTTCAGGATGGAAACGCTTCGCGAATCGACGAAATTTGTTGTAATCGAGTTTACCGAGACACTCAACGGTGAGCCAGTTATAGAATTGGTCCCGAAGTCTTGGCTCACTCAGGAGGGTGAAGAAAATCTATGCTGGTATCCGAAACACGCCACACACAAGAAAGTGCAGAAATGGGTTAAAGAAGAAAAATCACCGGCATCGAACTGGAAAAAACATCCGTACAACAAAATAATCAACGAAGCACGTAAGTATATTAATTGAGACCTACCTTGACTCCAATATTTTCTCGTTGTAATATGCAGTTCGAGAGAGAAAAATAGAAGATTTTTCTGGACACTTTTTTGTCTCTTTTTACTTTCATGTCCACTTTTTTTTCTCGTTCCCGCGCAACCAACAATAAGTACGTTATTTATAAAACGTCCTTGATGCCCAATCATCAATTTCCACTAAAACAAAATTATAGGAAATCTCGATCAGGGGAAAAGACGCATGGAGCGGGCTCTCAGTCTTCTTGAAACTGCCTGCAGTACAGATGGCGATAGCATATCAAGAGGATCTCAGATCCAGACGCTGTCCGATGCAGATTTGACATCCTCGCTATTGGAGAACAATCTTTTTCCACAAATAGGAGATGCGACGCTGAGAGCACATATTTTTGGTAAGTCCAATTCGATCGCTATGGTTGTAAGAATATGGAGTATGTTTTGCCTAATTAAACTGTCATAACATATTTTTCTAGATGAAAATTTATCAACCATTACCATTTTGGCAGAAAATAGTGATCAGACTATTTTGGCGGAAAATGATGATCGTAACATTTTTGTATCGAATGGTAATCATCAGGAGCCTCCTCCGCAATTTTTCATTAATGAAGGTATGAATCCCTCTCTATTATTTGCCCAGTAAAATTTCTATTATATTTACAATTATTTGGTCGATAAAATTCAATTCTATTCACGATGATTTGTCAATTCTTGTTCTATTCCATTTACAATAATTTAGTGTGTAAAATTCATCATCATTCACAATTAATTGATTTGTACAGATTCATTTCTATTTACATTTAATTGATATGTAAAATTTATTTCCTATTTACAATTATATTTACATGAAATATCAGGCTATATACAATTATTTAAGATCTAAAATTTCACTCCGATGTCCCAGCAGGTTCATGGAAGGACCATTTAGACACGAAACTCCTGGACATGGAAAAAAGATTGGCGTCAAAACTGGATGCCCACAAAAGATCCCTTTTGTACGAGTTCAACAAAAAAATGAACGAGCTGAAGAACATGCTCGCTTTAATACAAACGTCGCAACCCCAAACAGACGATGAATCGAGCAATTCGACCAGAACCGAATTCAACGCACTCTTACCGTTGAAAACTTTCGAAGAGTTTTTACAATTTGATCTCATCATAGAAGGCTGTGAGGAAAAGCGAAATGGCCTAGTGAGTTTATATTTTCTGGAAATAATAATCTCGTGGATTTCTTGTCATTATGATTAATTTATTTCATTTCTATTTCCAGAAACGACTGATCACTTCGTGGATTGTTGGTTGCGATTTAAAAGCGGCGTTGAACCGAACAATGCCCGCTTTAATATCCAAAAATATTCAGGTGCTTTACAGTGGATGTGGACGGAAAACGAAAAACCAACCTGGGAAGCTGTCGTTCGCAGCCACGGCTACATTTGCGTGCATTCGAGGTACGTAAAGCTATTCTTTGTGAGATAACATGAGTCTAGTGATTGCTTGTCGAATTATTATTTTCTTTAACGATTTGTTAATATTTTAAATAAAAAATTAATGAAGTATTATTTTTCGCTCAGATGTGTTCCAGAAAAAGTTCGTTGACGAAAACGTGAACCCTCACCAATCGATCATCTCCCACTTGAGTCGATGGTTAGCCGGGGCTGGCGATCGCGAAGGTGGCCGTGCCGCCCGCATGTCCGTCGTGAATCACGCCGAAGATGCCAAAAACAACACCAATAAAAACGGCTAAACAAAACGCTTTTTACGATTCTCAGTTCCTACCTTAATTCAGTTCTTGCCACAATCAATGTGATATTAATAATAAAGAGTTAATATAATCCTATCTAAATTGAAATGAATCTGAAATAATAAAAATCTTGATATCTATTTAAATAAAATAATTGTTTCCTTTATTTTTCCAACACCATTGGGGTTATTTTGGCGAGCGGTTGCGCCAGTATCTGCGTCTACACCCAACCAGTGCTGGTTGACAAATGGCCGAATATCGCGAAAAAATAGGCCAAGCGTCGGGCAGTTGTTACGACCGACACTGCGTCTCCACCGAACCAGTGCTGATTGACAAATGGCCGAATATCGCGAGAAAATAGGCCAAGCGTCGGGCCGTTGTTACGACCGACGCTGGCCCAATACTATTTTTAATCTCAGCCAACCGTAGGACCACGGTTATCACTCCAACGGTGGTTCAACAGTTGGCCGAGTTGACAGCCAACGGTCGAACAACCGTCAGCTAGGGTTGGCGCGACACTGCGCGATGCTTGGGCCAATGAGATAATTTTTCACGGGTACTCTTGAAAAATTTATGAATTTTTGAAGTATTTCTAATAATAACGAAAATAATAATAACTCTGAAGGAATTTCAAAGGATATTGATTCTGATCTCAACTCATGAAGAATGTATAAATCAATTTTAATTTCAAACAAGTTGACGTGCACGTGTCTACATGACTATAGAGACACAACAGTTATATGTTGATTTTTTCTTGAATGAGCAATTTGCATAAAAAGTTAGGGGCCAGACAAGTACTCTGTGCGCATTCGCTCAACGTACGGTGGTGACCGTTGAACAAATCGTTACCGATCAAACAGTATTGGGGCCTCAAGTTATAACCTGTGGTATGATCTGTTACCACCGAAAAGATTTTAAATTTTCCCGTGTATGGGTGAGGCGGCAGTCGTTAAGGGTATCATGGATCAGTCTAGGCGAAAATTCGAAAAACATGGTCAAATTAATAAAAACCATTGAAGCCTTGTAAGTTAGTATAAACTCTTGTTTGACAACAAATAATTTTGTCTAATTAGTCGTTAGTCGATTCTCAGACCTCAACGAAAAATTTGTCCTCTGATTGGTAACAGAAATTGTAGTGCTCAACGTAAATGAACTATGTTCACATTATTGTTTTTTGAGCATTTTTCGTTGTATTTTTTTATATTCATTTTAGGTGTTTTTAATTTTTCAGATAAACCCTTTTTTGCCAACAAATGATTTTCTCTAATTAGTCGTTAGTCGATTCTCAGACCTCAATGAAAAACTTGTCTTCTGATTGGTAACAGAAATTGTAGTGCTCAACGTAAATGAACTATTTTCACATTATTGTTTTTTGAGCATTTTTCGTTGTATTTTTTTATATTCATTTTAGGTGTTTTTAATTTTTCAGATAAACCCTTTTTTGCCAACAAATGATTTTCTCTAATTAGTCGTTAGTCGATTCTCAGACCTCAATGAAAAACTTGTCCTCTGATTGGTAACAGAAATTGTAGTGCTCAACGTAAATGAACTATTTTCACATTATTGTTTTTTGAGCATTTTTCGTTGTATTTTTTTATATTCATTTTAGGTGTTTTTAATTTTTCAGATAAACCCTTTTTTGCCAACAAATAATTTTGTCTAATTAGTCGTTAGTCGATTCTCAGACCTCAACGAAAAACTTGGCCTCTTATTGGTATCAGAAATTTTAGTGCTGAACGCAAATGATCCATTTTTACATTATCGTTATTTGAGCATTTTTGGATGTATTTTTTAATATTTATTATTGGAGGTGTTTTTAATAATTTTTCAAGGAGATTTTTGTACGGTGGTTCTTCATTGATTGAATCATCATTTTTTAATAACAAATGCTTTTGTTTCATCACTCATCAGTCAATTCTTAGACATGAATGAAAAACTTGTCCTTTTATTGATATCAGAAAATTTAGTACTGCACGTGAATGATATCATTTTGTGTTATTCTTTCTTGCCACTTTTTGTTGTATATTTTTTTGTATTTATTTGAAGTGTTTTGAATTTTTGGCGAGGTTCTTGTGAGGTTGTTCTTCATTGTATTATTTTAAGGGTCTTAAATTTTTCTAGGTGAGGTTGCCCAAGGTTTTTTAGGCGAGATGTTTTTTATACCAAGGTTTTTCAGGGTAGATGTTTTTTATACCAAGGTTTTTGAAGTTCTTTTTCTTTGAAGGGTCTTAAATTTTTTCAGACGAGGTTGTCAAAGGTTTTTTAGGCCAGATGTTTTTAATATCAAAGTTTTTTAGGCGTATGTTTTTTATACCAAGGTTTTTTAGGCGAGTAGATTTATTTGTGAAAACAAATGAAAAAGGGGGTCACCAACAAATGGACTTGTCCAGGCTTTTTTCCCCGGGGAGGGGATTTTTGGCTAGGATATCACTTCTTTTTTTCTGACTCCGAATTTTGTATATATTTCAAGAGTTCTAACTTTTTATTGGCCAAGGTTTTTTAGGTTCCAAGGTTTTTTAGGCGAGTCGTTTTTTATACCAAGG
The DNA here is from genome assembly GCA_963921915.1 of Hyposoter dolosus. Classification (NCBI taxonomy): domain Eukaryota; kingdom Metazoa; phylum Arthropoda; class Insecta; order Hymenoptera; family Ichneumonidae; genus Hyposoter; species Hyposoter dolosus. The sequence goes on along the minus strand of OY998136.1, from coordinate 15,722,860 downwards.
TTTTTTAGGCGAGTTGTTTTTTATACCAAGGTTTTTTAGGGGAGATGTTTTTTATACCAAGGTTTTTTAGGCGAGTAGATTTATCTGTGAAAACAAATGAAAAAGGGGGTCACCAACAAATGGACTCGTCCAGGCTTTTTTCCCCGGGGAGGGGATTTTTGGCTAGTTGTTCCATTGCTGATATTTTGTGCGATAAAATGGGATAAGAAATGGCAATATTAGATAAAGGCGTTGACTCGTTCTTTGCCATTTTTATAAAGTACATACAAGTAAAGGAGAAAAATTAACACGAACAAAATTCTTAACATTTTCAGAGGAAATATTTTTTTACAAATATTTTGTTCAATAAATTCAAATGAAATTTTTAACATGTATATAGTAAGGATAAAGAGAGAAATTAATTTCTCTATATTTGTTATGAGTCACGATATAATGATAACTGATATTTTTAAAGATAAATTCGGGTTAAAGGTCGCAAGACGGGGTCGACAGTTTATTTGAAAACGAGTCTTCTCTCGCAATTTCGTCGAGAAAAATTTGGAGGAAATTATACTACACATTTCCCAAAAGATTCTCCAGGAGGTGCTTTCAGGAATGTCCCGAAGGATTTTTGGATCTCCTGGAGGATGAGTTTCCGTCGAATCTTTTGAGCTCTAAAGAATGCTCAAAAGGCAGACTGTCTTGGAAACTGCTTTGAAGACTGCTTTAAAGTTTTTTCCGGTAAAATAAGCTCTGTGGAGCTCAGATTGAGCCCTTATTGAAGCCTCTATGTCAATTTCCCGACGACATATGATTTTTTGCCAATTACCATGATTTTTGTTTGAGAATGACGATTTTTCATGAATTTGTAAACAAAAATCGATCGTCTCCGAGCACCGACGGTAAAATGATGATTTTTTTTTCGTCGTCATGGTTTGTTAAGCTGAAAGGAAACGTCAACGCGTGCCATAATCTTAATTTTTCTCAAAAATAGAATTTTTGCCTTTTCACCATCAGCTTAGAAAAAAAACCACATTTTTACATCACTTGGGAGCGAAGAATTTTTTGAGTTGGCTGTACAGGAATAAAGTGCTGATTTCTTCCCTTGAAGTGTACTCTGTGGAGCTTCATCAAAACCCAGAATCATATCTCTATCTCGATTTTTGAACGAGATATGATTTTTGGCCTATTACCACGATTTTTGCTTGAACATGACGATTTTTCGTCAATTTTCAAACTAAAATCGATCGTCTCCGAGCAACGATGGTGATTTCTCGATTAATTCCTCATCGACACGGTTTGCACAGCCAAACGGAGCGTAAACACGTGCCATCGTCTTCATTACTCGCCAGAAAACCATTTCCGACTTTTCATCATCGCTACGGAAAGAACAAGTTTTTTTCCTGAATTTAGAGAAGAGAATTTATTGCCTTGGGATGATGGAAGGACGACGCTGATTTTTTTCCTGGAAATATACTCTGTGCAGCCACATTTAATCCTAGAATCATGCCATTATCTCATCTCCTCGCCGAGATATGATTTTTGGCCCATTACTACGATTTTTGCTTGATATTTACAATTTTTCGTCAATTTTCAAACTAAAATCGATCGTCTGCGACTAAAAAGGGTAAATTTTTTTTTTTTTTTTCAGACAACATGTTTTGATAAGCTGAAAGGAAGAGCAAACACGTGCCAACGTCTCAATTTATCGCAAGAGGGCAATTTTCAACTTTTGACCATCAGCTTTGAAAAATCAAAAATTTTTTACATCAATTTTGCAACGAAGAATTTACCGTGTTGGCTCGATGGGAGTACCATGCTGAAAACTGGTCGCTGTATAATATTTCGCTCCTTCCGGAGCAAAACTCTCACCAACACGATTTTTATGTAGCTTAGCGACAAGATTTTCATGTCGCTGAGAGTTATTGTCGCTTCGCGATTAATCCAACTAGCATTGCTATCAGAAAGCGATGAATGTTTTCCCCGTAAGAATCATTTAGACAAATGTTGTCGCTGCAAACGATTTCAAAAAACTTGTCACTCTGTAATATTTGGCTCCTTCCAGAGCATAACCCTCAGCAACACGATTTTTATGTTGCTCAGCGACAAGATTTTTATGTCGCTGAGAGTTATTGTCGCTTTGCGATTAATCCAACTAGCAGGGAATGAATGCATCGCTATCAAAAAGCAATAAATGTTTTCCCTGTAAGAATCATTTAGACAAACGTTGACGCTGCAAACGATTTCAGAAAACTTGTGGCTCTATAAAATTTGGCTCCTTCCGGAGCATAATTCTCAGCGACACGATTTTCATGTCGCTCAGCGACAAGATTTTTATATCGCTAAGAGTTATTGTCCCTTTGTGATCAATCTTACAAACAGGGACAACATGCATCGCTATCAAAAAGCGATGAATGATTTCCCTGTGTAAATGTTGTCGCTGTAAATAATTCCAGAAAACTTGTCGCTCCACAATATTTGTTCTTTCCGGAGCAACAACTTGTCGCTGAGATTTATCCAGAGCTTCTGGGTATAACTCGCAGCGACAAGATTTTCATGTGGCTCAGCGACAAGATTTTTGTGTTATTGAGAATTATCTGGAGCTTCCGGATAATTGGCAGCAACAAGATTTTCATGTGCCTCAGCGACAAGATTTTCTTGTGCCTCAGCGACAAGATTTTCATGTGGCTCAGCGACAAGATTTCTATGTCGCTGAGAGTTATGATCGCTTTGCAATTAATCTAATGCCAGCGGCGATGTTAGTTATGCTGTAAATATATAATCGCTCCACAATATTTGGTTCCTTCTCGAGCAACAACTTGTCGCTGAGAGTTATCCAGAGCTTCCGGATAACTGGCAGCGACAAGATTTTCATGTGGCTCAGCGACAAGATTTTTATGTCGTTGAAAATTATTTGGAGCTTCCGGATAGCTGGCAGCGATGAGATTTTCATGTGCCTCAGCAACAAGATTTTCATGTGGCTCAGCGACAAGTTTTTTATGTCGCTGAGAGTTATTGTCGCTTTGCATTCAATCGAATATCCCAGCGGCGATTTTAGATATGCTGTAAATGAATAAAATCGTGGGCTTAGGAATAGGGCGAAGGTTGTGAAGCATACTCATTCCTGAAGCATATTCCCCCGTCACTGGTGTCATAGCCTTACCATAGTCTCCTACAAATCCGCCGCCTTCCGATCCCTCTCAAACAGCTCGTATCTGCTCACGAACCCAATCCTAAAACTATATGACCCGACCGAACTCACAGCAACATTCCTCGACAGATTATCTTCTGCAGCGTTGCAGCTGTCCTCATAAATACTTCGACTATTCCTTAGTCCAGTTTCCTACTTTCTATATCTCGAGACCCTGCCATAAACCATTCCCGGCTATTCCTCGCATTACGCCTCGACCCCGAACATTCCAACCATCGAAGGAGACGGCGACGCGTCCCAGACATCTGGACCCGATCTCGGCCCGACCATCGATACACGGTCCCCGCAAGAAACCCTCGGTTGACTATCGACGACAACCGACCCGAGCATCACGTCCTACCCCCATGGACAGCTAAGGAGGGGATGACAGGAGAGCCCAAGAGATGACCAGAGACCAAAAAGGACGACAGTCTTGGACGAACAAGCGACGCAATAACACGACAAATATCTCCGTGTATTTGTAGACGTAAATAAAGTCTTCGCTCATTTTTACACTAATTTTGCCCCGCGTTCTGAGCATTTACTGAGTGGTGACTGCTCTCTCAGGCACTGGCGATCCTTCGGACTCAGGTTTTCAAATAGTCGCATGACACTGGAGCATGTCGGTGGTAATGCCAGCTGCAAGTTAGCATTTGTGAGGTTATGACGAGCTGTCAAAGCTGTAAACACAGTATTCACGTTTATTTTCCATTAACCCTGCATTCTCGAGAAAATAAATGGTTAGCCAACGTTTGTTGTTCGACAAGGAACAAGTTTGCAACTGTGAACGTGGGCGAAAAAATGTGAACCTATTTCAGCTATCTCTCTCACACTCGCGTTCATACGGGCCGTTGAAATATCGATGATGATTTTTTCATCGCGATCAGCTGACGTTTTTCGCCCGCTCGTCTGCACTGTTTGGGTGTCGTCGGTCGCGACCAATCAGAAACACGCCAGCGCCGCGAGGCCTTTCTCTGTGTCGTATACATACACGCACGCACACTTTGATCATCGCATAATTTTACCTGTGCAAAGTTTTTTTTCAGCAATTACGGCATCAATCGGGTTGATTTATGGCTCGATCGAAGGGGGATAACTTAATTAGTGTACAGTCCAAATTTCAGATCATGAGATTACCCCTTGGCTTCGTAATTCAAGAAAGAGTCTACCCCCACCGTCGAAATCGTTTTATTCAGAGATAATATACTCGGGTGAGTCTCGGGCAAGCAGACGACGCTGTCAAATGTACTTGTCCCGAGACTCTGCCGAGTCTCTTGATCAGCGACCCCGAAAACCCCAGAGTACCAGCTTTCGCTTGCATTGAATGACTTCACATTTGTTGTCCGCCATATTGGATCCGCCATCTTTATTTTCGAAATTTCGAGTGCAGATTTGTAATCAGCGACCCCGAAAACCTCCGAGTACCAACTTTTGCTTGCATTAAACGATTTCGCATTTGTTGTCTGCCATATTAGATCCGCCATCTTGATTTTTGAAATTTCGAGTGCAGATTTGTAATCAGCGACCTCGAAAACCCCTCTGTACCAATTTTCGCATTCATTAAACGATTTTTGCATTCGTTGTCCGCCATCTTGGATTTTCCATATTAACAGAAACACGAAACAACATTTCGAAGCCTTTCATTGTATTCGTGTACGTACACCCAACACACTGTTTTCAAGAGACCTGCAGAGGCTTGTAACCTGGGCAAAGTTTTGCCGACGATGAATCCATTGGAAACATCGAGGCCGTGACCAATCAGAAATTTCCTTGCCAAGGATTGGCTAGGATGGGCACGCAGACCCCTTTGCAGGTATTGTCGGGCGCGCATGTACAGACACGTCAAATCCTTCGATGTAGCGTAGTTCTGACAAAATCTGAGAATAGGACTAAGCCCGTGCAAAGTTTTTTCTCAGCAATTACTCTATCGATCGTACTGATTTTAGGCTCAGTCGAAAGAGCATCGCGTAATTAGTCTCCATGTCAATTTTCAGGTCGCTCGACGACTCCTGGACTTTTCGGTCAGCTGAAATGTCATCGAAATTTTTGCCAGCTGTTACCCCCACCACCGCGAATCGTTTTATTACGAGAAAGTATAGACTCGACGAGCGCTCGGGACAGCAAACGACCGAGCTGGCAAATGTACTTGTCCCGAGACTCTGCCGAGTCTCTTGATGGCTGCAAGTGTCGAGTGTTGCTCGGCATTGTCATTTTAAGAGTTCTCGGAAGGAAAACTTGTAGAACCTTTGCTATATATTAAATAAAAATAGAAATCGTCGGTTGTGACACATTTGTTCGAAATTCTTCCAAAAGTTAACTAATCGGTTGAAAATTGAAGATTGCTCGAAAATTATGTGGATTAAAATCGAAAAAAAAACGTTAATGAAATGGTGTCATCATGGTTGACTTGCATTTTCACGAAATATCAAGAGACGCGGCAGCGGCTCGGCGCCAAGTTTATTTAATAATTTAGTCAACTTTTTCCGCCGACATCGTTGCAATGAAAATTGAAAATTGCTTGAAAATTACGGATTATATTTGAAAAAAATGTTGATGAAATGGTGTCACGATTGAATTTTGCATTTTTACGAAATACTGACAATGCATTTACCGAATCAGCAAGAAATAGATACGAGATTGAACATGGTCATATTTCTACCAAGTTTTAGCAGTTTTTATGAATTTTTGCCAACCAGATATGACACTCGTTTGCATACTCCTGTTACGTCCCGAGAGCAGGGTCTCGATGGGATAGTATATGTTCGGCTTACTAGCGAACGATTGAAACCGACTTACCGACTGACTGACGTCGTCGACGCTGAAGTCTGCGGTTACCGGCTGCAGAATACTATATTTTAAACGAATTTGGTTTGGTAGGTGTTGGTTTGAGTGGGTTGTTGACCACTTGAGCCTTGTAGACCCTTTTTTAGAATAATGTTTAACACCTTTTATTTTGTTGAAGTTAACAAAATATAAAATGGTTTTATTTGTTTGCATGAGATTGTTGGTTGGTTTTACACTGAATTCACAATTGTTCGTTGATGTAATTTTACGCTTATTTTAACGTGAGATTATTTCCGGAGTTAGCTATTATTTGATTATCGGAATTATTCGTTGAGAATTTTATGAGTCGAGTTTAACACTTGGAAACGCGTAGAATAGTTTGTTGAAGATTTTTGGTTGGCTTGTCGACTCGGACTCTCGATGCTAACTAACTTTTTAAAATAATAATTTTGGGTCCTCGGCTAGGAGTTCTTTTGGATTTTCTGGGGGTAGGATGCTGTAGAAGGGATAGATTTTGTTATAGTCAAATATAAGGATTGGTCTAGGAGTCATTAATTTAGAGTTATTAATTTGTGATTGGTTTGTATTTGGAAGCGAGGACTTTTCTGGAAATATGATTGGAAGAAAAGTCATTAGAATTAGGCTGTCGCCTAGACTTCCTAAAAAAGGGGCGAGATTGCTCTAGATGCAAGTGGTTGCACGTGCACATCTTGACTTGTAGGAGAGCAAGTTTTACGACTTTAGGCGTGTGGGAATATTTTCGGGTGTGCTTGATTTGAGATAATGAATTTCAACAGAGAGAAAATAATATTAGAGACGATGTGAAGGAAAAACGTTTTCTTATTAATGGTTTTTCGGAGAAATAATATTAGGAATGATGTTAGAGGAAAAACATTCATCTTAGATTTAATGTGTTTTCGAGATTTCCTGTAGAGAACAGCTGAAGGGTGTTTGGTGACGGAAAGTCGGGTACGCTAGAGCGCACGTGTTACTTTGAAGGACAACGGGTGCTCTGTAAGGGTTTCTGTTGCACTTTGTCTTATGTAATATATAGAGAAATATGTACGATTCGGATTAGAATGTATACTAAATTCTAATCTAATTGGTACGTATGCAGTTAATATCGACAAATGATGATGTTTGCTAGTTAGCGTACCTACCGATGGTACTTGTCTAATGAAAAAATTTATGGGGGGCCTAGCGTGAGAGCTAGGACGTAACACCTCCCTCCCTTAGATTGAGCGTCCCGCTCAATTAGATTAAGAATTAGCTTAATCGTGAATTGAGGGCAAAAGATTTGAATCATCATCGTTTGTTGATTTACAGTGAGGTAAGTACAATGTTGATTATTTTAATATGCATAATATAATGTTTTATAAATTTCGCACTGTATAAAAGAGAAGGATTATATTTTATTTTCATCTTATTTTAATTTTAATTTTTTTTTTTTTTTTTTTTTTTTTTTTTTTTTTTTTCAATGTATATGTATATGTATATACTATAGTTCAGACGAATACTTGTTTAATTCAATGATTACATGTCTTTGTTATACTTTTCTTATATATTTTGTTACAATATTTGGCTTATATACTATTTGCGACATACATGGGATAGTATATTCTGTTAAGGATTGTCCTACACGTGTTTAGAAAGCTACACTTCCTCCTACGCATCTGTTCCAGAGTTCGATGGTCGTCTATGTAAAAAAAAAACTGAGCGCTTCACTTTTTTTTTCTTCTTTTTTTTTTGTTAGTTAGTATTTCCCACGGGTAGTGTACTATCTGATTGGTACATTCGTCCTAGTATGTGAAATGAAATGACCAATAGGATTTTGGTAAAAATGAATGGGAAGGGAAAATGAGAAAAGCGAGTTCGGTCCGTTATGAATTGTCTTTGGGACCGTCACTTCACTCTTCGCAGTCCGTCGGACAGTTTCTAGTGAAAGAATCAAGTCGCGGATTTCATAGAGAAAGAGAAAAATTAAAAAAAAGTAAAAAAAGTAAAAATGTTTTCGCCGATGAATAGAAAACGCACGCTAGTCCAAGCGGCGTTTGAGGTATATAGAGTTGCGTACCGCCAGTCATTATTTGTAAGTATTTTCATTATTATATTTTTTATTTTGTTAATTTAAGAGAGAGTGTTAAATGAAAAAAAAAAGAAAAAAAAACAAAAAAAGAAAAATTATACGTATTTTGTTTCAGCGAGAACTCTACCTCGAGGCAAAGAGGGTCAGAGAGGATCGGGATCAGGAGCGGACCTCCCGGGTATCAATCTGGGATTTCGATGGGTTCGACGTTTTTGATATAAGATGGTTATTCGAGGGTTAGGGTCGGCCAAGACCATCCTGAGGATGATTGGGATCATCCGGCTTGGGCGACCCCAGAAGGCACAATGTCCGCTTTCGATCCAAATTATTAAAAAAAAATCGTAATCTTTGTAAAGTGAGCCTTCCTAATTTAATGGATTAGGAAGGAAATAAAAAAAAAGATATTATATCCAAAAACTGTCTCTCTCTCTTTTTTTTCTCTCTTATTTTTTTTTTTTTTTTTTTTTTTTTTTTTTTTTTTTTTAAACACAAACCACACAGAAAAAAAACAAAAAGAAAATTGAATATATATATATACTTTTTGTTTTTGGGAAGGAGAGGAAAAGGAAGTTCCTTTTCCTCTTCTTCCTTTTTTTTTTAAACCGTTTTTGTTACCGACTGATGGTAAGCAAGTTTTCTGTAGTTATCTAGGGTCGATTAATATCTTAAATGTTTTCTTTACCGACTTGGCTCGGTCTTGGCTGCCAGATCTGAGTAACCTGTGCGTCTGCGCGAGGTAGTGGACAAGGAGGGTAAAGGGTTTGTACTTGTCTGTCCGTTGCGTCAGGCATAGGTTCTTGATTAATAGTCTGCAGGGGTATATCTTTGTCGTTTGTTGTTGTTGTTTGGGTCGTATTCTTTGGTTCTTTGTACAAATGTATGAGAAGCGTCGTTAAAGAGTCCCAAACAGACCCAATAAGCCAAAGGCTCCATCCAAAGACTGAATGTAATGCGTAACCATGCACTATCGTGTCGATGATGAATTTAATTATTTTGAATATTACTCCGATTCCCAACAATGTGGCGCTGAAGGTGCCTACAGAATTGAAGAACGAGTACATTTTACCCCAAACTCTTTCTACAGATTCTTGGATTACTTTGTCATTTAACCAGTGGGTTATTGTTATCCCTTGATCCACTGCGTTTTGGCCTGTTGCTCCGCGAGCAATAGTATTCAATACCGCGTTTCTTTCGATCGGGAACATAATGCTTGTTCTCAAACTCTCGAGATCTTCCGGAGAATAAATTCCGCTTTTTGCCAGAAAAGCAGGGGTTATAAATTTCCAAGATGACTTGGTCGTGGTTGAAATCTCTTCTGGGGCTACGGCCCCCACTAATTGTGGTATATTTTGATACCAGTTTCCTTCTATGAAAAACATGGGAGAAAGGAAAGAATTACACTCGATTTGGTGTCCCGTTTTCGTAATGATCCGACTTCTGGGCGTCATAAACAATGATTCGTTTTTTCTCTTAATTGCAAATTCCTGGTAACATTCTTCGGTTTTCCTCAACGTTACTTCGACTGGTACACATTTAGCAAGGCGAACTACTTCTCCTGCTACGTGTGCAATGTAACCCGGTGCATTCATGAATTGATATGCGAATTCGTCCGGTGCTAAAGATGCAAATCCTAAAGTATTACGAAGAACTCGTTTTTCAATTTCGCATTCCTGTTTAATAATATTGTTATAAAGGCTTGTTATTTGATTACCGAAGTGTCTTGCTACGTATACGAATTTAGCATTCATATATGCAAATGGGTCCATGTTAATTACTGATAATTTCGGGCTTGGGAAGTTGTCGCCGTCTCGTAGTTCTACTATGAATAGTTTCGGATGTTCTGTTTTTACAAGTTTATATCCGCATGCTACAACAAATCCTCTAGCGGCCAATGCGAAGGTTATATCTGTCGATGTGATTGAAAATATTTCCTCTCCGTTTAATGCATCCTTACTGTCTTTAATTTTCTCTGCTTTTCCGTAAAATAAAACTTCGTATTTCCCAAATCCGCAGGTATCTGTTGGTATAGGGCTCCATTGAGTATAACCCCCTTCCCAATCTATGCATGTACCTGAGGTATGTTTGCATCGGGTACCGGATCGTAAAACAACTTCGTTCAATTCAATGTTCACTTTTGCTTCATATTCTTATAAGTTTATGAATAGTTGACCTGTAACTAACACATTATTCCAGTTACCATAAGGATCTGAATATGATCCTCCACGACAGTTACCTTCGTAATCTACTGATCCTGCTATTACGACCGGTCTCGAATTAGATGAATTCATTACCAAGTTATCGAACAAGGTGTTATATGCTTGATAAGCTCTGTTTGCATGAATTTTGGCGCATTGTTCCGGTGAAATATCTTGAAGATATTCCATGTTGCCATTCTTTACTTCTGAATTGTAAGAATTCATTCCGCAATATTTAATTGTTCTATGGATTTCTATTTTACATTGACGAACTTTGATTGCCGAGAGTTTAACAAGTTGTAAGAGTTGGACTTTTACTGTTGTCACTACCGGTTTATGTATAGGGATATCACATCCTTGAATATCCAATAGTGATAAGGTTGTTACATTCATAGCTGGTGCTCCGCAGTCGTAAGCGATTATTGTGTGTCCGGGCTGGAATAACCAGGTCAGGAGAGCGAGAGTGAAAAACATCCTGAGTACGTTGACCATGTCCCTGAAAAGGTTCCGAGACGGTGAGTTCATTTGCGATTTCATGGTGCAATTTAATGTGCTATTTTCGCCCTGTCACAGTGTATAATTTTGCGCTTTTTGTTTTCTAACTCGATTTCTATATCATTCTGATCTGGAAATGTTCTGGTAATTACGTAAGGTCCTTTGTAATTGTCATCGAATTTTCCTATCTTTGGATTTTTTACTAAATAGATTTTGTCGCCGATTTTAAATTTCACAGGGTTAATTTTCTTGTCGTAGTGGGCTTTTGACTTTAGTTTTGCATTCTCAAGATTATCGCGAGCTAGTTTTCGTACTTCCTGCAATTGGGTTGCGAGATTCTTTACATGATCGTCATATGTGAGGATTTCATTCATATATGCGAATTGAGAGGGTAGACGAGCTTCTCTACCTAAGACTATTTGGTACGGAGTGTATTTTGTCCCTTCGTGTACGCTTGTGTTGTAAGCGAAGGTTGCTAGTTTGAGCCATTTATGCCAATCCTTTTTATTGGTATAATGTTTTAGGTAGTCTGTGAGAACTTGGTGACTACGTTCGAGGGATCCGTTCGATTGCGGGTGAAAGGCTGTTGTTTTAATTTGCTTGATTTTTAAGACCTTTGTTAGCTGTTTCATCACTCTTCCGATGAAAGCTGCTCCTTGATCGGTCAAAATTATTTTTGGACAGCCAAATAGGCATATAAAGTCTGTTACTAATGCGAAAGCGATTTCGTTCGCAGTTGCGCTAACGAGAGGTATTGCAAAAGAGAATTTAGAGAGATTATCTTGGATTGTGAGAATAAAACGATGACCTTGCTCCGATTCTGGTGATATTGGTCCAACTATGTCCATTGCGATTTTATCGAATACGTTGAGAGGGGTATCCGTGAGGATCATAGGTTGTTTCGTTTTGACTCGAACTAGCTTTCTTCTTTGGCAGCTTTCGCATTGTCTGATATAATCTTCAACTTGTTTCTTGAGATTGTCCCAAAAATAGTTTTGGCGAATTCTATTGTAAGTTTTCGTAACGCCTTTAAGACCTGCAATCGGGGATTCGTGGCATTCCTTTATTATACCTGGCCTGTCTTCAAGTGGTGGTGTAATAATCTCGTCTTTGCAAATTCTGATTTGAATGTTTGTGTTGGCGAAAGTTTCTCGGATAATGTTCTTGATTCTTACCCATGAGGAATGATCAAGGTTACTTCTTTTTTCAGATACAGAGGCCGATTTGATTTTTAATTCGATCATTTTAGTTTTCAGATTTTGTATACATTTGGTGAAATTTTCTTGAATTAGGGGTGACGAATCGTTTTCCTGAATGACTAGTGCCAAAGTCTTCTTTTTCTTCTTTCCTGACACTAATACTTGTCCGACTTCTAAGGTGACATCTGGTGATAAATTGAGGAAACCTAATTCTATTAGTCTTTTCCCAATTTCGTCTGAAACTGTGCCATCAGCAGCAATAAAACAGAGATAATGATCTTTGGTCATTTCTAGATTATCATTTGTTTCGATAACATTGACGAAATCCGAGTCGGCATTTTCGTCGCTGCTTGAAAGGTTATTTATGACTCCACCTGCGACTGCAGGGGTCTGATTTTGCTCAGGGACGACGGTTGTAATGACCGGAGAAAGGGGATAATGAGATTCGGTACTTTTTGCACGTTCGTTGTCTGAGTCTTGATTTTCTGTTTCTTGAATTACGATTTCGTACTCTGATTGCTTATCAGTTTCTTTAGTTGATAATTTATTAATTTCGTCATCAGATGATAGTTGAGTGTTGTTTTCCAGAATTGTTACGTTAACGTGTTCTAAGGATTTAATTTGTTCACTTTCCGGAATAATTTTTTTGTCATTCCTGATTATAGGAGAATTGTCTTTGATTTCATTCGTTTGAGTCTGTACAGTCGTTGAAGCTATGTCTGAAGTTATCTCGGTTGCTTCATCAATCGGTTTTTCAACGAGTTTTTTCTGTCGTACACGTTTTTTCGTTTCGTGCGTGTGTTCTCCTGTCTCTGTACAGTACATGCATTGTCTTGGTTTGCGAATTCTTGTCGACCTACGAACTGGTTCTAGTGGTGGTTTTCTCACCCTTTTTCGTTTAGGAGGTTCTGGAATTTTCCAAGGAACTATGGCCTCGGCTTCAGTAGGAATCGGTATGAAATTTTTACTTAATTGCTTGTCTACCGATGATTTCGATATTTTTGGGTTTTGCGTAGGCACAACGTCGTCAACTGTTCTTTCGCCAGTTGTCAGAGGGTCTGAATTTAATTTTTGAGTGATATTTGGATTTCTAGGAGGAACTCTATCTTCCGATCTTTTCTTTCTGACAGGTTGAGGTACTTTTGGCACAAATGCAGAAACAAAAACATCCACAGTTTGTCCGCCAGACGTAAGAGGTTCCGAGGTTATTATTTGTGTTTTTGTCTAACATGTCTAGAAGGAGATGGAGTGAATTCCGCTGATTTTTGTGAACGCTTTTCGAGAATTTCTTGAGCTAGGCTACGTTGGAAATGATTCTTTCCTTGTACATTACGGTTTCTCACTACTGGGCTTACCTGCGGATTAACGTCAGGTTTATTGCTGGGCCCTGGTTGAGGAACGTTCGTACAGTGGGTCATTGTGTCTGCCATCTGTTTCTCAGGAGTTTGAGTGCTTATAAGCATTCTAAAGGATTCATTGACCTCGTCATCCATTTCCATGTCTGAACATGAAATGGATTTTTCTCCAGGGGTTTTTGCAGGAAACACTTGGGGTATATTTTCCTCGTGCTCGTCTGATGAAGACGAAGATTGGCTTTTCGAAAGATTTTTAAATGGTAAGTATCTCCTAACACGATCTTTCCTTTTCACTAAAACTTTTCGTTTTTGCTTGTCGTAAGCTGAATAAAGTGCTTGACTTTCAGAATTCTCCACTGGGAATTCTTGATTCGATTTAAGATTTTGCGATTTTGTCTTTAAACCTTCTAAAGGGCTTTTGTGAGGTTCTGAATAATGTCTTTGACGCTCTAAGTTTGCTGATTCGCGTTCTAAAGGATGTTCTGGATTTTGTGTTTTCTGATGCTCTGGCAGATGTTCTGAATTCGTATTTTCTTGATGTTCTGACGGATGCTCTGAGTTTTTGCTTACTTGATGCTCTGAATTTTTATTTACATGATGCTCTGAGTTTTTGTTTACTTGATGCTCTGAATTTTTATTTACTTGATGCTCTGAGTTTTTGTTTACTTGATGCTCTGAATTTTTGTTTACTTGATGCTCTGAATTTTTGTTTACTTGATGCTCTGAGTTTTTGTTTACTTGATGCTCTGAGTTTTTATTTACTTGATGCTCTGAATTTTTATCGACTTGATGCTCTGAATTAATTTTAGACGAGTTCATATCTTTGAGTTCTTGATCTGATATCTTTTCCTCACTAACTTTCTCACCAAACAGTTGATCAGGCCGCTGATGCGAATTTAGGGGTTCGTCTATTTTACCCGGATTAACGCACGAGTCACTTGAATTTTCTGTGTCGCTATAATCCGTTAATGGTGGCGATAACTTGGAATTAGAGGGTGCCACTGGAATTTTTACTGGACTCAAATTAGAAACTTTCGGTTTCTTTCTATTTTCGCTTGAATTTGAGGAGGAAGGGTGAGGTCTAGCCACACCTGGGTTTAAATTGAGTATTTTCCCCCCCGTATCAGTTTCTGAGATACGCCATTTGAATTTGATCGGGAGAATGATTGGGTTACGCGATAATGCGTCAGCGTTGGTGTTTATTCTTCCCGGTTTATACTGAATTTTATAATCGAATTCTTTTAATCTTTCTTTCCACCTTAATACGCGTGAAGTAGGGTCGTTCATGGAGTTGAGCCAAACTAAAGGTCGGTGGTCGCTTAAAAGGGTAAACTCCCGACCGTAAAGATATGGTCTAAAGGTTTTCAGTGCGTAGACTACTGCGAGCATTTCTTTTTCAGTGGTGGAATAATTCTTTTCAGCTTTGTTAAGGACTCGAGAGGCTGCTGCAACTATACGGTCATTTCCAATTTCACCTTGCGATAGAATTGCACCGAGAGCGACATTGGACGCGTCGGTGGTCACGATAAACGTGTCTGAGAAATTTGGATATTGTAAAATCGGATGAGTACACAGCTTCTCGCGCAATGTTTCGAATGCTAACTGATGTTCTGAATTCCAATGAAATTTAACATCTTTCCTGGTCAAGTCTGATAATGGCTTTGCTATTTTCGCGAAGTTTTCTATGAAACGGCGATAATAACCTGCGAGTCCTAGAAATTCCCTGACATTTTTGGGCGTTTTAGGAACGTTGAATTTACTCAAAGCCTCGATATTTTTTGGATCGGGTCTTACCCCTTCCGCTGAAATAAGGTGACCTAAGTATCTTACTTCTGTTCGCAAAAATTCGCATTTATCAGTTTGAAGTGTTAAATTAGCATTTCGTAAACGTTCGGCAAGTTTTTTGAATTTAGCATTGTGTTCGTCTAGCGATCGAGCGTAGATGACTATATCATCCAAATATACGAACAAGTCAATGCCTTGGAGACCCTTGAGAACAAGGTCCATTAAGCGCTGGAAAGTGGCTGGTGCATTTTTCAATCCGAATGGCATTCTATTGAATTCATAGTGACCGTGAGGAGTCGTGAATGCTGTTTTATGTTTATCTTCTGGGTCCATTTCTATTTGATGAAACCCAGATGCTAAATCGAAAATAGAGAAATACTTCGCTCCACCGAGTTGGTCTAATATATCGGTAATTAGAGGTAGAGGGTAAGCATCTCCTATCGTGACGTCGTTTAGCTTCCTAAAGTCTATGACGAGTCTCCATTTTTTATTCCCTTTCGAGTCTGCTTTCTTTGGAACTATCCACACTGGCGAATTATACGGTGAATTTGACGGCTCTATAATATTTATCTTTAGCAAATCGTTGATTTGTTTATTTTACTATTTCCGGACGTTGTAACGGTGGATGACGGTATTGACGCGTGTTAATCGGTTTATCGTCTACTGTTCGAATTTTATGTTTGCTAACACTGGTCGATCTAAGAGGTTCGCCCGGTAAGTGGAAGAGATCTGAGTTTTCTTCAACAAGTGTTGTTACTGCTTTGAGCTCTTCATCGTTAAGGTGATCCAAACGCAAGAGGTTTATCACATTTTGTGCACGATTTTCACGCGTCCGTGAAGGTGTCTCATGCAACTTAGCTTTGCCTAAAGCGGAATTACTATTCTCTGGATCATTCTCGTCTGTGCTCATCTCGAATGGATAGAGTGTAACGACGGGAACGTCTACTTTAACGTCTTCGTTCAGGGTGTTGATAGCGTAGAGGTAAGCTTTGCCTTTGGTATTATTAACCAATGCTTCGCCTGCGTAAACGCCTTCTGGAAACGGTATGCGAGGCATATAGCCAGTATCTAGTGCGTTTCCCACTCTAACGAACATGATCGTTTTCTGTCTTGCTTTAAGAAGAAACGATTCTGCGTTTATAAATGGGACGTCTACATCATTGATTCTTACACACCGTTCTTTCCAGTCAATTTTCCCTTTACTATTACCGATTGTCTCATGACCGAGGATTGCATCAAATTCGACAGGAAAATTATTGTCAACAACGTGGAATATTTCCGAATTTCCACAAATAGCGATCTTAATTTCACCAAGAGTTCTTGGTTTGTCCGTACTTGAGATTCCGTATAGTTCGAAAATTACCGAATCATCTATTAAATTTTTATTAGCGATGTTTTGAATTTTAACCAGATTTAATTGGGATCCTGAGTCAGCTAAGAATAATGTATGCTCTTTGATGAAATCTTGAGAGTCTAACATTATTGTTGGTGCGTTGTAATTGTTAGAAACTGTGCTCAGGGTGCAATTAGCCCGAAGGATTTTCTGCGTTGATTTTACGGGTCTTTCGAGTTCGGGTGCGTTTATTGGTTTTGTCCCGTCGACGCACCTGGACGAGGGATCTCTTGTTCGTTTCCCGCTTGAGTTGGGTTAGATTGGTTCTTCTTGTTTTCGTTATAAACTCTTTTACGACAGTCGTTTAGTACGTGTCCCGGTTTTTTACAGTAATTGCAAATGATTTTACTCTTGTTATTCTCGGTCGTTTTTGAATTATTTTGTCTTTTGAGTGCATAACAATCGTCTGTCACGTGATTTGTCTTTTTACAAAAATTGCAAAATTTATCATTGTTTTGATTCTTTTTCGATTGATTGATCGGTAAGCACGTTGATTGATTCGTGTTTTTTGCTTCAATTGGTCCGATCATTTTTTCAATTTCTGATGCTTTTTGATATATGCTTTCTAATGTTTGATAAACTATGCAAGGGATGTGAGGACGATAAGCGATGTTAATTCCTTTACGAAATTGATCTATTGCCATGTCTCGAGCCCAATCTTTGGCGCCTTGTGGATTTTGCACTTTTGACAGATCTATTGCCTGTCTCGTCTGATTTAGATGTAAGTTGACTCTGCTGTAATATGCAAGCAATGATTCTTTATCTTTCTGTTCGAGGGTGTGCAATTCCACAAGCGACACAAAAAGTGGTCTCGATGCGATAAATCTGTTTCTTAAAATGTTGATCAATTCGTTGATTGTTTCGATATTAAAGCTCTCAAGACTTTCGCAAGCGATTCCTTTGCATTTACTTTTCAATAGTGAAACTATCGCTTTTTCTGCGATTATTCTTTCGTATTCGCGAGCTGATTCGCAATAATTAATAAATGTATTTAATGAGCAAGTTTTAGAAGTACCATCGAACTCTGGGATATACCTGGTAAAATCCCGATAATTAGCGTGCAAAGGGTAAGCTAAGTTGTCGCACGTTTGATTAAAATTCGGAGGATTTTGAGGATCTTGAATATTTTGACGACTAATACGCTCCGCTATTTCTTGAGTTAGTCTATCTATATCTATTGCCGTGTGTTCTTGATTTGGTGGCCTAAATCCACCTGCTGGACCGGCTACTGTGGAAGTTTCCATGTTCTCGGTGTCGTTTGGCATAATGAATTTTTACGACTTACGAGTTGAAGATCTAGCTGAGCGTTGACGCGTGCCGTTGAACCTGCTGTTGAGATGTCGTGTTGAGCCCTCTTGAGATTGCCGCTGCTGGTGTTTTGACCTGCTCTGCGGTGAAGAGCTGGTTTATGGCTTCGGTTTCGAACGTTGACCCGATGAATAGTTGTGTTGGTGTGAACCGAGTATTTCGTTTCACAAATTATTTCAATATAGATTGAAGATAATTTATTTTGAGTGTCTTTCACGATGTTCACGAGTTCGATGATTGTTTGAATTATTCACTATCACAGTTTTAATATAGTATTGGGGATAGTGAGTGTAACGATGTTTGGTTACGATAATTGTCCGTATTTATCACGGCTACAGTTTTAATATAGACTTAAAACTGGATTTCCGAATTAATAACGATTGGAAAGAGTTTCTGTTAATTTTCGTTGTTATCCGCGGTCACCGATTTTAATATAAAATTAAAAATGGTGTGATTCACGGTTTTGTGATTTTCGAAGTTTCTGCACGGTTTTCCGCTACCACCAGTTCTAATATAAAATTAAAACTGGCTTTTGAATTAAGATTTTCGAGATTTAGAAGATTTCGTGATTTTGGTTTTTATGGCTTTTCCGCTGCCATCAGTTTTAATATAAAATTGAAACTGGTTCGATGATTTTCTTGAATTCAGATTTTCCGTAAGGTTTTCCGCTGCCACCAATTTTAATATAAAATTAAAAATGGTGTGATTGACGGTTTAAAGATTTAGTCGATTTTCCGGAGTTTTTTCCGTAAGGTTTTCCGCTGCCACCAGTTTTAATATAGTATTTTGTTACGTCCCGAGAGCAGGGTCTCGATGGGATAGTATATGTTCGGCTTACTAGCGAACGATTGAAACCGACTTACCGACTGACTGACGTCGTTGACGCTGAAGTCTGCGGTTACCGGCTGCAGAATACTATATTTTAAACGAATTTGGTTTGGTAGGTGTTGGTTTGAGTGGGTTGTTGACCACTTGAGCCTTGTAGACCCTTTTTTAGAATAATGTTTAACACCTTTTATTTTGTTGAAGTTAACAAAATATAAAATGGTTTTATTTGTTTGAATGAGATTGTTGGTTGGTTTTACACTGAATTCACAATTGTTCGTTGATGTAATTTTACGCTTATTTTAACGTGAGATTATTTCCGGAGTTAGCTATTATTTGATTATCGGAATTATTCGTTGAGAATTTTATGAGTCGAGTTTAACACTTGGAAACGCGTAGAATAGTTTGTTGAAGATTTTTGGTTGGCTTGTCGACTCGGACTCTCGATGCTAACTAACTTTTTAAAATAATAATTTTGGGTCCTCGGCTAGGAGTTCTTTTGGATTTTCTGGGGGTAGGATGCTGTAGAAGGGATAGATTTTGTTATAGTCAAATATAAGGATTGGTCTAGGAGTCATTAATTTAGAGTTATTAATTTGTGATTGGTTTGTATTTGGAAGCGAGGACTTTTCTGGAAATATGATTGGAAGAAAAGTCATTAGAATTAGGCTGTCGCCTAGACTTCCTAAAAAAGGGGCGAGATTGCTCTAGATGCAAGTGGTTGCACGTGCACATCTTGACTTGTAGGAGAGCAAGTTTTACGACTTTAGGCGTGTGGGAATATTTTCGGGTGTGCTTGATTTGAGATAATGAATTTCAACAGAGAGAAAATAATATTAGAGACGATGTGAAGGAAAAACGTTTTCTTATTAATGGTTTTTCGGAGAAATAATATTAGGAATGATGTTAGAGGAAAAACATTCATCTTAGATTTAATGTGTTTTCGAGATTTCCTGTAGAGAACAGCTGAAGGGTGTTTGGTGACGGAAAGTCGGGTACGCTAGAGCGCACGTGTTACTTTGAAGGACAACGGGTGCTCTGTAAGGGTTTCTGTTGCACTTTGTCTTATGTAATATATAGAGAAATATGTACGATTCGGATTAGAATGTATACTAAATTCTAATCTAATTGGTACGTATGCAGTTAATATCGACAAATGATGATGTTTGCTAGTTAGCGTACCTACCGATGGTACTTGTCTAATGAAAAAATTTATGGGGGGCCTAGCGTGAGAGCTAGAACGTAACACTCCCTCAACGTCTACAATTTTTTTCTTTTATTTCTTTTTTTTTTAGATTTTCCGGTTTTCGGTGGGTAGCGCCGAACATTTCTTGTTGCTCCTTTCCACTCTTGATCATTTTCTTCCTTGTTTTTTGAAATCCCTCATTTTTTTCGTATCATTTGATTATTTATTTTTTTCAATACGAAAGTGTCTTTTTTTTTTAATTGACACTTTTCATTGTTGTGACGCGTTATCGCGCACTAATCGTCGCTTTGAGCGCGAGCTATTTCGCCGCTTTGAGCATGAGCCATTTCGTCGCTTTGAGCGCGAGCCGTTTCGTCGCTTTGAGTGCGAGTTATTTCGTCGCTCTGAGCGCGAGCCATCTCGTCGCTTTGAAGCGCGAGCCAGGCACTTTATTGGCTTTTTTGAATATTGTAAAATACGCTATATTGCGTGATAATTATCGCTTTGAGCGCGAGTCGTTATTTTTTTTACGCACTTCGAGTGCTCATTGCGCTTTTCAGCGCCTGTTGACTATTTTGTCAACGCAGACCGAGACATAAGCTGATCTAATCAATCACTCGCGATGATGGAAACGTTGAACGATATTTCTGATCGTCAAAAACGTTGCATAGCCGAGGGAGATTGGTTACACGATGATCATATCGACGAATTTGCACAACTCTTGGCAAAATCGTCTAACTCATGCTTTGAAATCCAGCCTCAGTTTCGCTTGTATTTCCCGAACGATAGAGTGCCTCTTACGCCCAGCAAAAAGCATATCCAGATATTGTTTAGCTGCAGTGAGTTAGTTAGGTCAGATGGTAAAGCACCTCAAGCTGGTCATTGGGTTTGCAGTTACTACGACGCAAAAAAAATTTACATTCACAATTCCAGTGGAGCAAGCACGCTCCGTAAAGATCATAAAATTTATCTGGAAAAATTATTCCCATTTTATGACTTCAACAAAAAAAATTCAGTTGTGTTCTCGACTGTTGATAAACAACCGAACAACAATGACTGCGGTCTTTATGCAATAGCATTTGCCGTATCGCTGTTGTACGGCTTGAAGCCAGAAAATGTAAGATATTACCGGCCAGGTATGCGTACACATTTGCTCAAAATTTTTGAGTCACGAAAAATCGAACATTTTCCGGTTGATAAAACTAATACAACTGTTGTACCATGTCTAGAGATTGTACAAAAAAAACGAAAAGAGAATTGGAAAAAACAATCCTGGAGGTTGAAGCAGAAAAAGTTATATGTAGACCCGGCTCCGACAAACGATGATTTAAGAGCGACAAATGTTTTTAATGAGAAAGGCATTGACAAACCTGTTGTCAAATCTCAACCGACCATCAAAGCATGTACAAAAAAACGAGAAGGTTCTTCTCCTAAACAGGCATGTGTAAAAAAAAAGTTTGTCAGAGTTTGCCACAAAATGATGATAAAGTGTTGCGTACTCAACGACCGTCCAATCCTCAGGTGTCATTACGAAATTGTCTCAAGTTGTTAACGAGTACACAACTTGAAATTGAATAAGGGTTGCGTACACCAAAAGCTACTGTTCCTCAGATTACAGGGCGACATGAGAATGACGATGCAATGGTTATTGACCACGTACAAAATCATACCGATATAGTATTGGGTACGGAACAAGCTGCTGTTCCTCCGAGTAGAGTACTTAAAATCGATCAAGTATTGCAGACGCAAAAAGCTGGTATTTCTCGAAGTTCAGTAGAAAAGAATGATAACGTAATAGGTACAGAACAAGCGGTTGTTTTTATTGAACAAGTGTTACGTACACCAAAAGTTACTGTTCTTCAGATTACAGGGCGACATGAGAATGACGATGCAATGGTTATTGACGACGTACGAAATCATACCGATATAGTATTGGGTACGGAACAAGCTGCTGTTCCTCCGAGTAGAGTACTTGAAATCGATCAAGTATTGCAGACGCAAAAAGCTGGTGTTTCTCGAAGTTCAGTAGAAAAGAATGATAACGTAATAGGTACAGAACGAGCGGTTGTTTTTATTGAACAAGTGTTGCGTACACCAAAAGCTACTGTTCCTCAGATTACAGGGCGACATGAGAATGACGATGCAATGGTTATTGACGACGTACGAAATTATACCGATATAGTATTGGGTACGGAACAAGCTGCTGTTCCTCCGAGTAGAGTACTTGAAATCGATCAAGTATTGCAGACGCAAAAAGCTGGTGTTTCTCGAAGTTTAGTAGAAAAGAATTATGACGTAATAGGTACAGAACAAGCGGTTGCTTCCCAAAGTAGAGAACTTGAAATTGAACGAGTGTGGCGTAAACCAAAAGCTGCCGTCCCTCAGATTACAGGGCGATATAAAAATAACAAGGTGATCGTTATTGATGACGAGACGATAACGCCTCCAGGTAATAATGAAGAATCTTTCGATAGTCGTCAAACTCGTTTAATTGCTGATAGTTCACTGCACAATGATGACCACATTGAAGAATTTGGCAATTTATTGAAAATGGCGTCCAACTCGGCATTTGAGCAAAGACCCCCGTGGCTACTTTACTTTCCTAATCGAATAGAGGCTGTCGGGCCGAATAAAAAACATATTCAGATTTAATTCAGCTGTGCTGAATTAATTTTGAAGAACAACGAAACTCACGTAGGACATTGGGTTTGTAGCTATTTTCATACGCAGAAAATTTTCATTCATTACTCCATGGGGTCCAAAATGTTGCGTAGATATCACAAAGTGTATTTACAGCATTTACTTCCCAACTATGATTTTGACAGAACCGACTCTGTATTGTTTCCGAAAGTCGATTTGCAACCGAATGGTCGCGATTGCGGATTATTTGCAATGGCGTTCGCTACATCGATATTCTACGGAATCAAACCAGAAACCGTTAGATATGATTGTGCAAAAATGCGCGAACATCTGCTGAAAATCCGAGAGTCAAGGACAATGAAACATTTTCCATATTTGGCAATTGAAAGTAACGCCGTTAGGAAGTTCAATGCATAGTAGATGGACAAAAAGTAATTGACAACGATCATGTGGGCAGCGATAAATTTTCTAGCTTTGATTGTGAAAATTTGATGGAGCTAATAAAATCTTGGTCCTTAGAAAATGAAAAGCAGCACATTGAGGTCCCATCGAATGATGGTTGTACGGATATATTGTGTGATGAAAGAATACCGATCGACAAATTAAACTCCAACAGGTTGGAATCTTTGGAAGAAAATGCTCCTGTGATAGATCTTAAAAAACCGACAGTCTTAAGGTACGGCCTCATGCAGCCGCTCGCCGCTCGTTTGCAGCGACAAATCTAGTCACGTGACCCTATTTCGAATTTCCCGTGACTCAAAAAAGTAGCGACCAGTGGGCGGCGGGCGCATCGAAAAGTAGCGTCATCATGGCTGCTTGCAGGATGATGTAGCTGATTTCCTAACCTCTTTTCGTGACGGTCGTAGCAGTGATGCAAGTGCAAGAAATCGGAGTGAATAAAAATAAAAATATAATAGTTTTTTTGGAAATTGACGATATGTCGTTTGTTAAAAAGTATCAGAAGTGGGTTGATCAGATCAAAACAATTGGTAAAGAGATAGCGATTAATATCTGCTATTAATCGCTATTTCTCTAGCAATTGTTTTGCATATTTTTTTCTTTATTTATTTTAATTTTATTTTGTCATCATTTTTTTTCAATGAATTAATCAATCAATAGTTTTATTCGCACAACTTTTAACACACTCTCGAATCACCAGTTTTCTTATTTTCTTTCTTTTACTTAATTATCTGGTATTGTACCTCTATCCGGGATTTTGTAAAATAATGTATATTATACCAGAGCTGTCTGGAATTGTATTATAAAAATAAACTTTTGTATCATTGTTGTAATTTGTGAACTTGAATACAACTCGGATCCAGTTTCGAAAGGTTTATACGGCTGATTTATTTCAAATAGTGCATTTCTATGTGTTTCAAAGGAACCCAGAGACCGAGAAGTCCCCAAAACAAACCCAAACCGGAACGACGCCAATTGATACCAGAAAACTCCAAATATTTAATACCGCACGCACACACACACGATTGTGGGAAAAAAATTTCATACAAAATAATTGATTAATTTTTTCTATTTCAGTATAAAACTGTTCAATTTATTAATAAAACAATCATAACATTTTTCACGTCAGTTCTTTTGTTAATAATAATTTAAAAAATATCGTACTTTTTCTTATTAATACAGGATCACAAGAGTTTAAATTTTAAAAATGATGACCGAAACAAAAGAATATCTGGTTACGAATCAAGAGTTCGTCGCATATTTCTGACATTTTCGGTGGACCACATTCAGAATCTCGATGATCGTTTCCATTCTTTCCGACATCGGTAATCGTCGCAAGTTTACGCCCACCCCAACTAGGAACCCATCGACATCGTCCATTTGTGGCGGTGGAGGTGGTGCAGGCACTGGTTCTTCTCTGGACATTGCATCGGCAATCTGGTTCAGAACGGCCATTGACTCATCCGGTCCTTTATCTCTGACCGAAGAACGTCTTCTTATCCTCTTACTTGACTGACCTGATTTTTTTTAAACGAAATTACAATAATCATTAATATATATTGACGATCGAAATGTCGATCAAATTTAGGAAATCTGTAAGGATTAAGTTTAATTGGTTACCTTCCTCATTAACGTGTTCGCCAACATTTTCGTCTAGAACTACGGCTGGATCTAATTCGTCCCGATCCTCTTCTTCGTTGTTAAGCCGGCTGACATTACTGCTTGTTCTGTATGAAATGGAAATGATCGAATCGCAATAACTAAATGTATTCCATTCGTTCAAAATATACGTGAAATAAAGCAATAAAAATAAAAATTTACATAAACTGTAAAAAAATATTTGATGGAAATTAAACCAAATGGTAAAAAGTAGTTTACGGTCGTATGAGACAGGTGTCCCGTAAAAATTCCATCTGGTCGTAGAATTTCCACTTTTCTCTCGGCGTTGCACGCCCAGAACCGCTCGGGAACTGCTCCGCATGAATAATGCGCCTGTACACATCCCTTAAGCCCTTGAATTTTTTTTTTTGCATCATCTGCACTTAATTTTCCTGTTGAAATAAAATATTATGACACACGCGAAAATAAATGCCTATTTAACGGTTGAAAATGACTCACGGGCGACAAGGACCGAGACAGGATAGATAAGAGTCAGGGGAATCGTGAAAGAGGAATAGAGAAATGGGAAAATGTAGGCGAGGTGGTGAAGAAGGGATACATGGACAGTAGAAGCGGAGTACTAGAACAGGAGCCAGTGCTGGAACGATGCGAATATAGAAGAAATTTTGAGAAAAGGATCAAAGGAAAGACCGAAGGATTGAAAATCTTATTTTTCTTTACCGTCAAGTGCCATTGAAACTTCCTCCCACAACTTGGACGTCGTTTCTATACTTCTCTCTTTTATCGGAATAGAAAAGGTCCATAACGAAATTCTTCTCTCTACCACGAGGATGAGAAGCTCTATTTCCACGTCCGTCAGCTTTCCATTGCGGTTAATAGGCAGTGGTCGTTTCAGAATCTGCGATTGCACTCGGCTCTTCAATGTTTTTGAAGCTTCTGCAAATGATAATAATAATAATAATAATATATTTTTTTTTTTTTTGGAGGGGGAAAATGCTTTATGCACCGTAAGGGCCCCGCTTAACGGGGCGGAGGGCCCCTCTCCGCTGCACTCCGGCCATACGCTTCCGATAGACGTCGCGCAGGAGCGCATCGGCCCAGACTTCGGCGCCGTAGAGCATTATTGACTCGACGGTGCGGAGCAATAGACGCCTCGTGCAGGGTCGGGGACCGCCAATATTGGCCATGATCCTGCCGAGACACGTCGTCACCGCGAACGCCTTGTCTGCTCTCCTTCTTATTTCTTCCCCGAAGGAAAGTCTCGAATCGAGACTCACCCCCAGGTACTTTACCGACGCCTTTGTCTGGACCGTCGCCTCTCCCACCCGCATATCCCGCTGGAGCGGAATATCCCGCTGGAGCGGAATATGCTTCTTGGTGAGGAGCACGATCTCAGTTTTCGCCAGCGCTAGCTCCAAGCCGTGGTCATCCATGCAAGAGCGGACCCGACGCATTACCTGGTTGAGCAGCATCTGAGCCGCCTCGACGCTTCTGGCGACGATGACGGCGGCGATATCATCCGCATACCCAACCAGGAATGTGCCCTCGGGCATTTCCATACGTAGGATCCCGTCATAGGTTATGTTCCATATGTCGGGACCCAGTATGGAGCCCTGGGCTGCCCCAGCCGTAACCTCCCGGCTCACCGGACCATCCGCGGTGGTGTACTCCAAGGAGCGGTCCGTCAGGTAATCCTCGAGCATCCTCAACAGATACCCGGGGACCCCGAAGTTCCGCTCCAGCGCGCTTACAGCGTCGCTCCACCGCACCGAGTTGAAGGCGTTCTTCCCATCCAGCGTGACCAGCAGACAGACGGGGTGGGAAAAGTGATTTCCCCGCTCCGTGCCCCTGGCAGCCTCGACAACCTCCTGGATAGCGTGTATCGTCGAACTCCCTTTCCGAAAGCCGTATTGCCTCTCGGAAAGGTCTCCCGCGGCTTGAACGGCCGCGTGGAGGCGAGGTCGAAGAAGCTTCTCCAGGAGCTTGCCGGCTGTATCGAGCATGCACAGGGGTCTGTAGCTCGATGGTCCACCTTTGCCCTTTCCGATCAGCGCAAGCCTTGCCCGCTTCCAGCGGAGAGGAAAGATCCGCGCTAGCAGGCAGGCGTTGTACATCTCGAGGAAGAGCGCTGGATGTCCTTCAACTGCTGCTTTCAGCACCTCTGCTGGCAGGCCATCCGGGC
The DNA here is from genome assembly GCA_963921915.1 of Hyposoter dolosus. Lineage (NCBI taxonomy): Eukaryota > Metazoa > Arthropoda > Insecta > Hymenoptera > Ichneumonidae > Hyposoter > Hyposoter dolosus. The sequence goes on along the minus strand of OY998136.1, from coordinate 15,696,179 downwards.
CTGGCGCCTTCTTGTTCTTGAAGGACCGCACCGCGCATTTCAGCTCCTCCTCGGTGAAGAGGGGTGTCGGTGCGTCCTCGGTAGTTCGAGGGCGGCGCGGTCGCTTGGGGTGATCGGGGAAAAGGGTATCGACTATACGGCCGATGATCCCCGCGTCCTTGGGAGCGCTCTCGGCGAACGCTCCCAGTTTGCGGAGGACCAGCTTGTACCCTAATCCCCACGGATCATTGTCGAGATCCTCCCCAAGCTTCTTCCAGCAGCGGTGCTGACTCCGTCGGACGGTCCGGCGGAGCACTGTTCTCGCCGCCTTGTAGGCGGCAGTGCTCGGGGCTGCGTCGGGGTCGCGGCGCCGGGCTCGCTGAGCGAGTCTCCGCGTTCGGAGACACTCTCGCCTCAGCTCCGCGATCTCGTCCGTCCACCAGTAAACCGGCCGTCTCTGGCCGCGGGACTTCATCCTCGGCACGGCGCCCTTGCAGGCCTGGTGGAGGTGGCTTATGGCGACCTCCACCACCTGTTCGGCATGAGCGGGGGAGCGTTCTCCCCCTTGGGTCCCTTCTAGGGCTCGCTGTCCGCGTATCAGGGCCGGAGACAACTTCTGGGGGTCCATCATGCCGACGTTCCACCTGACAGGGCCTTGTTGGCGTCTGGCCGGGACCGGAGCTACATCACGCACGCGGAACGTGATGTATTGGTGATCGCTGGCTGTGTAGTCCTCGATCACCCTCCAGTCCTCGACCCGCGATGCCAGGCCCTCCGTCGCCAGGGAGACATCTGGAATCGTCTCCCTGTACCCCGGCCTTCGGAAGGTGGACGTCGAGCCGGTGTTAAGGACCACCAGCCCGAGCCTGGACGCCGTGTCCAGGATTCGTCCACCCCGCGAATCCTGCCAGGGCTCCCCCCATTCCAACGCCTTCGCGTTGAGGTCTCCGGCCACGATTAGCTCGCCCCCCATGGCCCGGACAGCGTCCTCCAGGCCATCAATCTTGGCCTGGAAGTCCGCGATTGGTTCGTTCGGGGTGAAGTAGCAGCTGACGTATGTTACGTCGCTGCTCCTCACCCAAACGAAGCCGGTGCCCTGACCATGGTCGGCGACCCGGAAGCGTCGCCGATCTGGGACCCAAATCGCCGCCGTGCCGAGGGTGTCCTTGTACCAGCCCGGCCCCTCTCTGTCCCGATATTGCTCGCTGATCAAAACAAGATCTGCGGCTTTCTCGAGACAGATCTGGGCCAGGAGGTCATCGGCCACTCTGCTGCGGTGCAGATTGCCCTGGAGCACCGCCGCCATCACTGCTTGGCCTCAGCGAGGGCTTTACGCAATGCTCCGCATTGCCCCGACCCCGCGATGTGGCGACGTGACTCCGGTCTGCCCTCCACCGCCGGGCAGAGGAAACACCGGGGCTCAACCTTGCAGTCGACCGTCCGGTGCCCCTCCTCCCCACACCTGAAGCAGCACTTTCCTCGGTCCGCTCCAGTACACCGGCCGCTTTGGTGTCCGTATCCGAGGCATTTGTAGCACCTCGGTACTTCCACCCTCTTCCTGATGCGGCAGTTGACCCAGCCAATCTTAATGCGGGCGGTCTGAAGCAGGGACTTAGCCCCCGCTTCGTCGACCGCGACGATGGCAGTCACCTGCTCCCGCTTGTTTGGCTGGGTCAGTCTGATCTGCAGCAGACTTTCATGGCCTGGAAGGGCCTTTTTAATGGCCTCTTCGACATCCTCCTTTGTGGAGCAGCCGTCCAAGTCTCTGATCTCCAGGCTGGTTCTGGGAGTCAGATCCCGGATGCTGCTCGTCTCTCCAGTGGCTGCTTTCAGAGCTGCTGAGAAGGCAGCCCTGGAATCAGCCGTTGACTTCCCCAGTTCCAGGAGCACCTCCCCCGAACGCGTGCGCCGGACCGTTTTAATGTCGACCCCGTGGGCCTCGGGCTCGACCTCTTTGCGGACAATGCTTAGGATGTCCGCATAGGTTTTGCCTTCCACCGGTTTGAGGGCGATAGCAGCCGGCTTCGGGTGGACCGATTTCCTGGCTGCCTTCGGCTTGATGGCGCTTGGTGGCGCCGGCTTTCTTAGGGGTTGGGACGCCCGCTCGTTTTTTTCCCCTACCGTTTTTTCTTTCTTCTTCTTTTTCTTTTTCCGCTTAGTGGACTAGACCACAGTCCACTTATTGGAGGAAGAGCCACCTTTCTTCTTCTTTAGTACCTCCGTTACGAGAGGCACAGGTGGACTTGTCGCGGCCCGTTTTTGGCCCCCCTGTCCGTGAGGCTGAGGCTGAGGCTGGGCTGGAGTTTGCCGCTGTTTTTCCCCGATAGTTGGGGCGCTACGGATCCTCTCCCTAGGGATAAGCGGCCTGGTCAGAAGACTGTCGGCCATCTTCAATGGGCGGCACAGCTCCTCCAACACGTCCAAATGCTCCGACAAAGTGGGCAGACCGTCCTTTATCGTCTTGTTGATGTTGGGCTGTCTCTTTATCGCATCGACCATCGTTTTTATAAGTCTGCGCATTTCTGCGAGACTTGCCTCCATCTTCTTGTTGCTTTCGATGATGAGCTCCCGGAGAGGAGCCGTCTCACCGCTCGTCGAGGGTTGTTTTCCGTTTGTTGGATCCATGTTTTGTTTAGAACCGGCGCTTCGTGTGCAAGGGGGCGGGCCGTAAAGGTTGGGAGCGGGTGTACCCTCGGAGGATGGATTGTCACTCCTACCCCAGTTCCCTGAGGCCCAACTTACGCTTTGCCGGTCCCGAAAGACGGACGGACCGGCGCTCGCCCGGAGCGATGCAGCTTCCGACAGCTGCATTCAATGCACACTTCCTGATCAGGGCCCGAAGGGGCCGGCTCCTGATACGCGTCGTAGTTGACACCTCGGCAGAGCTAGGCTCACAGCAGCCTCGTCCCCGGCGCCGGGGAAAAGCCGGCACCGGATGGAGGCACTTCCAGTGTGCTGCGACGCGTAACGATCAGTGCAAGACTCCCAGCCGCATCTCCATGATGACAGACGCTGGCGAGCGCACCGCCCGATGCGGGAACAGACGTGCGCTCTTCTGCTTGCAAGTTTTACCGATTTGGTCCACGGGTGGTATTCTATTTCCCACCTACCCGACATATCTGCCGAGCATTCCCCTATCCGCCACCTGGGGACGCGCCCGATGGGGGTCGGTAAACCCCACACGGGAATAATAATGATAATAATAATAATAATAATAATAATAATAATAATGTACTAACGTTTTTTGGGACCCACATTTTCCTTCCCTTTTGCTGAGGGTACTTCGTCCTCGACCACAGCTTCAATACCATCGTCGAGTCTGCTTCGACGTATCACATTGCCATCATCTTAGAAAATTTTCATTAAAAAAAAATTATATGATTACACTTATTCCATTAGCACCAATAACAATAACAATAATAATAATAGGCACAATGATGTTCCTTACCTGTCATCGGATAGAAATAATTGTTTTCGTCCATGAATTATCTGTCGTATCCTTCAATGCATGGGTCATTCGCCCAGTCCTCGAAAATAGTCTCGCATATCTCACACGTACAGACAACCTATAGAACCGTACAAAAAACAAAACATTAATATTTATCATCTAATTATAAACTGGTACCAAAAAAGTGTGGTTATAATAACAAATTACATACACTTTAATCTCGATAAAACTATACCATGAAAAAACCAAATTATCTTTTAAACGTATATTTTCTATACTTCACTAATTAATTGAATCTTTTCAAATATTTACCTTGGCTGAATCCATTGTTAAATTGTTAAAGCAATTGATTAAAGTTGCAGCACCACACGTATTTTGATTTGACTCGCTCTCGATCCTTTGCCAGCGACCAAGGGACTAAAGCTCAACATTTTCAGCTTTTTCGCTACGTCGCTACATATGACGTCACCAGATTCGTCGCTGCGGTCGCTGCCAATCGCTGCAAACGAGCGACGAGCGACTAAACAAAGGCCACACCTTTCCAAGTCGCGCGAAATTCGAAATAGGGTCACGTGACCAGATTTGTCGCTGCAAACGAGCGTCGAGCGGCTGCATGAGGCCGTACCTTTAAAAACGAAAATACTAGCAGTGTCAAAGGCACCAAATCATATAAATCATTCAACCGTTAATCGTAAAGTGAATAAAGTCACGAGCGTTGGTCGAATTAGAAAAGATCATAAAATTATCGAGCATAATGTTAAGATGCGAGCGAAAGCTGCAATTGTTAATAAATATTGCAAATACATCCGAAAGACCGCTTGGATTAAAACTAGATTTACGAAGGAAAGGTATTTTGAAAACATTGCCGGAACGCTGAACCTTCGGTTACCAGTAGATTGTCGACTTGAAGCCGAGCGAATAGTGAGATGGTGCTTTGTTACCAGGCAAAAATACGTTATTGCACTAAATAAAACTTTCAAATCCCTTAAAGCAAAAGCTATAGTGTGTCTTACGCGCGTCGCGAATAGACCCGTTTCGAATAGTAATGAATACGTTCAGATGTTGTGCGGTCAAACACTGCACACTGCTTCGTCAGAGGCATATTTTGCGGAAACTGCTTATCATGCTTTTGCCTTAGGTCGATCAGAGCCTATTGTAATGAACTCTGAAGGCAAGGCTATGAACGTGTTACCGCTGATCAAGGGGGAGAGAAAAAATAAAAAATCGTGGAAGTGTGGTAGTTTGTGTGAAATAAAAGATTATGGTACTCAAATTATAAATCATTTGAAAGGTTTCTTCAACAAACTAACTACATGTAAACTATTCAAAATTTTTGGGTTCATTAAACGGACTCAGAAATGTTCTAATCGAACAACTGATAACAAACTCGGCCACTCGCATGGTTGTTACATTGATCCAAAGAGTTGTTTCTCACAATTTTTGTCACTACAAGTATTATCACCACATTTCCCAATGATACGGTGTATCAAAAGATTGACATATCAACTGATGAACTTGTATACGAAACTTTGCGATCTAGATGCTCAATTGAATAATAGCAATGCTGAAACGCTTCGAGAAATTGCAGACCAAGCTCAACAGAAAGCACAAGGGTTAAAATCGGAAGCTTTAGAAATCAATCTCGATGAAACTGAGATAAGATCACAGTATAAAGCAGCATTCAAAGCTTTGGTCAAACGGACTATAGATTTACCATGGTTTGCGTGTATATCGTGTGAAAAACTTTGTGTAAAAAGAAATATTTTACCCATAAAAGTGGCTAAAGTTTCGAGATATGGTAACATTTGGAATGAGCTACAACAATTTCTCCGTAAATATGCAAAAATTCCGGAAGAAAGCTACGTTTGCCGTTATTGTGATGCCAAATTGAAGGAAGATAAGATGCCCCCCACGTGTGTTCGTAATGATCTTTACAATCCTAAGGCACCACCAATAATATCGGAACTCAATACATTTGAGAAAATATTAATTCAAAGAGCTAAAGCTTTCCAAGTTGTTCAGAGATTGGGTACAGTCATGAACAAAAAATTGCCGCAGAAGCATATGATTCCAAAAGCTTCAGGTAATAATTTCGTACTACCTTTGCCATTGGAGGAGACACTGAAAAAGATTTGTCTTCCCACCGATCCGATTAATATCAATCACGAGTTGTATATTTCAGTTCGTGGTATTCCAACAAAATCTAAAGTAGTGTGGGATCGATTGGGGGATAAAAAAAAAGTATTCAAAGCTTTAAAATGGCTAAAATCAAATAATCCTCTTTATGCACAAATAAAGTTGCCTACGTGCCCTGATGATTTACTCCCTAAAGATATTCCTGATGTCGAATTTAAGGAAGACGAATCTAGAGGAAATCCGCCCGCGTCAACCAGGAATAATGAACAAAAATTGAACACGGCTGGAGATGCAGTTGAAAAAAAAAAATGCACTTGTGATTCACAAGGAAAGTCTTTCCGCTGACCTCCTTCAATTTTGATGAAATTGAAATATGTTATTCTTCATCAAAATCTAAGAGACACGTATTTTTTTTTATCGGCGGAAAAACGGTTCTAAGGGGTGAAAATATCCCCTAAAGTTGAGACCTCCGAGGGGTAGTTTTCAGGTTTCGCCTATTTTCACTGGAGATAAGCGAATGCACCCAAATGGATAATCAACTTAATGATAAACGATGGAAAATGCAACTGGTTTCATATCGGGGGGTTGCACAGGAAAAAAGTTATAGGGGTTGAAAGTCACAGAATCGTTATAACAAAAAAACTATAGCACCTATCTCGATGGTTTCAATTGCATTTTGAAGAGGGCAAAAAAGTAGTAGATACGAGTTTTTGCGTTTTTCCCGCAAATGAAGTTAAGGGGGTGAACTACCCCTATATATGTCTACAGCAGATCTCAATAAAACGGCAGTATTTCTTTGTTTTCTTATTTCTTCTCCTCGTGATACGTGTTTGCTTCAAATTTCCAACAACCGTGCCACGTATATATCATTAAATGAACGGTTTTATCTAGAAGCCAACTTATTTATAGATCGATTTTTCGATGAAAAAGTATACATAAATGGTTTATCGATAATTCCGATTGATTTATATTTGGCAATGAGATAATATAGGCGTACGATAAGCGCTTACACATATTTGTTTCGGTAGCAGACAAAGTTTCGGGATGTCACATAGAAAAACTGTGTAGTCAACGAAAAAAAAACGAAAACGTGCAACATGCTTTTATCTTTTATTGATGGTAGGTAAACAGTCTAACAAAATAATCACTGTAGCGATAGATAGAAGCGAATATATAATCGCAGGCTATTCTAGCCGTTGTAAGTACTGCAGTAATGATGGTCATCAAAAAAATGTTTAAAACTGTGACGTTGTCACCTTTCTCTATTCTTTTTTATCTGCCAGCGTCGAGCCGCAGCGGGAGTCGCCGTATCCCCGAAAGGGACCGGCTCTCTTTCCTCTTATTTTTCAGCTCCCGCCGACCGAGGAGGACCGAACGCGGCTGACGGCCTTCGATGGACCAACCTCTCGACCGCGATTACTGATGCGAGCGCGGGCGAGCGACCCACCGACCGAGCGGCCACCAGATTCAGTCCCCGAAACCGCACTGCCCGCTTTGTGTGATTTTTCCCTCCCTCCCCCGCGTGTAATATTTTATGTTCCCCCCTTAGTCCGACCCCCTTAGCCTTGTGAACATCGTTGAGTCGCGGAGCTCGTGTCCGTCATCGTCCCTCCGACAATAGGCTCGTCCGTCAGTTCGGAGGGAAACAGCGAGTTCCGCGGCGTCGAGGCGAGGCCGTCGATTCGATCGCGCCACGGCCGTTTTGACAGCCGTGGGCGCCGCCATCTTTTATCGAGCCTCGGTCTCGCGAGGCAGACAGCGTGGCGCCATCGGTGCGCGATCTCGTGAGGCCGGCGCTAGATATTCGATCGAACGACGGCCAACTGCAACGCCGCAGCCTGATTGGCTGCTGGCACTCCCGGGCCTCGAAAAGCCTCGAACCAGCCGCTATCACGCGGCCGGGAGCTCGAGGAGAGCCCGGAGCGCCACACTTCCGCTCTGGACACGACGAAACGTAGAGGCACCCAAATTTTCTCTTCACCTTTTTTCGAGTTCTTGTGCAAAATAGTGGGATCAAATTTAACGACGACCCGGCTTCTCGAAGGACCACTCTCTGGACAGTTTTGGAGTATTTCGGCACCGCATTCTCGGTTTTATTCGACAAAACCGAGAAGACAAGTAAGTTCTTCGATTCTCGCCGGGCGTGCGACGCCATTACTTTCCCGTTCATTCTTGCTCGCCCCAAAATCCCAGCAGTCATTTTCGTTACCTGTGTGAACCTGGCACCCTAATTGAGAAAATCGAATTTTTTTTAACGCATTATTGAAGAGATTGGTATGTAGTTGATTGTAGTGAAAAAAAATTTGTTTGTAGTTTGACCGAAAAAAAAAAATATGGGTTACCCAAAAATAGCCATCCCCCGGATTTTGAAAAAATAAATTCTAACGGTTGATTCGTATAGGAAATCGTTAGTAGTTGTTTGTAGTGAACGAATTTTCGTTTGTAGTTGTTTGTTAAATTTTTTTTTTTTTTTTTTATAATTTTTTTTTTTTTTTTTCAAGTAGTTACTCGTTATTGAACCTTGTGGTTCAATCGAAAATTCCTCCACTACAAACCTCGTAGAGGAAAACCTGAGTAGAAGGCATCAAGTTGAGAGAAAACTCAGTTTGGAGTAATTGCCTCTGAATTACTCCGGTTGTAAAGATTAGACGACTACTACAAACGTCAAAAATGACTCAAAGATGCTGCTAGAGGTTTGTAGTGGAGAAATTTTCGATTTTAGTGAAGGAAAACCTGAGTAGAAGGCATCAAGTTGAGAGAAAATTCGGTTTTGAGAAATTGTGCCTGAATTACTCCGATTTTAAAGATTAGATGACTACTACAAACGTCAAAATAGACTCGAAGATGCTCGTTGAGGTTTGTAGTGGAGGAATTTTTAATTGTAGGAGAAGGGAAGTTGATGAGAAGCGATCAACTTGAGTCAAACTGGGTTTGGAGTGACTGTGACTGAATTACTCCGGTTGTGAAAATTAGACGACTACTACAAATGTTAAAATAGACTCGAAAAGGCTTTTAGAGATTTATAGTGGAGGAATTTTCAATTGTAGTAGAACAAAAGTTAATTTAAAAGCTATCAAGATGACAGGAAACTGATTTTGGAGCGATTTCGAATGAAATACTCCGGTTGTGCAGATTGGACGACTACTACAAACGTCAAAAATGACTCGAAGATGCTCGTGGAGGTTTGTAGTGGAGGAATTTTTAATTGTAGTGGAACGGAAGTTGATGAGAAGCGATCAACTTGAGTCAAACTCGCTTTGGAATGATTTCGAATGAAATACTCCGGTTGTGTAGATTAGACGACTACTACAAACGTTAAAAATGACTCGAAGATGCTCGTAGAGGTTTGGAGTGGCGGAATTTTCGATTGTAGTAGAACGGATGTTGATGAGAAGCGATCACCTTGAGTCACACTCGCTTTGGAGTGATTTTGAGTGAGTTACTCCGGTTGTAAAGACTAAACGACTCCTACAAACGTCTAAAATCACGTGACAATATTCGTAGAGGTTTGTAGTGGAGGAATTTTCGATTGTAGTAGAGGAAAACCTCAGTAGAAGGCATTAAGTTCAAAGAAAACTGAATTATTCCGGTTATAAAGATTAGACGACTACTACAAACGTCAAAATAGACTCGAAGATGCTCGTTGAGGTTTGTAGTGGAGGAATGTTCAATTATAGTAGAACAAAAATTAACTTAGAAGTTATCAAGATGACAGGAAACTGATTTTGGAGTGATTTCGACCGAATTGCTCTGGTTGTGAAAATTGGACGACTACTACAAACGTCAAAAATGACTCGGAGATGCTCGTGGAGGTTTGTAGTGGAGGATTTTTTAATTGTAGTTAAACGGAAGTTGATGAGAAACGATCAACTTGAGTCAAACTCGCTTTGGAATGATTTCGAGTGAGTTACTCTGGTTGTGAAGACTAGACGACCGATTCAATTGTCAAAAATCACTTAACGATGTTCGTAGAGGTTAGTAGTGGAGGAATTTTCGATTTTAGTGGAGGAAAACCTGAGTAGAAGGCATCAAGTTGAGAGAAAACTCGGTTTGGAGAAATTGTGACTGAATTACTCCGGTTATGAGGATTAGACGACTACTACAAACGTTAAAATAGACTCGAAAAGGCTCGTAGAGATTTGCAGTGGAAGAATTTTCAATTGTAGTAGAACAAAAGTTAACTTAGAAGCTATCAAGATGACAGGAAACTGATTTTGGAGTGATTTCGACCGAATTGCTCCGGTTGTGAAAATTGGACGACTACTACAAACATCAAAAATGACTCAAAGATGCTCGTTGAGGTTTGTAGTGGAGGAATTTTTAATTGTAGTTAAACGGAAATTGATGAGAAGCGATCAACTTGAGTCAAACTCGCTTTGGAATGATTTCGAATGAAATACTCCGGTTGTGCAGATTAGACGACTTCTACAAACGTCAAAAATGACTCGAAGATGCTCGCAGAGGTTGGTAGTGGAGGAATTTCGAAATGTAGTAGATCGGAAGTTGATGAGAAGCGATCAACTTGAGTCAAACTTGCTTTGGAATGATTTCGACTGAATTGCTCCGGTTGTGAACACTAGACGACTACTACAAACGTCAAAAATGACTCAAAGATGCTCGTAGAGGTTTGTAGTGGAGGAATTTTCAATTGTAGTAGAACAAAAGTTGATTAGGATCTATTAAGTTGACAGAAAACTGCTTTTGGAGTCATTTTAACGTAAGTATTCCGGTTGTGAAGATTAGACGACTACTGCAAACGTTAAAATAGACTCGAAAAGGCTTGTAGAGATTTGTAGTGGAGGAATTTTCAATTGTAGTAGAACAAAATTTAACTTAGAAGCTATTAAGATGACAGAAAACTGCTTTTGGAGTGATTTCGACTGAATTACTTCAGTTGTGAAGATTAGACGATTACTACAAACGCCAAATTTGACTGATGCTGAACTTTGCTGAATTTTCGATTGTAGTACATGACTGTACGATTACTACTCATACTGATAATGTTCCAATTCGGACCGTTGAGACGGTCTCACTGTCATAAAATTACAATTATTAATCTAAACGATATTTCCTGACTCAAGAATCGACAGAATATCAGGGCGCAACACTATCAAAGGTTCAAAAGAAAAAGAAGTTACTACGTACGACATTGATTCAACTCAATCACTCCAAGTTCACAAAGGTTACTATAAACGACGAAACCAGTACTACAAACGGAATCAACGCTGGTACTACCGAAAAACAACGAGGCATAATATTTATGAGCCTGAAATTTGCATCGACGCAATGCCACGAAATTTTTAAAAAATTCAGCCCCCTGGACGGGGGTGTTCCGGGGAACGAATTTTTTTATTTTTCAATTTTTTCCTTACCTTTTTCGGACCTCACGAATCGATTCGTCAAATAAAAAAGTGACGAATGATTTTTTTTTTTCCATTTCGTGGCATTGCGTCGATGCAAACTTCAGGCTCATTAATGTTTGGGATCCTCAGTGCTTCTGTAGCAGGGTGCTCGATACAGGGTAGTAGTATATTCTCACTACGATTTACGTTTTTCCATTTCTAGTAGAGCCTTTTTTCTCGTCATTTATTGTATTTATTCTTTGCGAACGTATTTGCTGTTCGTATTGTTTTTTTTCCACTCTTGGCATCACCCAAAACCGACGACGAGGACGTGGCGGAAAACCGGTTTCATTTTTTTTTTCGGATTTTTTTTGTTTTTTATCTTTTTTTTTTGTTTTTTTGTTTTTAATTTTTTTTTTTCTGTTTTCAATTTTTTATTTTTTTTCCGTTTTTTGTTTTTAATTTTTTTTTGTTTTTAATTTTTTTCTTTAAATCTTTATTCTGTTTTTTGTTTGTTTTTTTTCTTTTCAATATTTTCCATTTCTTTTTATCCTTGTTGGCGTGCGTACATCTTAATGTTTCGATCTTTTTTAAAATTTTGTTTTTATCTCGGAATGATTAAGAGTCAATCGAATCAATGTGTCTGTATCCTGAGTAGAACTGAAGCCCCAATCTATATTTGGACGTAGAATAGCAATGGGGTTCGACGTTGTTTCAGTATTTCCCGATTGGTAATCGCCATTACTTTTCGCGATGAACAAAGGTCGTTGTGTTCTTCCCACGTACCAGATGCTGGTTTGATACAAGCGTAATAGTGCCCAGAAACGAAAATGACAACTGAAACCAGTCTATACTGACGATTGCAGTAATTCAGATTCTCAGGAATTTCCGAAAGAGTAAATTGTTTCCTGCAATTTGCGAGACCATGCCGTGCAGCAAGCAACTCGATTTCGGCAGCTTCCAGATTAAGAAAAATATGGTTTCCTCCAGCAAACGTCTTCGCAACATTGGTTCCTTTGCAAAAGCAACACTCGCTTCCTGTTTTAGATGAGTAATATTCTGCAGACTGGCTTACAGCTTGCTGTAGGCCTTTCATTGCATCTTTGAAAATCGGATCTGGATTAAGATCGAGGACTGGAATAATGGTTGTTTTTGTCCGCTGGCAATCACTACAACAAACTTTGATCTCAAGTGACGGAGTGTTTGGTAAAATGTATGACTCTATCAGGTTAGCGATGTTGATTTCGCAATCTAACACTCCATTCTTGATCTCTGATGTGTGCTTCAAAATTTCGAATCTTTTGTTATATATTTTGTAACATGAACCAGATGTCGACAATGTTTCTACGAAATCATGCAAAGCAATCTTGGACTTAGTGATGTGATCGTGATACGTTGCGAAATCGTGAAAAGCTGCTAGCATACTTTGCGCGGTAGAATCGAATGCACACGTGTTTCGCACAGCAGTAATTACTTTCCCGATTTTCACAGGGCTCAGGCTATTACCATTTACAAGCAGAGGCAAAGCCAAGCTGAATTTTGGCCGCTCGCGGATTATCCGTATATCAGGGCATGGTGTCAGATATTTCCCCCGTTTTTTTAGTCGACCTTGGGTTTTCGGTTGGATTGGTTCTGTTTTTTTCGTGAGACCACGCCAGCTTTCGATCTCATTGAGGAAAGCCATTGAAACCTGTTCCGGCTCAGTCGAAACATCGTCTAATGAACCCACAAGAGTCGTGTCGTTTTGCTTTTTTTGTTTTTGCATCGAATCGTGTTTGGTCGTATCGTCGCCGTCATCTTCGCATGCACGCTTACGCTTGTATCGAACTTCACCTTTATCAGCGTTTCCGTGATCGAACTTAGGTTCCAGATGATGTTCACATCCTTGCTCTCGTTGCAAGTCTTCTGTTACCGATTGATTCAATACGTCCTCCTGGTGGAACACGCTCTCGATTGATGACGTCAGAGACTCCATCATCAGGGTAGCGGATTCTTTCTGAACTGGATCAGTCACTCGAGGTGTCGAATGTGGTACTTTGAGAGGTTTTTTTTTAATTTTCTCACTGTCAGCATTCAACAAAATCGTAGTGCCCGCCAAGTTTCGTAGGTGAATAACGAGAACCTTGTCCATTCTAATCGCTTTTCCTTTTTTGAAGACCAGATCTTTTAATTCCCGGAAATATTCCTCGCTGCGAGCTGAACTCGAAACAAGTCGTACGTCGTTGTCACTAGGTAACTCTACGAGCGTTGAGCTGTTCGGATGATCCCCAACCATCACAGCAGTCCACAGAATAAACTGTTTGACTAGTTTCAACAATCGAGAACCGAACTCGGAGCACTGATACGGATTTAATCGTCCGTGTTTGAGGTCATTTTCGCTATTTGACTCGATTTTTTTAAAAATAACTTCGATTGCCGTACTTGAATCTAATTCGGTCTCTGCGTCGACGTCGTTGAATCGTTCCAACAAACTTTCTTTTCCGTCCTGATGGCCGTCGAGTTCGTCACCACCGTTATCAGGACGTTTGTACGATTTCAAGCGTTCTGTTACTCGATTCTGTGCTGCGAAGCAATGGCTGTTTTTGTCCTCAATATCTTCGTGCGTCGCCAAAGCAATGGTAATTACGTCGGTACATAATTGAACGAAATCGTTGATTGACGTGCATGTGGTCAGCAGACTCACGCAGCGGAGGTAAAAATCTTTCTTTTGGGAACTCTCGTGATTGAAACATTTCCAACGCGCCACCATTTTTATGAAGTGAGCAATGTCGAGTCGAATTATACATTCTGGTGAGTTCACTCGCACAGACGAACCGTTCGGGTCTAGGACAAGACATTTTTCAATGTATGTTTTCAAATTCATGTCATTAAACGCAAGTGACGTAGCGTTAAGGAGTGCGAGGGAATAGTCTGTTACTACTTGTTTCGGGGGTGACCCGCCAAAACGTATCCACTCTCGGATCCAATACGTCAATGTATTTGTATCGTGTTTCTCGGATATCAATTGAAATAACGGCAAAATCTTTCCACGATATCCGCAAACAGCTTGGTAGAGGTAAACGACACACTTTGAGCCATCCGGTTTTTGTATTTGCTTCACCAAGCTGCCCGTAGCATCAATACTGATGCTTCCAGCGTAGTCTTCCTTCAGAAATTGTTTATACATTTACAACTGAGTCGGAGTCCAGATGAGCCTGAAGTTTGCATCGACGCAATGCCACGAAATGGAAAAAAAAAAAATCATTCGTCACTTTTTTATTTGACGAATCGATTCGTGAGGTCCGAAAAAGGTAAGGAAAAAATTGAAAAATAAAAAAATTCGTTCCCCGGAACACCCCCGTCCAGGGGGCTGAATTTTTTAAAAATTTCGTGGTATTGCGTCGATGCAAATTTCAGGCTCATGAGTCCAGTACATAACGAAAAATTTATCCATACAGATCTCGTGAATGCAGCCACTGAATTCCAACCCGTACTTCAGGTCCCACACCGAGGCAAGAGCCGATTTGACTTCAAATAAACCCAAATCTTTATCACGAGTTTCCTGCTTTGCCTTACGGACAACTTCTTCAGACGGTATGTTAGCCGGAATCACATCCCCAAACTCCATCAACCTATTCGCCTCTTCACGTCGCCAAGCGTAGGTCGATTTTCCTTGTAATTCTTTACCAATTCGCATCCGTCTTTCTCCACTTACATGTCGATTATTTTGATGCGCTACTCCACGAGAATCGAAAGTAGAAATGTGTAGAGTCGTCCCGCTGTCGGTTGGTTCACTCTGACAATAGATGTGAATTTTTGATCCACATTCCGAACAACTGCCTTTAACCGTCAGAAACGTCTCGCCTGGGTTTCTATTAATTTTCGCGTTTTTGAACGCAAAAGGGCAGGGCAACTTCATGTGGCTCCATAAAATGTCGTAGAGAGCGTCTGTCCAACCGATAACGAGAACCTCGTATTCACGTTCCTTATATTGGACTACATGACACTTGAGAGCAGCCCATTCTCTTTCCGAAATATTGACGTTTTTACGTAAAGCAGGCAAACAGCAGTTAGTTTCACCGATGGACCAATTTGGATCCTGTCGTGAATCATTATCCGCATCGTCACCCGTATTGTCAACATTACTGCTATCTCCCGTCAACCCCAGCTTTTCAATCCCGTGGATTTTATTGAAAACATTGTGCCTGTTTTGGGACAAGTATAGATAAAGATAGTCTTTCGACATCTTCCCATCCATTGCAACGGTCGCTGTTTCCCAAACATCGTGATTCCATGGTAAAATCGTGCCTTTGTCATCGATGAATCGCAGATTTTTTAAAGCATCTAAAATAACATGTGGCGGATTTGCCGCCGCTCGAGGCATTTTCAACCGAAATTCAACACGAGTCCTACGAAACGTTTCCAATTTATTCAACAATGTGACCTAACACCTGCGTTATGTTATTATGAAGCTGTTGCTGCACTCTCCAGCCACTTGTCCTACCACGAGCGATCACAGGAATATGATGAACATCAAGTTAAAATACAGATACACAAAATCGCCGTCAGACACTGTACTTATTAAAACCTGGGATTTTTTTTTGCGAATGGGAACAAGAACTTTTCGACGGCAAGCAACATGAAAGAATTCTGGTCCAAAATCAACTACTATACTTGAGTACCGACTAAGCTAAAGGATGGGTGTTCTTCCGTGTGTGACTTATATTTTACCTTTTGGAGCACGCATTTATTTTATCTACGATTAGCTTAAAACTGTGCACTGGAGGGTTTTCGGGGTGACTGATTACAAGTCTGCAATGAAAACTTGATAATTCAAGATGGTGGATTCAATATGAAGGATCATGAATGTAAAAATTGTTTGATAATAGCGAAATTTAGTACCCGAGGATTTTCTGAGTAGCTGCTTACAAATCTGCATTTAAAATTTCAGATTCAAGATGGATCCAATATCGCGGACAACGATTGCATAAATTGTTTGATGAAAGCAGAAGTTGGTACTCGGGGTTTTCAGGGTTGATGATTACGACTCTGCACTGGAAATTTGGGGATTCAATAACGGGGATCAAATATGATGGATAAAAATGCTTAAGGTGGCTTGATAAAGATGATTTTCCGTATGCAAGCGTTTTTTGTTCAGTTCCAATATAGAATAATAAAAAACAAATCTGGCTTAGTCACTGAAATATGGAGCTAGAAACTCCCTACGTCCTCGCCGTTAGCTCCGGGTAATGCTAAAATTATAATTCTATCAGAAATTTACTATTACAGGATCAACATACACTCCCGCTCTAAAGTATGTGTTCACCATGGCAAATTTTCAGCCTCGGTAAAAGTTTGATACCCCAGTGGGGAACGGTCGTAATCAAATTAAATGAACACCGTTTTGAAGAGGATAGTTTTAGCTTTGATTTGCCATCTAGGATCATTTTTTGCGATTTTTCCTTAGCCAGCACGCTCTATTGAACGGGGCAGTTTATCGACGATTTTTTGGGCCTTGGAAATAGCCTGCCCGTCTAGTAGCAAATTTTCTTGACAATCTTATTTGTGATAGTTTTGAAGGAGATTTTATACCTCAATTTTATTTTTAAAAAAGTACCGTGCGATTTTTTCTCGCAAAAATATTTTACTTATTGGCAAAATTGGAGAGTTTTAGTAATTGCGGAAGATCTCAAAAACGGCAACGTACAAAATGTCAAGAGCTTGGAAAATTGCGTAAGGTCATCATGGACTCGCTATAATTATTGTAGAAATTTGCTTCAAATTTTTTTTTCTTTTTTTTTTCCAGAGAAGAAAAAGTTTTTTTTTAATGATTCCAGACTCAGTGAAAAGTACTGTAATGTTCCCATGAAAGAATTTTTTTCGGGGGTGATGCAGTTTTTCGATTTATCTTTTCAACATCTCCACGTCATTCAATCATTTACATTGGTCGTTATGTGCCGAAAAATCTGTTTTATTCAAAAAAAGCAGAGCGGAAGTAAGTGTCATACCAAGATGTCACAATGCTTCAAAGGGTTAAGTCACCAGAATCTGGAAAAACGGCTCGACGGCAAGTCTTGAAAAAGAACGTAGCGCGAGCCCTAGCGTTCTCTTAGATACGCGGATATGCCGGCTTTAGGACGTCACAGTGACTTTTAATTTTTCTCAATTGATTTTTTTTTGGTTTTGACCAAAAATGATTTTGACTTGAGAGTTTGACACAAGTTCATCGCTTCTCATCAACTTTCGATCTATTACAATCAAAAATTCCTCCACTATAAACCTCAACGACCTTCGAGTCTATTTTGACGTTTGTAATAGTCGTCCAATCTTCACAACGGGAGTAATTCAGTCAGGATTACTCCAAACCGAGTTATCTCTCAACTTGAAGCCTTCCACTTAGGTTTTTCTCCACTAAAATCGCAAATTCCTCCATTACAAACCTCTACGAGCATTTTTGAGTCATTTTTCATGTTTGTAGTAGTCGTCTAATCTGCACAACTGGAGTTATTCAGTCGGAATCAGTCCAAAGCGAGTTGTACTTGAGTTGATCGCTTCTCATCAACTTCCCTTCTACTACAATTAACAATTCGTCCACTACCAACCTCTACGAGCATCTTCGAGTAATTTTTGACATTTTAAGTAGTCGTTTAATCTGCACAACGGGAGTAATTCAGTCGAAATCACTCCAAAGCGAGTTTGACTAAAGTCGATCGCTTCTCATCAACTTCCGTTCTACTACGATTCAAAATTCCTCCAATACAAACCTCTACGAGCCTTTTCGAGTCTATTTTAACGTTTGTAGTAGTCGTCTAATCTTTATAACCGGAATAATTCAGTGGCAATTACTCCAAACTGAGTTTTCTCTCAACTTGATGCCTTCTACTCAGGTTTTCCTCCACTAAAATCGAAAATTCCTCCACTACTAACCTCTACGAGCATCGTTAAGTGATTTTTGACGATTGTATCGGTCGTCTAGTCTTCACAACCGGAGTAACTCACTCGAAATCATTCCAAAGCGAGTTTGACTCAAGTTGATCGCTTCTCATCAACTTTCGTTTAACTACAATTAAAAAATCCTCCACTACAAACCTTCACGAGCATCTTCGAGTCATTTTTGACGTTTGTAGTAGTCGTCCAATTTTCACAACCAGAGCAATTCGGTCGAAATCACTCCAAAATCAGTTTCCTGTCATCTTGATAGCTTCTAAGTTAAATTATGAGCCTGAAGTTTGCATCGACGCAATGCCACGAAATGGAAAAAAAAAAATCATTCGTCACTTTTTTATTTGACGAATCGATTCGTGAGGTCCGAAAAAGGTAAGGAAAAAATTGAAAAATAAAAAAATTCGTTCCCCGTGTTGTGCCCATGCAAACCGTCACGTGGGGACGAGTTTGGTTGGGACTGATTTATTCGGGATATTGCCAAGGTTGAGTTAATCTCCAACCCAATGCTTTCAGTTTTAACTCTAAGTTTATTAAAGGTAGTTCGTTACAATCGAGTTAATTGCCTCGAGACCAATGGCGTGATAATAATCTGATGTTTCGGTGTCTGATCGCAGAGTGCTCGATTCGGGCGTTGCTTTCCCTTTTCATAAAGTTAGGGGTTAACAATTATTTGTGGAGGTGGTAATGATAAGTGGTGGGCAATCGATCGTCCGATGCCTTGGGGTTATTGTACAGGTAGATCGGGACGACGCGTGTGAAGTTGGCCCCCCAAGGTGGGGATAAAAAAAAAGAAAAATGAGTTCTAGTCGCCCCCCACCTAGTTCTAGAGTTCTTTATATTTTTTAGAAATAGTTCTATTGTTTACATAGCTATAAAATGGTTTTGAAAGATATGGGGGGCCAACTTCCGAAATTGTAATTTTTAACCGTTTGCGCCGCGAAAACTGTTGGTCAGATCGAAAAATGGAATTAGGATATTCTGTAGAACTCTTCGGGGGGCAAACGGAACTCGAGCGGAAATTTGAATTTTCGAAAAAAAATTGACTTTTTCGATTATCCACTTAGCTCAGTATCTTAATACGGCATCAGATCAAAATCTGATTCATAAAACTGTCAAGGAAACCGCAAAGACTCTTACAGGTAATCGCTTTCATCAATTATAATTTTTTGAAAATTTATTTAATCTGTTTATTTACTCAATCTGTTCAATTTATTCATCTATAGCTATTCCAGCTTCAATTTTCATTGGATCAAAATGAGTTGCTAGACAAAATTATAGAACTCTTCAGAGGCCAAATAGAATTCTCAAAAATAAATGTATTTTTCGAAATTTTTCATATTTTGTTTATTATTTATTAATTGATTTCCTCTCGAGTCTAGTAAGTTCGATTTTCACTGAACCAAAATGAAGTGCTAGGGAGATTTATAGAACTCTCCAGGGGGCAGCTAGAACTCTCAACAAAAATTGCATTTTCCGAAATTTTTCATATTTTTTATTATTCATTCATTTTTTTTGTTTTTCGAGTCTGGTAGGTTCAATTTTCACTGAATCAAAATGACATGTTAGAAAGATTTATAGAACTCTTCGGGGGGCAACTAGAACTCTCAACAAAATTGCATTTTTCGAATTTTCTCATATTTTTTATTATTCATTCATTTTTGTTTCGAGTCTAGTAAGTTCAATTTTCACTGGATTAAAATAAAGTGCTAGAAAGATTTATAGAACTCTTCGGGGGGCAACTAGAACTCTGGACAAAAATTGCATTTTTCGAAATTTCTCATATTTTTTATTATTTATTTTTCTTTTTTTGTTTTTCGAGTCTGGTACGTTCAATTATCACTGAATCAAAATGACATGTTAGAAAGATTTATAGAACTCTTCGGGGGGCAACTAGAACTCTCAACAAAAATTGCATTTTTCGAAATTCTCATATTTTTTATTATTTATTTTTTTTTTTTTTGTTTTTCGAGTCTGGTACGTTCAATTATCACTGAATCAAAATGACATGTTAGAAAAATTTATAGAACTCTTCGGGGGGCAACTAGAACTCTCAACAAAAATTGCATTTTTCGAAATTCTCATATTTTTTATTATTCCTTCATTTTTGTTTCGAGCCCAGTAAATTCAATTTTCACTGGATTAAAATAAAGTACTAGAAAGATTTATAGAACTCTTTGGGGGGCAACTAGAACTCTCAACAAAATTGCATTTTTCGAATTTTCTCATATTTTTTATTATTTATTTATTTTGTTTGTTTTTCGAGTCTGGTACGTTCAATTATCACTGAATCAAAATGACATGTTAGAAAGATTTATAGAACTCTTCGGGGGGCAACTAGAACTCTCAACAAAATTGCATTTTTCGTAATTTCCCAGATTTATTATTATTCATTTATTTTTTTTGTTTTTCGAGTCTGGTACGTTCAATTATCACTGAATCAAAATGACATGTTAGAAAGATTTATAGAACTCTTCGGGGGGCAACTAGAACTCTCAACAAAATTGCATTTTTCGAAATTTCTCAGATTTTTTATTATTCATTTATTTTTTTTTGTTTTTCGAGTCGGGTAGGTTCAATTTTCACTCAATCAAAATGAGCTGCCAGAAAGATTTATGGAACTCTTTGGGGGGCAACTAGAACTCTTAACAAAAATAGCATTTTTCCAAATTTTTGACATTTTCTATAATTCATTCACTTTTTTTTTGTTTTTCGAGTCTGGTAGGTTCAATTTTCACTGGATTAAAATAAAGTGCTAGAAAGATTTATAGAACTCTTCGGGGGGCAACTAGAACTCTGGACAAAAATTGCATTTTTCGAAATTTCTCATATTTTTTATTATTTATTTTTCTTTTTTTGTTTTTCGAGTCTGGTACGTTCAATTATCACTGAATCAAAATGACATGTTAGAAAAATTTATAGAACTCTTCGGGGGGCAACTAGAACTCTCAACAAAAATTGCATTTTTCGAAATTCTCATATTTTTTATTATTCCTTCATTTTTGTTTCGAGCCCAGTAAATTCAATTTTCACTGGATTAAAATAAAGTACTAGAAAGATTTATAGAACTCTTTGGGGGGCAACTAGAACTCTCAACAAAATTGCATTTTTCGAATTTTCTCATATTTTTTATTATTTATTTATTTTGTTTGTTTTTCGAGTCTGGTACGTTCAATTATCACTGAATCAAAATGACATGTTAGAAAGATTTATAGAACTCTTCGGGGGGCAACTAGAACTCTCAACAAAATTGCATTTTTCGTAATTTCCCAGATTTATTATTATTCATTTATTTTTTTTGTTTTTCGAGTCTGGTACGTTCAATTATCACTGAATCAAAATGACATGTTAGAAAGATTTATAGAACTCTTCGGGGGGCAACTAGAACTCTCAACAAAATTGCATTTTTCGAAATTTCTCAGATTTTTTATTATTCATTTATTTTTTTTTGTTTTTCGAGTCGGGTAGGTTCAATTTTCACTCAATCAAAATGAGCTGCCAGAAAGATTTATGGAACTCTTTGGGGGGCAACTAGAACTCTTAACAAAAATAGCATTTTTCCAAATTTTTGACATTTTCTATAATTCATTCACTTTTTTTTTGTTTTTCGAGTCTGGTAGGTTCAATTTTCACTGGATTAAAATAAAGTGCTAGAAAGATTTATAGAACTCTTCGGGGGGCAACTAGAACTCTGGACAAAAATTGCATTTTTCGAAATTTCTCATATTTTTTATTATTTATTTTTCTTTTTTTGTTTTTCGAGTCTGGTACGTTCAATTATCACTGAATCAAAATGACATGTTAGAAAGATTTATAGAACTCTTCGGGGGGCAACTAGAACTCTCAACAAAATTGCATTTTTCGAAATTCTCATATTTTTTATTATTCCTTCATTTTTGTTTCGAGCCTAGTAAATTCAATTTTCACTGAATTAAAATAAAGTACTAGAAAGATTTATAGAACTCTTTGGAGGGCAACTAGAACTCTCAACAAAATTGCATTTTTCGAATTTTCTCATATTTTTTATCATTTATTTATTTTGTTTGTTTTTCGAGTCTGGTACGTTCAATTATCACTGAATCAAAATGACATGTTAGAAAGATTTATAGAACTCTTCGGGGGGCAACTAGAACTCTCAACAAAATTGCATTTTTCGAATTTTCTCATATTTTTTATTATTCATTCATTTTTGTTTCGAGTCTAGTAAAATCAATTTTCACTGGATTAAAATAAAGTACTAGAAAGATTTATAGAACTCTTCGGGGGGCAACTAGAACTCTCAACAAAAATTGCATTTTTCGAAATTCTCATATTTTTCATTATTCCTTCATTTTTGTTTCGAGCCTAGTAAATTCAATTTTCACTGGATTAAAATAAAGTGCTAGAAAGATTTATAGAACTCTTCGGGGGGCAACTAGAACTCTGGACAAAAATTGCATTTTTCGAAATTTTTCATATTTTTTATTATTCATTCATTTTTTTTGTTTTTCGAGTCTGGTAGGTTCAATTTTCACTGAATCAAAATGACATGTTAGAAAGATTTATAGAACTCTTCGGGGGGCAACTAGAACTCTCAACAAAATTGCATTTTTCGAATTTTCTCATATTTTTTATTATTCATTCATTTTTGTTTCGAGTCTAGTAAGTTCAATTTTCACTGGATTAAAATAAAGTGCTAGAAAGATTTATAGAACTCTTCGGGGGGCAACTAGAACTCTGGACAAAAATTGCATTTTTCGAAATTTCTCATATTTTTTATTATTTATTTTTCTTTTTTTGTTTTTCGAGTCTGGTACGTTCAATTATCACTGAATCAAAATGACATGTTAGAAAGATTTATAGAACTCTTCGGGGGGCAACTAGAACTCTCAACAAAAATTGCATTTTTCGAAATTCTCATATTTTTTATTATTTATTTTTTTTTTTTTGTTTTTCGAGTCTGGTACGTTCAATTATCACTGAATCAAAATGACATGTTAGAAAAATTTATAGAACTCTTCGGGGGGCAACTAGAACTCTCAACAAAAATTGCATTTTTCGAAATTCTCATATTTTTTATTATTCCTTCATTTTTGTTTCGAGCCCAGTAAATTCAATTTTCACTGGATTAAAATAAAGTACTAGAAAGATTTATAGAACTCTTTGGGGGGCAACTAGAACTCTCAACAAAATTGCATTTTTCGAATTTTCTCATATTTTTTATTATTTATTTATTTTGTTTGTTTTTCGAGTCTGGTACGTTCAATTATCACTGAATCAAAATGACATGTTAGAAAGATTTATAGAACTCTTCGGGGGGCAACTAGAACTCTCAACAAAATTGCATTTTTCGTAATTTCCCAGATTTATTATTATTCATTTATTTTTTTTGTTTTTCGAGTCTGGTACGTTCAATTATCACTGAATCAAAATGACATGTTAGAAAGATTTATAGAACTCTTCGGGGGGCAACTAGAACTCTCAACAAAATTGCATTTTTCGAAATTCTCATATTTTTTATTATTCCTTCATTTTTGTTTCGAGCCTAGTAAATTCAATTTTCACTGAATTAAAATAAAGTACTAGAAAGATTTATAGAACTCTTTGGAGGGCAACTAGAACTCTCAACAAAATTGCATTTTTCGAATTTTCTCATATTTTTTATCATTTATTTATTTTGTTTGTTTTTCGAGTCTGGTACGTTCAATTATCACTGAATCAAAATGACATGTTAGAAAGATTTATAGAACTCTTCGGGGGGCAACTAGAACTCTCAACAAAATTGCATTTTTCGAATTTTCTCATATTTTTTATTATTCATTCATTTTTGTTTCGAGTCTAGTAAAATCAATTTTCACTGGATTAAAATAAAGTACTAGAAAGATTTATAGAACTCTTCGGGGGGCAACTAGAACTCTCAACAAAAATTGCATTTTTCGAAATTCTCATATTTTTCATTATTCCTTCATTTTTGTTTCGAGCCTAGTAAATTCAATTTTCACTGGATTAAAATAAAGTGCTAGAAAGATTTATAGAACTCTTCGGGGGGCAACTAGAACTCTGGACAAAAATTGCATTTTTCGAAATTTTTCATATTTTTTATTATTCATTCATTTTTTTTGTTTTTCGAGTCTGGTAGGTTCAATTTTCACTGAATCAAAATGACATGTTAGAAAGATTTATAGAACTCTTCGGGGGGCAACTAGAACTCTCAACAAAATTGCATTTTTCGAATTTTCTCATATTTTTTATTATTCATTCATTTTTGTTTCGAGTCTAGTAAGTTCAATTTTCACTGGATTAAAATAAAGTGCTAGAAAGATTTATAGAACTCTTCGGGGGGCAACTAGAACTCTGGACAAAAATTGCATTTTTCGAAATTTCTCATATTTTTTATTATTTATTTTTCTTTTTTTGTTTTTCGAGTCTGGTACGTTCAATTATCACTGAATCAAAATGACATGTTAGAAAGATTTATAGAACTCTTCGGGGGGCAACTAGAACTCTCAACAAAAATTGCATTTTTCGAAATTCTCATATTTTTTATTATTTATTTTTTTTTTTTTTGTTTTTCGAGTCTGGTACGTTCAATTATCACTGAATCAAAATGACATGTTAGAAAAATTTATAGAACTCTTCGGGGGGCAACTAGAACTCTCAACAAAAATTGCATTTTTCGAAATTCTCATATTTTTTATTATTCCTTCATTTTTGTTTCGAGCCCAGTAAATTCAATTTTCACTGGATTAAAATAAAGTACTAGAAAGATTTATAGAACTCTTTGGGGGGCAACTAGAACTCTCAACAAAATTGCATTTTTCGAATTTTCTCATATTTTTTATTATTTATTTATTTTGTTTGTTTTTCGAGTCTGGTACGTTCAATTATCACTGAATCAAAATGACATGTTAGAAAGATTTATAGAACTCTTCGGGGGGCAACTAGAACTCTCAACAAAATTGCATTTTTCGTAATTTCCCAGATTTATTATTATTCATTTATTTTTTTTGTTTTTCGAGTCTGGTACGTTCAATTATCACTGAATCAAAATGACATGTTAGAAAGATTTATAGAACTCTTCGGGGGGCAACTAGAACTCTCAACAAAATTGCATTTTTCGAAATTTCTCAGATTTTTTATTATTCATTTATTTTTTTTGTTTTTCGAGTCGGGTAGGTTCAATTTTCACTCAATCAAAATGAGCTGCCAGAAAGATTTATGGAACTCTTTGGGGGGCAACTAGAACTCTTAACAAAAATAGCATTTTTCCAAATTTTTGACATTTTCTATAATTCATTCACTTTTTTTTTGTTTTTCGAGTCTGGTAGGTTCAATTTTCACTGGATTAAAATAAAGTGCTAGAAAGATTTATAGAACTTTTCGGGGGGCAACTAGAACTCTGGACAAAAATTGCATTTTTCGAAATTTCTCATATTTTTTATTATTTATTTTTCTTTTTTTGTTTTTCGAGTCTGGTACGTTCAATTATCACTGAATCAAAATGACATGTTAGAAAGATTTATAGAACTCTTCGGGGGGCAACTAGAACTCTCAACAAAATTGCATTTTTCGAAATTCTCATATTTTTTATTATTCCTTCATTTTTGTTTCGAGCCTAGTAAATTCAATTTTCACTGAATTAAAATAAAGTACTAGAAAGATTTATAGAACTCTTTGGAGGGCAACTAGAACTCTCAACAAAATTGCATTTTTCGAATTTTCTCATATTTTTTATTATTTATTTATTTTGTTTGTTTTTCGAGTCTGGTACGTTCAATTATCACTGAATCAAAATGACATGTTAGAAAGATTTATAGAACTCTTCGGGGGGCAACTAGAACTCTCAACAAAATTGCATTTTTCGAATTTTCTCATATTTTTTATTATTCATTCATTTTTGTTTCGAGTCTAGTAAAATCAATTTTCACTGGATTAAAATAAAGTACTAGAAAGATTTATAGAACTCTTCGAGGGGCAACTAGAACTCTCAACAAAAATTGCATTTTTCGAAATTCTCATATTTTTCATTATTCCTTCATTTTTGTTTCGAGCCTAGTAAATTCAATTTTCACTGGATTAAAATAAAATGCTAGAAAGAGTTATAGAACTCTTCGGGGGGCAACTAGAACTCTGGACAAAAATTGCATTTTTCGAAATTTCTCATATTTTTTATTATTCATTCATTTTTTTTTCGAGTCTAGTAAGTTCAATTTTCACTGGATTAAAATAAAATGCTAGAAAGAGTTATAGAACTCTTCGGGGGGCAACTAGAACTCTGGACAAAAATTGCATTTTTCGAAATTTTTCATCTTTTTTATTATTCATTCATTTTTTTTTTCGAGTCTGGTAGGTTCAATTTTCACTGAATCAGAATGACATGTTGAAAAGATTTATAGAACTTTTCGGGGGGCACCTAGAACTCTCAACAAAATTGCATTTTTCGAAATTTCTTATATCTTTCATTATTCATTTATTTTTTTTTTTGTTTTTCGAGTCTGGTAGGTTCAATTTTCACTCAATCAAAATGAGCTGCCAGAAAGATTTATGGAACTCTTTGGGGGGCAACTAGAACTCTTAACAAAAATAGCATTTTTCCAAATTTTTGACATTTTCTATTATTCCTTCACTTTTTTTTTGTTTTTCGAGTCTGGTAGGTTCAATTTTCACTGGATTAAAATAAAGTGCTAGAAAGATTTATAGAACTCTTCGGGGGGCAACTAGAACTCTCAACAAAATTGCATTTTTCGAAATTTTTCATATTTTTTATTATTCATTCATTTTTATTTCGAGTCTAGTAAGTTCAATTTTTACTGGATTAAAATAAAGTGCTAGAAAGATTTATAGAACTCTTCGGGGGACAACTAGAACTCTCTTGAAAAATCGCTGTTTTTGGAAATGTTACTATTTTTTATTATTCATTCATTCCTTTCAACTCGCGTCTAGTAAGTTCAATTTTCATTAAAGCAGAATGAGTTGCTGGGAAGATTTATCGTTCTTTGAGGGGGCATCCAGCACTCTCACCAGAAATTCTGTTCTTTTTAAGTAATGAATATTTTTCCCCCTCGAGTGTTGCCCACAGCTACTCTTCCTTCCTTTCTTAATGCACTACTGTATTGCCTTGGACGAGAACCGAAGGAAACTCTGGAAAACCTTCGCCAATACAGACGGCTACATTTCCACTGAGTTTCAGTTGGTTAACACCATCAGAAACCCAACGAAAACTGCCTACCGCTCAGTGATTGATAGGCCGTCAGGTACATAGCTAAGCGGTCACCCAACCAAGTACTGATCGCAGTCGATCCCGTTTAACTTGTGTAATCGCCGAAGCCACGCAGCGACCGCAAACCGATCGCTTTCGGTCATGAAAATGAGATTATTTTTGATCAATTATATAACTTCACTCGGTCCTAGTATCTAATTTATTCACCGGATCGAAATGAATAGTACTAAAAATGTCTAGACCAATGTGCGGTGGAGAGCAACTAGACTGTTGCTAGAAATCGCAAATCTTCATTGCATTATTTATTTGCGTGGAAAAACTTTCAAAAAGTCAAAAGAACGCCAATTATCAAAGGTCCCATCTTGCATTAAAATTTCAAAAAAAAAAAAAAAAAAACAAATAAAACGGTTTTGAAATAGTAGTGTAATCCGTGAAAAAACTTCTGAGAAGAAAAAAAAACGTTAAGTGTTAAAAGGTCGCATCTTATGCTACAATTATACTTAAAGATGACACTTTTTTTTTAGGAACAACAGGAGATTGTCAACCGGAGCATTGTCAATCTATATTTTTGAAAATAACAAACGCCGATGTAAGGTCAAAAGCTACCACTACGTTAGCTCCCTTCTACGAAAATTGTTTAAACGAAATGCCTTTTCAGGAAAGAATCGTGAAAGAAACCACTTTTGTCGACCTTGCAACTAGTTAGAGCCTCATGGCAAACATAAGAAAATAAATGATGATTAATAGATAATAATTGGGCTACATAGTCATTTCACTCGCTTGTACAGTGTGTAAAAAGGTGACTATCGCCTATAACGGCGGATACCTTACCATAACATACCGTACCAAAGAATACCATACCGTACTATACCATACATAGCACGTAGTGATGAATCACTTCGTCAGAGCATTCGGATCAGAATTCTTTGAATTAGCATGCGAGAAAACTAGACCTGTCAATTAAACTTTTGAAATATTACTAGAACTAGTACCATTCATTTGGCCCTCGAAAGTGTTCATTACTGGTATTCAAAAATCAGCAACCGAGTCTAAGAGCTGAAACTACTAATCTACTAAACTATTAAGAGCTGAAATCAGAAATTTTTCAAGTACCAAAGCTTGGCTAAAACTCAAGGTCAACACGCGTCCCAATATTTTGGGACGAACACATGACTCTTATGACTGTGAAGGCGATCAACAACTATTTATAATTATATGAGTAACATGAGAGGACAAAGCTTTTCCGACAATATTCAAAATAATCAAACTTCACGACTTCCGAAGCTTTAGAACGCGCACTCATATATCAACATCTCAACGCTATAGCTGAAAGTGTGATTGACGATAGTTTACGATTTCCATGGTAAAGCGGCCAAAACACCCATCGATGGTATATAGTCAAAATTCGCTCGCCATCGAATATTGATAATATAAAACGTACTATATACTCGACTCGACATCCTTGGTTTACTCGTTGTGCGGATCTTCGTCCTGCGTGTCTTTACGTCTGTACGGGTCAGTGAGAGGTGGTGTTGGTACCTTTAACTACTATGCTGTGGCAATACCGATAGTTACACCTCCCAACAGTCAGTTTTGCTTTCCCAGCTAGCGCCTACATTCGATGAAGAGTGGAGACGTTCAGGAGTGAGGGTTACCTTGTGTATGATGACAAGCTAAGGCACGTGAAACAACGCGAGGCTGAACGCGACAGGGCTAACGCTGCTTCAGAAGCGTGATCTGAAAATTTAAAATTTGTGTTTCGGACTAACTATTTTTTTCAGAACTGCGTCTGTTAAACTCGACTCGTTTCGTACACGGAAAAATCGATCTTTTATTTTCATCTTATAATTTTAGGTACCGTAATTTTTCATTTATTTACATAAGTTTTACTTCGTAGGGAGTAATTATTATTTCTTGAGATTGGCTAGTTTTTTCGGCATTGTGCATCTATAATGGTGTACGACAAAGATATTTTAAGAGAAATTCTTTCTCATGAGGATTTCAGGACCGTCGACAGCGATGGGCATGTTTTACCCCCTTCGCATCCCGTATTTCTTGCGGTTGCTGATGCTATGGCGGAACGGGGTTCACAGATCACTAAAAAACACGTTCACACCATTGTGAATAATAATCGAAGCAATATTCGTGACACGGTTCTGAAAATTTTTTGCGATTCTAAAAAAAATGATGGCCTTCCGGGTAAGCCTGAACCTCGCGATATTAATTTTTCAATGACAAGTACAGATTCCGAAACGTCCCTGCCGAAAAAAAAATTCAATTTGGTTATATGTGGCAACGATTGGGCCTCAGTTGCACCCAAGCAAGTATTTTATGGTGCCCGATCGTACCACGTACTTCGACCGGGAATGTGGACGGATCTGTTCGCAAAAAAAATATGGGATCAGACAAAATTAACGTGCGCATTTTCTTTCAAGCGAGACAAGATTTGCAATTCTTCCGATGCTGCATTCTATTGTCATTTCAAAGCGAAATGCAATGAATGCTCTTCTGACTTGAATGGGTATCTGTACACGAAACCAGCAAAAACGTCAGATGCGGTATTCGAGTGTACACTTGAAGGGCCTTTTGCGGAGGTAGATCACACTAAAAAACGACATTTGACCGGAGAACGTCGCCGTCAAATCGCAAGCACCCTTCTAGATGGTAGGAAAGATGCTATGACATGGCGGTGCGAAGAAAGTCAATCTCTGATGGAGTTTGGCGACAAGGTCCCTCCGTTACTATATGACGCAACAGTTTTACGAAAAGCAAAAGAAGAAGAATCCGTGAAACGCCTACAACTGTCTGGTTCTGATCCAATCGAAAACTTGAGACAGGCAAAATATAAAACCATCCCAAGATCTATCCACGAAATCGGTGCTGATCCTTTTTTCGTCGAGTATTGGTCAGAAGAGCAAATCGTTACTTATAAGCTCGCTATAAAAAATGATCCATCTTCTTACATGACGATTGATGCTACCGGAGGAGTTTGCCAAAAATTGAAATTACCGAATGGCGAAAAATCCCCTCACATATTTTTATATCAATGCATGTGCGTTACAAAAGATGGGAGTTTTCCAGCATTTCAAATGGTGTCAGCTCGCCAAGACACCGTCAGAATCACTGCATTCTTATCTGACATCTTGCGACTCGGTGCACCCAAGCCACCCTTGGTTGTTTGCGACTTTGGACGAGCAACCTTGATTGCAATCGCTCGCACATTTGCCGATTGTAGAAACTTGACAGATTATATGCAAGTGTGTTATGACATAGCTGTGCTACGCACCAATACGAAACTGCCAGGATGCTACATCCGCTTGGACGTCAGTCATTTGATATCGATGGTAGCGAGGTGGCCTTCCTTGAAAGGCAAGATGACGAAATTTCGCCAATTTTTTATTCGGTGTGTGGCACAAGCCTATCAAATGCAAGATTTCGCCGAGCTCGAACGTTTCCTGAAATCGGTTTTAGTTGTCGCCTTAAGCGAGACCACGGGTCATAACGATGACGGAACCGTCGTCTCATCGGAAGCTCACCTACGGATAGCCAATGAAGTCATAAGAGGGCACGTCGAAGACGCTTCAAACGAGCTCGCGATCGACGAATCGACCGAGATGATCGAAAGTTCTTACCCTACGGACGATGATATAAAAAATGATGTTGACGTCGGTTGGATTGAATGGAGCAAAAATCTGTACGCAGAAGCCGAGGAGATAGCTACGGAATCTCGAAACGGTATCACAGTGAACGCGTTTTACAGCCCAGAGGTCGCAAAGAAGTTGCGGAGTTTGATGACATCTGTAGCCATATGGACGGGAATACTATCTCCACATTTCGACCGCCGCGTAATCATCGCTACATCATCGTCCGTAGAATCGGAAATCGCCAACGTGAAGTCTCGGATATTTAAAGGTGAGCTTCCGATACGGAGTGATAAATTTGTTTTACGTCATCTTGGATATATCGAAGGGAAACTCATTTTGACGGCGGGAAAGATAGTTCACCGGTATCAGGAAACTCCCCAATCGATCACGGAAGCTGAGTCAACCGTGAGTGAATGGAACGAAGTCGAAGATTGGAGGGGATTAGGAAAGGCAAAAAAACAACGAAGAACAGACGTCGCGAAACACGACTGCATCGACGATAGTAGTTCGATGAAAACGGTTCCGAATGCTGCCAAAACAGATCAGAATTTTGCAGCCCTGAATGACGACTCTGAATTTGAATTGTCCGAAACGAGTCTCGCTACAAAACATAGTTGGAATGATGACGACAATTTCAGCGGATCGTTCAAGCAACAAGACCTAACCGACGATGTTTCGACTTTGGAGAGGGTCAAGTCAGAATCATCGCACAAAAACAAACGACAAAAAACCAGTGATATCCCTAAGATTTCTCTAAAAAAACAGCTACCAGAAAAGATTTTAAAGGACAACAAAGACATCGAAAAACAAAAGGTGCAAAAACCAGCTGCACCCAAAAAACGGAAATTCAATTACCTGGACAAGTGTGCTGATTGGGATGTCGTGAAGTCAAAAAACATCACCTTCGGCATGCCACTGTTAAAAAACGGTAATGTGATGGATCCAATAGTAGCTAAAAAACGGGCCTTAAAAATACAGAACACGTGTGCATTTGATTCGCTTATGCAGATATTGATCAATTCGATTTCCGTGTATGAGTCGTTCAAAGAGAGAATGGAATGCACAACGAGTGGACCCGTGGGATTGGCGCTCTCAATACTGAAAAGTGGGAAAGTCAACCGGGACCACTATAATTCTCGGGCCGAAATTCTGTCGGCGATGAACATTTTCCAAGTCGTGCAGCTCACTCGCCACATGGACGTGCTCAACGCAAAATCCAATGCAGCCCATCTGGTACAATTCATGTTTCGGAGTTTGCCCAGTGTCACCACATCGGTACAGTGTAACAAATGTGACCATGAGAACACGAGACACTTATCGTTTTTAAGTATCAACGTTGAAACGATTTTGACTCATGGATTTGAAAAGCTGCAGGATGCGCTAAACGACAGCATTTTGCCACCCACTACGACTTGCGCCAACTGCAAAAATAGCGTCGCAATCGAGACGTCGCATGGGCCGCAATTATTCTTAGATACAAGTATCCTGACCGATCCAGTATACCTCGGATCGAGGATCAGGCTACAACATAAATTGGCATCGATACCGCGATCGATCGAAATCAATAATCTGAGATATTATTTGGCAGGCATTTCGTCGTATTGCGAGCAGCGTGAACACTACGTTGCCATTGTGTACACTGGTGTGTCATGGCACACGTACGACGGACTTTGCGCAGCCCGAACATCCACCCCTGGCAATGCTGAAGTTGTCCCGCATGTGCTGATGTACGTAAGGTGATGATAAGTTGGCGAAAAAAAAAATAAAAAGCACTGCGTTCAAAAAAAAATCAACAACAGAAAAAATATAACATTGAACGGAGTAAAACACATCAAACTAAAAATTCACCGATAAAAAATATGAACCTGCATAAGATAAAAGATGCAATTTGAGAAAGAAATAAAAAAAGAAAAAGACTTTGATCAAAAATTCACTACAAATGTTTAAAAAAATCATTAATGACTTCTAAAATGACAAAAAAATGTTACGAAAAAAAAAAAAAAAACAAAAAAAATGTACAAATAGAAAAAACAAAAAAATATAAAAATGAAAAAAAAAAAAAAACAAAAAAAAATGAAAAAAAAAAAATACAAAAAAAAATACAAAAATAAAGAAAAAACAAAAAAAAAAAATACAAAAAACCTCCTCAATCTATCTCTGCCGTGACGAAGGCTCTATTTGAGCCGGGCGAGGAGGCTTGCGTGTTCCGAAGTCCACTGACACTTTAATAAATAAAATCGAGGAACCTGACTAAATGAGATACGCATGCGAAGAATTAGGACGTCGTAACATTTTCAAGAATTGGAAATTCTAGTGAGACCTCTAGTTGCCCCCCAAAAGTTCTATAAATCTTTCTAGCACTTTATTTTAATCCAGTGAAAATTGAACTTACTAGACTCGAAACAAAAATGAATGAATAATAAAAGATATAAGAAATTTCGAAAAATGCAATTTTGTTGAGAGTTCTGGTTACCCCCCGAAGAGTTCTATAAATCTTTTCAACATGTCATTTTGATTCAGTGAAAATTGAACCTACCAGACTCGAAAAAAAAAATGAATGAATAATAAAAAAGATGAAAAATTTCGAAAAATGTAATTTTTGTCCAGAGTTCTAGTTGCCCCCCGAAGAGTTCTATAAATCTTTCTAGCACTTTATTTTAATCCAGTGAAAATTGAACTTACTAGACTCGAAACAAAAATGAATGAATAATAAAAAATATGAGAAAATTCGAAAAATGCAATTTTGTTGAGAGTTGCCCCCCGAAGAGTTCTATAAATCTTTCTAGTACTTTATTTTAATCCAGTGAAAATTGAATTTACTAGATTCGAAACAAAAATGAATGAATAATAAAAAATATGAGAAAATTCGAAAAATGCAATTTTGTTGAGAGTTCTAGTTGCCCCCCGAAGAGTTCTATAAATCTTTCTAACATGTCATTTTGATTCAGTGATAATTGAACGTACCAGACTCGAAAAACAAAAAAAAATAAATAAATAATAAAAAATATGAGAAATTTCGAAAAATGCAATTTTTGTCCAGAGTTCTAGTTGCCCCCCGAAGAGTTCTATAAATCTTTCGAGCACTTTATTTTAATCCAGTGAAAATTGAATTTACTAGGCTCGAAACAAAAATGAAGGAATAATGAAAAATATGAGAATTTCGAAAAATGCAATTTTTGTTGAGAGTTCTAGTTGCCCCCCGAAGAGTTCTATAAATCTTTCTAGTACTTTATTTTAATCCAGTGAAAATTGATTTTACTAGACTCGAAACAAAAATGAATGAATAATAAAAAATATGAGAAAATTCGAAAAATGCAATTTTGTTGAGAGTTCTAGTTGCCCCCCGAAGAGTTCTATAAATCTTTCTAACATGTCATTTTGATTCAGTGATAATTGAACGTACCAGACTCGAAAAACAAAAAAAAAAAAAATAAATAATAAAAAATATGAGAATTTCGAAAAATGCAATTTTTGTTGAGAGTTCTAGTTGCCCCCCGAAGAGTTCTATAAATCTTTCTAACATGTCATTTTGATTCAGTGATAATTGAACGTACCAGACTCGAAAAACAAAAAAAGAAAAATAAATAATAAAAAATATGAGAAATTTCGAAAAATGCAATTTTTGTCCAGAGTTCTAGTTGCCCCCCGAAGAGTTCTATAAATCTTTCTAGCACTTTATTTTAATCCAGTGAAAATTGAACTTACTAGACTCGAAACAAAAATGAATGAATAATAAAAAATATGAGAAAATTCGAAAAATGCAATTTTGTTGAGAGTTCTAGTTGCCCCCCGAAGAGTTCTATAAATCTTTCTAACATGTCATTTTGATTCAGTGAAAATTGAACCTACCAGACTCGAAAAACAAAAAAAATGAATGAATAATAAAAAATATGAAAAATTTCGAAAAATGCAATTTTTGTCCAGAGTTCTAGTTGCCCCCCGAAGAGTTCTATAAATCTTTCTAGCACTTTATTTTAATCCAGTGAAAATTGAATTTACTAGGCTCGAAACAAAAATGAAGGAATAATGAAAAATATGAGAATTTCGAAAAATGCAATTTTTGTTGAGAGTTCTAGTTGCCCCCCGAAGAGTTCTATAAATCTTTCTAGTACTTTATTTTAATCCAGTGAAAATTGATTTTACTAGACTCGAAACAAAAATGAATGAATAATAAAAAATATGAGAAAATTCGAAAAATGCAATTTTGTTGAGAGTTCTAGTTGCCCCCCGAAGAGTTCTATAAATCTTTCTAACATGTCATTTTGATTCAGTGATAATTGAACGTACCAGACTCGAAAAACAAACAAAATAAATAAATGATAAAAAATATGAGAAAATTCGAAAAATGCAATTTTGTTGAGAGTTCTAGTTGCCCTCCAAAGAGTTCTATAAATCTTTCTAGTACTTTATTTTAATTCAGTGAAAATTGAATTTACTAGGCTCGAAACAAAAATGAAGGAATAATAAAAAATATGAGAATTTCGAAAAATGCAATTTTGTTGAGAGTTCTAGTTGCCCCCCGAAGAGTTCTATAAATCTTTCTAACATGTCATTTTGATTCAGTGATAATTGAACGTACCAGACTCGAAAAACAAAAAAAGAAAAATAAATAATAAAAAATATGAGAAATTTCGAAAAATGCAATTTTTGTCCAGAGTTCTAGTTGCCCCCCGAAGAGTTCTATAAATCTTTCTAGCACTTTATTTTAATCCAGTGAAAATTGAACCTACCAGACTCGAAAAACAAAAAAAAAGTGAATGAATTATAGAAAATGTCAAAAATTTGGAAAAATGCTATTTTTGTTAAGAGTTCTAGTTGCCCCCCAAAGAGTTCCATAAATCTTTCTGGCAGCTCATTTTGATTGAGTGAAAATTGAACCTACCCGACTCGAAAAACAAAAAAAAATAAATGAATAATAAAAAATCTGAGAAATTTCGAAAAATGCAATTTTGTTGAGAGTTCTAGTTGCCCCCCGAAGAGTTCTATAAATCTTTCTAACATGTCATTTTGATTCAGTGATAATTGAACGTACCAGACTCGAAAAACAAAAAAAATAAATGAATAATAATAAATCTGGGAAATTACGAAAAATGCAATTTTGTTGAGAGTTCTAGTTGCCCCCCGAAGAGTTCTATAAATCTTTCTAACATGTCATTTTGATTCAGTGATAATTGAACGTACCAGACTCGAAAAACAAACAAAATAAATAAATAATAAAAAATATGAGAAAATTCGAAAAATGCAATTTTGTTGAGAGTTCTAGTTGCCCTCCAAAGAGTTCTATAAATCTTTCTAGTACTTTATTTTAATTCAGTGAAAATTGAATTTACTAGGCTCGAAACAAAAATGAAGGAATAATAAAAAATATGAGAATTTCGAAAAATGCAATTTTGTTGAGAGTTCTAGTTGCCCCCCGAAGAGTTCTATAAATCTTTCTAACATGTCATTTTGATTCAGTGATAATTGAACGTACCAGACTCGAAAAACAAAAAAAGAAAAATAAATAATAAAAAATATGAGAAATTTCGAAAAATGCAATTTTTGTCCAGAGTTCTAGTTGCCCCCCGAAGAGTTCTATAAATCTTTCTAGCACTTTATTTTAATCCAGTGAAAATTGAACCTACCAGACTCGAAAAACAAAAAAAAAGTGAATGAATTATAGAAAATGTCAAAAATTTGGAAAAATGCTATTTTTGTTAAGAGTTCTAGTTGCCCCCCAAAGAGTTCCATAAATCTTTCTGGCAGCTCATTTTGATTGAGTGAAAATTGAACCTACCCGACTCGAAAAACAAAAAAAATAAATGAATAATAAAAAATCTGAGAAATTTCGAAAAATGCAATTTTGTTGAGAGTTCTAGTTGCCCCCCGAAGAGTTCTATAAATCTTTCTAACATGTCATTTTGATTCAGTGATAATTGAACGTACCAGACTCGAAAAACAAAAAAAATAAATGAATAATAATAAATCTGGGAAATTACGAAAAATGCAATTTTGTTGAGAGTTCTAGTTGCCCCCCGAAGAGTTCTATAAATCTTTCTAACATGTCATTTTGATTCAGTGATAATTGAACGTACCAGACTCGAAAAACAAACAAAATAAATAAATAATAAAAAATATGAGAAAATTCGAAAAATGCAATTTTGTTGAGAGTTCTAGTTGCCCCCCAAAGAGTTCTATATATCTTTCTAGTACTTTATTTTAATCCAGTGAAAATTGAATTTACTGGGCTCGAAACAAAAATGAAGGAATAATAAAAAATATGAGAATTTCGAAAAATGCAATTTTTGTTGAGAGTTCTAGTTGCCCCCCGAAGAGTTCTATAAATTTTTCTAACATGTCATTTTGATTCAGTGATAATTGAACGTACCAGACTCGAAAAACAAAAAAAAAAAAAATAAATAATAAAAAATATGAGAATTTCGAAAAATGCAATTTTTGTTGAGAGTTCTAGTTGCCCCCCGAAGAGTTCTATAAATCTTTCTAACATGTCATTTTGATTCAGTGATAATTGAACGTACCAGACTCGAAAAACAAAAAAAGAAAAATAAATAATAAAAAATATGAGAAATTTCGAAAAATGCAATTTTTGTCCAGAGTTCTAGTTGCCCCCCGAAGAGTTCTATAAATCTTTCTAGCACTTTATTTTAATCCAGTGAAAATTGAACTTACTAGACTCGAAACAAAAATGAATGAATAATAAAAAATATGAGAAAATTCGAAAAATGCAATTTTGTTGAGAGTTCTAGTTGCCCCCCGAAGAGTTCTATAAATCTTTCTAACATGTCATTTTGATTCAGTGAAAATTGAACCTACCAGACTCGAAAAACAAAAAAAATGAATGAATAATAAAAAATATGAAAAATTTCGGAAAATGCAATTTTTGTTGAGAGTTCTAGCTGCCCCCTGGAGAGTTCTATAAATCTCCCTAGCACTTCATTTTGGTTCAGTGAAAATCGAACTTACTAGACTCGAGAGGAAATCAATTAATAAATAATAAACAAAATATGAAAAATTTCGAAAAATACATTTATTTTTGAGAATTCTATTTGGCCTCTGAAGAGTTCTATA
This sequence comes from Hyposoter dolosus, assembly GCA_963921915.1. Classification (NCBI taxonomy): domain Eukaryota; kingdom Metazoa; phylum Arthropoda; class Insecta; order Hymenoptera; family Ichneumonidae; genus Hyposoter; species Hyposoter dolosus. The sequence goes on along the minus strand of OY998136.1, from coordinate 15,658,442 downwards.
ATTTTGTCTAGCAACTCATTTTGATCCAATGAAAATTGAAGCTGGAATAGCTATAGATGAATAAATTGAACAGATTGAGTAAATAAACAGATTAAATAAATTTTCAAAAAATTATAATTGATGAAAGCGATTACCTGTAAGAGTCTTTGCGGTTTCCTTGACAGTTTTATGAATCAGATTTTGATCTGATGCCGTATTAAGATACTGAGCTAAGTGGATAATCGAAAAAGTCAATTTTTTTTCGAAAATTCAAATTTCCGCTCGAGTTCCGTTTGCCCCCCGAAGAGTTCTACAGAATATCCTAATTCCATTTTTCGATCTGACCAACAGTTTTCGCGGCGCAAACGGTTAAAAATTACAATTTCGGAAGTTGGCCCCCCATATCTTTCAAAACCATTTTATAGCTATGTAAACAATAGAACTATTTCTAAAAAATATAAAGAACTCTAGAACTAGGTGGGGGGCGACTAGAACCCATTTTTCTTTTTTTTTATCCCCACCTTGGGGGGCCAACTTCACACGCGTATCGGGACGGTCGATGCTGAGTTTGATCGTCAGCATTTTGATATGGCCTCGAAGTTGGAGCGAAGTCTATTCAACTTGCTGAGGGATGCGCTTTTGAAACGGCGCGTGCACGACAGGTCAACTTCCTGTTGCTGGCGATTAATGTCTTGATTTTTATGGAATTGGTTGCTATGCGGGCGCAACAATCCTCCCCCCTTGGGAAGACGAAACTAGGTTTCGACTTTTCTATTTGAGCAACATAAATTCGGTAAAAATTGGTCTTTCGGCTTACAATTTTCGTTTACATTTGTTTTGTTGTAATATTGTATGTAATTTTACAGAGAATCTGTTTTAAATGGTAGTTTTGACGGTGTATATATAACTTTTAAATCTGTCGCTCGGATATTTCTGTTCGCTGGCGTTGGCGAAATTGTCGTCGGTCACTCGATGTCAGAAATTGCTTGAGCGCATCGGCCTCTTCTTATTCTTTGAATTACAAATATTACTGCACAAATGATTAGTATCGTTATTGTCATACCGTGTAGGGAATAATTTCCCAAGATGTGAGGGTACGAATCTGACCGAAGTTCTGGTTCTTCGTTTAGTTTGTTTTGCAAGTTTTCGATTCTTTCGCCTAATTTATTTACTTCGAGTGAATTTGTAATAGTTTTGTTCGGAGTTTTGAGATTCAGTTTTAAGTGTTTAACAAGTGGTGCTCCGATTTCGAAGGTTAGGTTATGTGGTGGTATGAAATCTACAGTTTCTTTTTGGGTATTTTCTGTGGTAGTAATTAATTTAAAATCGGCGGCAGTGACGGAACATTTCCCGTCCAAAACCAGTATTCCCGTGTCGGTAATCGTCGTGTACGCAATTTTCGCATTTTTGCATTTTATCGTTAGCGGTTCCGGGTTTGGTGCTACGTAGAGCCATTTTCCGGGTTGATCTAATGTTATTATCATAGTGTTTACAAGTTTTGCTATTCGTGGCGTACAGCTGCTTTTTTCTGGTTTGCTGCCTAGGTAAACTGCTATCTCGCAGGGGATCGTGTTTCCGATGACTTGCGTTGCGTGTTTTGGTTGACAATAATATTGTTTTCCTATCGTTTTGCATTCTTTAAAATTTTCTTCTGTTAGCGTGAGATAATTTCTGTTTTCGCTATTTACTGTGATGAATTTTTCTTTCGTTTCTAGAAATTGGAAAGTGTTTGAATTTGTTCTTACTGGTAACGGGTAGACTTTGTTTATTTTGAATTCTGTATTTTCTATTAGCGGTATTTTTATTACGATCACTACTCGTGATTCGCTGCTGTAAGAGCCTAGTTCGGATGTTTTCAATATTTCTTGCATTTTTTCTGGTGTTATTTCCGCTGGAAAACTTAATCCTGAGGGGATGCTTGGGAGCGCTTTCTTTAAATATTCTGTAAGCTGTCTCGGTGAAATAATAGTTGGGTCTACTATTCCTTTTGTAATTCCTACTAGGAAAGTTGATATTCTTCGTACGTCGCTCAGTAGTGGCGTTAGTACTAAACCTACTGTGTTTATGTTTTCGTCTAGGTTTTCTCTTTGTTGTACTAGGTCTGTCTGTTGGTTAAATGCTTGCTCTATATTTCTTACTGCTTTGCTTAAAGCTTTTATGTTAGTTAGTGTCTTCGCTTTGTCCTGATCAAAAAGGGTCGTTGTTGATTTTAGGATTTGCAAGTTTTCTTTTAGTATTTTTTCGTCCGTTGCTTGTCTGTTAGTTATCTGTTGTATTTTGTCTTCTATTTTTTGGGCGTCGTCTGCGTCCAAATTTCCTGTTATTGATTTAATTATTGATCCTAGACCGTTTATCAATCCTCTTTTTTGTCTGGGTGCTTTTCCGACGAGGTCGTGAATTGTTTGTAGTTCGCTTTTTAGTGATTTTATTGTCGGTTCTAGGGTGGCTGATAATGTTGAACATAAGGTGTCGTGTTTCATCTCGCTGCAGAGGTGTTTAGGGCCGTGATGGTATGTCCTAGGGCGGCTTCTCTTGCTTCTATTGGTGTTAGGTCCAATTGGATAGCCAATTTCCAAATTTCCTTGACGGTGTGTAAAGTTCCTACTTCCTCATAGTAAATTCCAGGGGTGGTTCGTAATTTTTCCACGTGGAATTGTTCTTTCGCTGTTGTCAAGGACAGCAAGATCATACACCTGTAATTGTGCGTTTTATTAGCTCTCTTTTTCTTATTCGTGGGAAAGTTTCTTATCATCTTCGTATTTTGCTACTGCCTTGTGGCGGTTTTTTGCTGACGCTATATCCGCTTAGGTGCACTTGCACTGGGCTGCGAGTTTGGCTCGCGAGTTCATGTGTCTTTTTCTGTCTCACGGTTAGAGTCTGGGGTGTCCTTTTCTAAGATCTGTCCTCTCTGTTTGCTAATTTTTTTCTATAAAATCTCACGCGGTAGTCCGTCGCTTCATTACAACTTTTATCGTCGTTGCCGTCACCTCGTCTTTTCTTAATTAAACGGTGAGTTTTTTCGATTAAAATTTATATTTATCATTCGATTATTTTGTTTCATTTTATTTTTTTGTTTTTCCTTTATTTTATATTTCCTTTTTTTTTCCATTTTATTTCTTTTTTCCCATTTATTTATTTATTTGTTTATTTATTTATTTATTTATTTATTTATTTATTTATATATATATATATATATAAATATATGTATCTACAGTGGTCATATTCATGACGGTTTCAGACTCCATATGCGTCTGTTGGTAACTATGGGTCACTTCAGTAACGGTCACCAAACGAGTTACCTTTACATGTGCAGTTTGATGACTGCAACCAAAATGCCGAGTGTGACCGAAGTACTCGGTACAACTTAAATTCGCCGTTGATGTACGCCGTGTCACAGAAGCACACATGTTATTTGAAATTGTTCAGTTTGGTAACAGTTATCAGTGTATTCATATAAAATCGCGGTGGATATTTCTGTGACTTGATATATACCCAATTATACAAAGTCAGTACTCATGTGTTGTATACAGATTTATGGATTGGGAATTTTAGGGACATTCTACAACCTCCAAATTTTATTGTATAGGAAAATGTAGGGTTTATTGTATAGGAAATGTATGTGTGTTTTATTGTATAGGGAAATGTGTTGATTATCAATCAATTTTAATTCTATATTTATTCCAGAGATCAATATTTTCTGTAGTATACATTTTTGTGTATCGTGCAAAAGTTTCAGGGAACTTGTTTTCCAAGGGAAATGTTTTCCAGGAATAAAACAGTGTCTTCGAGGACGTGTGAACTGAATATATTAGCCTTGTGCAAATCATACTGAAACTCAATGACTTAAATGTATAAAGACAAACAAGTTCTCAAAAACACCATTCTATACTGCTTCATTCGAGGAAATGGTTTTTTTTCCGTTGAGCAATATTATAGGATCAGAACCAACATATGAAAAAAGTCGTTGAATACACCATTGTTTCAGAGATCGGTATAAGTCATTTAGACACATCCCCTGGCATTCTCGTCGCTCCTCAATGTATACCTATGGATAGGTGCTCTGGAAATTAAAAGAATATCGACACGGCGAGGAAAGGGTTAATAAAAAAAACCCATGCCCGAGTATTTCACGGCCTACCATTGATGTGATTGCTGAATATAAAAACAAGTTAGGAGAGTAATAATCGAGAATGTTAGTAGTAGAATTCAAGTGGCTCACGCATGTTCTTTGTTGCCGACGCAATTATCACAGTGGTAGTTTTAAGGACGCGGAGGTTATAAAAAAAACCAATCAGTGTATGATCACTTTTAGCATGGTAGTTTTGAGGACGAAGCTCCGTCGTTAAGGGGAAGAAGGATCGCATTCTGTATGTAACACTCGGTTAGCCACATCGAAAAAAAAGCGACGGTTCTTTTATTGTGATAAAATATTCTTTCATCAATATTTCAGTTTTCTGTCCAAAAAAACGATCTACAATCTGTACGATTGTGAATTAACGGGAATTCGTTTTGGAAATTCAGAGGAGAGAAAACGGAGGATAGCGATTCCTCAATAAATACCTATGCTATTACGGGCTCTGAAAAGTAAACGAAATTTCGACGCAACGAAGATAGAGTTGATCAAAAAAATCCATGCATCAGTGTTTCAGAGCCTACGATTGATGTCATTATGAGTGAATATAAAAAAAATGTAACGAAAGTAATGAGCAAGAACGTTAATAGTACAATTCAAGTCGTTCACGAAGCTCCTTTTCTGCCGACGCAATAATCATAGTGGTAGTTTTGAGGACGGAAAAGTTCTCGAAAAAACCAATCAGTGTAGGCTTATTGTTGGTGTGGTAGTTTTGGGGACCAAACTCCATGGATGGGGAAAAGAAGGACAGCATTCTGTATGTAGCAGTCGTGCAGCCACATGGAAAGAAGTAACGGTTTTTTCTTCGTGATTGAAATGTCTCTTATCAATATTTTAGTTTCCTCTGCAAATAGGATTCAAACCTCGTACTGCAGGGGAAATGCCATTTTTGCTTTGATAGTTTCTCATCAATGTTCAGAAACAATATAAACGATGCATCAGTCTCTCAAAAATTCAGAAGAGATAGAAGTAAGAATAAATAAGACCTTAATGAGATGAGTCATGATTCTGAAAAAAAAAACTTAAAATAGATCGTCGGACACGTACTTCATTTCGGGCATGATTCGATAGAGGTTGATTAAGAAACGATTGAAGTGACAGGCAGAATGTGAACTCCAAATTCACAGTTATGCAACAAGATTCCCATCCGGTTTTCCGAAAATAAGTGTTTGGTCATGTATTGCAAACAGATAATGAACAATTCCTATGGAAGCATGCGAATTGCAGAGGATAAAAAAAAAAACGTTTCCGGAAACCCCATTGCTCGCAAAACGTTATCGACACATTGGTTGTTCCGGGGACAAAACTTTCTCCTCGGACTAGATGCAAGTCGCACTATCCGTGGAATGCTCGTCCATGTGCGCGAAAATGGCGCTTTCCAGATTTTTTCTCGATTCCTTGGAGCTAGTCATTCACAAATTTCATTTAGTTTTTCCAGGATATAACATTTGAGATATCGACTAAACAAGAAAGATCATTTCTCCCCAGAAGTAGACTCATTAAGTTTCAATGAAAAGATATAGAACGGACAAATGTCGGTTTCATTCAGAAAAAGTGGAAGCTTGAAGAAATTATTGTTTTTGAAAATTCTGCGTGAATGAAGATTGCGAAAAAAAGGCGTCGCATCGTGCATGGCCAAAATTGTACTCTTTATCAACGTGGGTTCGCTATGAAATTTTTCTGACATGCAAACGCAGAGAAACGAGCGATTCTCGTTGATTTTGAATCCAGCTATTGCAAAGTCCGACATTGTGATCAGTCACGTTCCCATCTCTGCTGGATTATTTAAATCGAGATGCACCCTCTTTTATCACATGTACAGTAAATTATAATGAAGTGATATCAGTCTCGAGTGTGCAGTCCTGTGTGAATGATGAGAATTTAGAGATTGTGAATTCACGGAAACTCGCTTTGGAAATTGCGGAGAGAGGAAACGGAGGACAGCGATTCCTCAATTAATACCTATGATTACGTGCTCTGAAAAGTAAAAGAAAATCCACGCAACGAGGATGAAGTTATTCTAAAAAATCCATGCATCGGTGTTTCACAGCCTTCATTCTGAGTGAATATACAAAGGTGTAACGAAAGTAATGAGCGAGAACGTTGATAGTAAAATACAAGTCGTTCACAAAAGTCCTTTATAGCCGACGCAATAATTATAGTGGTAGTTTTAAGGACGAAAAGGTTCTCGAAAAAACCAATCAGTGTAGGCTTATTTTTGGCGTGGTAGTTTTGAGGACCAAACTCCGTGGCTGCGGAAAAGAAGGACCGCATGCTGCATGTGACACTCGTGCAGCCACATGGGAAAAAGCGACGGTTCTTTCGTCGTGATTGAATAATCACAGTGGTAGTTTTGAGGACGAAAAGGTTGTCGAAAAAACCATTCAGTTTAGGCGTATTTTTGGCGTGGTAGTTTTGAGGACCAAACTTCATGGCTGAGGAAAAGAAGGAGAGCGTTCTGTAGGTAACACCCGTGCAGCCGCATGGAAAAAAAGCAACGGTCCTTTTATCGTCATTAAATTGTCTTTTATCAAAATTTCAGTTTTCTCTACGAGAAAACCATCTACAATCTATACGATTGTCAATGAACGGAAACTCGCTTTGGAAATTTGGGAGAGAGAAAACAGACGACAGCAATTCCACAATGAATACCAATGATTACGTGCTCTGAATAGTCAAAAAAACAATCAACGCAACAAGTTTGGAATCAATCGAAAAAATCGATGCATCAGTGTTTCACAGCCTACGAATGATGTCATTGTGAGTGAATATAAAATGATGTAACGAGAGTAATCAGCGAGAATGTTCATAGTAAAATTCAAGACGTTCACGAAATTCCGTTATTGCCGACGCAATAATCATAGTGGTAGTTTTGAGGACGAAAGAGTTCTCGAAAAAACCAATCAGTATAGGCTTATTTTTGGCGAGGTAGTTCTGAGGACCGAGCTCCGTGGCTGAGGAAAAGAAGGACCGCATTCTGTAAGTAACAGTCATAGAGGCCCATGGAAAAAAGCGACGGTTCTTTTATCGTCATAAAATTGTCTTGCATTAAGGTTTGAGTTTTCTTTACGAGAAAACGATCTACAATCTGTACGATTGTGAATTAACGTTTTTGAAATTTGGGAGAGAGAAAACAGAGGACAGTGAGTTCTCAGGAAGTGCCTATGATTACGTACTCTGAAAAGTAAACAAAAATTCGACGCAACGAGGATGGAGTTTATCGAAAAATTCCATGCATCAGTGTTTTACAGCCTACGATTAATGTCATTATGAGGGCATATAATAGGATGTCACGAGAGGAATGAGCGAGAACGTTTATAGTGAAATTCAAGTCGCTTACGAGATTCGTTTTTTGCCAACGCAATAATCACAGTGGTAGTTTTGAGGACCAAGCTCGGTGGATGAGGACAACAAGGACCGCATTCTGTATGTAGTAGTCGTGCAGCCACATGGAAAGAAGCGACGGTTTTTTTTCGTGATTGAATTGTCTCTCATCAATATTTGAGTTTCCTCTGCAAATAGGATTCAAACCTCGAACTACAGGAGAAGTGCCATTTTTACTTTGATAGTTTCTCATCAATGTTCAGAAACAATATAAACGATGCATCAGTCTCTCGAAAATTCAGAAGAGATACAAGTAAAATAAATATGTTCTTAATGAGATCCGTCATGATCGTGAAAAAAAACTTAAAGTAGGTCGTCGGACACGTGCTTCATTTCGGGCATGATTCGATGCAGGTTGATTAAGAAACGATTGAAGTGATAAGCAGAGTGTGAACTCCAAAACCACAGTTCTGTAACAAGAATCCCGTCTGGTATTCCGAAAATAAGTCCCTCCAAATTCACAGGATAAAAGTGTTTGGTCACGTATTGCAAAAAGATAATGAACAATCCCTATGGAAGAAGCATGCGAATTGTAGAGGATAAAAAATAGCGTATTCGGAAACGTCATTGCTCGCATATCGTCATCGACACAGTGGTTGTTTCGGGGACAAAACTTTCTCCTCGGACTAGATGCAAGTCACACTATCAGTGTAATGCGCGTCCATGTGCGCGGAAATGACGTTTTCCGGATTTTTCCTCGATTCCATGGAGCTAGTCATTCATAAGTTTTATTGAGTTTTCCCGGGATATACCATTTAAGATGTCGACTAAACAACATAGAGCATTTTTCTTCAGAAATAGACTCATAAAGTTTCAGTAAACAGATATACATTGGAAAAGTGTCGGTTTCATTCCGAAAAAGTAGAAGCTTGAAAAAAATCGTTGTTTTCAAAATTTATGTGTGAATGAAAATTGCGGAAAAAGGCGTCGCATGGCCAAAATTTTATTCTTTTTTGTGAGTCAGCTATCAAATGTTTCTGATATAAAAACCCAGAGAAACGACCGTTTCTTGTTTATTTTTAATCTCGCTATTGCAAATTCCGGCATTCTGATCAGTCACGTTCTCATCTCTGCTGAATTATTCAAATCGAGATGGACTCCCTTTTATTGCATGTACAGGAAATTATAATAAAGTGATATCAGTCTCGAGTGTTCAGTTCTGTCTGATGATGAAAATTCAACGATTGTGAATTAACGAAATCTCGCTTTAGAAATTTGAGAGAGAGAAAATGGGAGACAGTGATTCCTCAATAAATACCTATCATTACGGGCTCTAAAATGTAAACAAAAATTTTACGCAACGAGGATGTAGTTAATCTAAAAAAATCCATGCACCAGTATTTCACAGCCTGTGATTGATGTCATTATAAACGAATATAAAATATGTTACAAAAATAATAAGCGAGTACGTTATTAGTAAAATTCAAGTTTTTCACGAAATTTCTTTTCTGCCGACGCAATAATCATAGTGGTAGTTTTGAGAACGAAACGGTTCTCGGAAAAACGAATCAGTGTGGGCTTATCCGTTGCGTGGCAGTTTCGAGGACCAATCTCCGTGGCTGAGGAGAAGAAGGACCGCATTCAGATCTTAGCACGCGTCGAGCCACATGGAAAAAAAAGCAATGGTTCTTTCATTGTGATTGAATTCTCTCTCATCAATATTCGAGTTTTCTCCACAAATGGGATTTCAACCGTGAACTGGTCAGTGTTGAGTAATTTCTGTTAAGCCGGAACATGTCACGTGCAAGGGCTGCGAGGAACTCTTGAATACATAAAATGAACATTCGGAATAGTTCTTAAAGCGCTAGGTACCCCTATAAGAGTCAGTTTTGGGAATGGATAAGTTAGGATATGAATTGGGCGTTCAAATGAGATAGAAAGAAGTAATAGAATAACAGTCTGTATATTTTAGGGATTATAATGGATAATACAAAGTATCAAAACGAAATGAGTGGTATCACAGTCTTCTTTCGTTTGGTTAACAATTTTTAGTCACAATTGTAGTCGAAAATAATATAGGTCGGACTTACTTTAGGTTTCGAAAGCAATTTGAGTCGTGCCGACGCTGCGCGTAGCGGGTCTCCTCAAAGACAGTGTAGTCGGCACACCCACGCACACAAATTACGCGAAACGTAGATTTTGAGAGACGGAGAGAATTTTCCATCAAAATTTACTATGATATTATAGTTCCCGGGTACCAAGTCGTCCCTCTGAGGAATTTAACCAAAAACATAGTAAATTTTCAGCTGAAAAAGGCGAAAAATGTCATAATTTCCGTGATTTCGATAGGAAAAGAAAGAAAAATTACTTTGTTTTTGGTAAAATACCTCAGAGGGATGGCTTGGTCTCCGAGAACTATAATAACATAGTAAATTTTGATGTAATATTCTCTCCGTGTATGTAAAATGTGGTGAATTGATAAATATAAGGATTAATAGGGAGTATGAACTGAATCTTTTATGAGTTCTTAAACGGCTTTCAAGATGCGGTGAAAACGCTGCACCGCAGTGCCTTACTAACCCTCGGGCAGTGATGCTTGATTGCGAAGAATTGAAGACGCGTAATCGGAACTATCTCGTAAAGGCCGGAATGAGGCCCGAGCTCCAAGTAACTAGTGCTTGAAGGAGGTCTGATTTGGTCGTCGATGGAGAAAAGACTAATGGAAACATTTTTGGTTGCTTCCCTATCGTTAATGATTCCCCTGAGATGAGTCGGCAACTGTGCTGATGAAATGTCAGTGCATGGGGGTGAGCAGTGGAGCAATATTCCGATTTCTGCAAAATTATCCGTTGCAATTCGTTGGAAATCAGGTGCTTTGGGGAGTTTCGCAATATCGGTTCATTGTACGGGAGTTCATTGGCATTTGATGATGACATATAGTCCTATGTTTTTAATTCATAACAATTTTCTAATAAATGCATTGGCCATACCATTTCAATGATCTGGGAGCAATGACCGAAAATATTGTTTCGTTTATTCGTAAGGAAAAAATTGTATAATTTGAAAGTACGGGTGACACAATACCGGTTGAGATCACTCACTCCCCACCTGCGTGTTTAACAATAGAAGTAATGTGTGCGGTGTGAGATCGTCTTTCATCTTAGATACTGACACAAATGAATACTTCAAATTTTGGACGTGACTCCGATGAGTAGTGATCATCTCGTATGTACGACCGTCCGCCGTATTGGATCCGCCATCTTGAAATTTCAAGTTTTGTAAACTTGTAAACTTTGAAAGTCTTGCAAACCAACTTCTGCGTTCATCAAACGATTTTTGCATTTGTTTGATGCCATATCGGATCCGCCATCTTGAATTTCAAATTTTCCAATCCAGATTTGTAACCAGCGACCCTGAAAACCCCCGCGTGCCCAATTTTCCTGCTCATCAAACGGTTTTTGCATTTTTGGTCCGCCATATTTGATCCGCCATCTTGAATTTTCAAGTTTTCAAAGCCGTTTTGTAATTAACGACCCTGAAAACCCCCGGGTACCAATTTTCACATTCGTCAAACAGTTCTTCCATTTGAGGTCCGCCATATTGGATCCGCAATTTAAATTTTCCAGTTTTCAGCGTTAAATCAGTGTCAAAAGTTTTTTTATTCAACTGTACAAAGGTACAGTTGAGTAAAACAAAGGTACAGTTGAGTAAGAAAACTTTGACGGCAGAACGAGAAATTTTCAGATTTCCGTGCAGATTTGTAATCTCCGGCTCAACAGTTACTGCGTGTAGGGCGTTCAATCAGTGTCAAAAGTTTTCTTACTCAACTGTACCTTTGTACAGTTGAGTAAGAAAACTTTGACGCCAGAACGATTTATTTCAGCTACCTCTGCCGGCTCGCAAAATCGCTACCCCCACCACGGCAGTGAGCGTTCCAGTTGTATCTTGAGATCGGCGGTCTCTCCGCTCCGTGATCGCGTGGTTCATGGCAGAAACATTTGAAAGCTTCAGTTTCGTACGTTCTGTGATCAGTGGACAGTGAACTCTTCCTTAACTTTTCTATCAGTCAGTATCAAGATCGTTTTGTATGTATGTTCTTCAACAACTTCAACGAACCACGAGACGACGCGTCGGTATTCAAGCGGAACACAGTGGGAAAGCACATGCAAGATGGTTGTGTTATTAAAAAAGAAAAAAGTTCGACAATATATAGTCCGGAGTCGTAACCGTTTAAAAGCGCTACAGCGATCATATGAAACGATAGTTTTTTGTGGTAAGTGTATTTTATACTATTATAATGTGAAAGAGTAAGAAAATATCGGGTTTATTACTACATACATCGTATAGATATCTATGGTCGTTTCAAGAACCTGATTAACTCGACAATGTAAACTCGTCATAACCAGGATTGATCGAAGGCTTTGCATTATATGCGTTGCACAATTTATAGCGTCTTATAATTGTAAAAGTCTTTTTATTGTAACGTTTAATGTATAGTAGATTTTGTGCTCACTTTGGTTAAGCACCATCATCGATACGATTCATTTCGGTGTACAATGGTCGTTTTGGGGACCTCATTACAGTTTCGGATAAATCTGCATGTAGCATTCGATTTTTTCCAGTTAGATAGCAAGTATTCAAATGAGTATCCGTCTCATACCAAACGCCTTCGCTTTTACATGACTATCCTCCTTCGAAATAATAACTGTAAATGCACATTATTCTCAACTAGTTCACGGATGAACCATTATTGTTTCAAATGCGATTTGTAAAAAATAAAGTGCTGTATATCGCCTTATACATGATATACCTGATGCGTGTCCGGTAAGAAAGGCAATGCAGAGACTTGTCCACGCGATTTCGAATGAAGTCCTCGAAAAAACCGATTCACGAAAACTTGTTCCACTCACTGGTAGTTTTGAGGTCCTGCCACTTCCGGGTATATTCATCATATTTATTGCGATAATCTACTACCTTTTCCATAATGACAGTGAAGCTTCAAGATGATTTATCAGTTGCTTGAGTATGAGATAACTAGGAAGCTGGTACACGTTTTCCTTGCACATACTTGGCTTAAAAAAAAGATGCACCTCGGAACTCAATTGTTCTTAAAATATTCAGTTTCTCGGGAAAAAATCCGTATCATGATTTCCACCGACCTTAAAACTAATAAATCGTCTCAACGCTGGTCTGATATTTTGAAGCGAATCGGAAGAAATTGTCGAAATATTTTTGATTCTGAGTGATTATTTCTTTTAAACCATAGCATTTATGGAAGATAAGTGATGGGCTGTTTTGGGGACCTAATCGACAATACATATTTTACATTCAGATTTCTATTGTAACACATTTGTTTTCCGACGGTTTCTTAATCAGAAGTCGCTGCATTTATCTTCCATTTGGAATAAAAAAGTTTTCCAGTTTTTTTGTATATTTCCAGTATCAGTATTTGTGCAATATTCAATCCCTTTCGAATCATAGAAATAAAAGGAGAGACATTCATTGATTGGTTGTTATTTATTTCGTTTTTTCTCGGATGGGTTAATACAAGAAACAAAAGAACTATATACAATTTGAATGATACCTATCACTGATGATTGTTTTTAAATTCCATTCTCTATAAGGAAATCGGAAGGGCCTCAACGAAATTTGCAAGAATCTCAACGATGATGTTCCGCAGATTAAATTGTCGAAAATTACGACATCACAGAAACTCTATGAAGTACATCAATTACGACCGAATAGTAAACAGACGGCAGTTATGGAAACAACAAGATCAACGTTTGTTCTTCAAGAGATGACGAGCGGAAACCACAATGCTGACGATGAAAATGGAAACCAGGAAACGATCGGCCCAGTGGAAAGATATGATTCGCAGTTGCCTACATCAAGCGATTGTTCTATGGCAATCAGCAATTTAAAACCGTCCGGTGGTACGGAAGTCAAACTTATGCCGTCTGGATCAGTAAAAGACTCGAATACCAATACTAAAAAAGTACACGAGGCGGATGAAAAAACAACGGCTGTGCCTTTGTATGTATATCCGCCTGATCAACGCGAACAGCCGAACGTAATTGACGAACTTCGCCAACCAGAAATTACATCGAGACAGGATATTAATGCAGATACGGATTTGATGAGTGAGTGTGACGTCTCGAATCCACTGTTAACGGAAAAAATACATTCCCCGGCTGACGAAAAAGCATCATCGGGAGATCATGTGAATGGTGGGAAAACAAGAATCCCTCTCCAAACCGTCCCGGAACCAAAAGATGACGAAAATCAAAAGAACTTTTTTCTTAAATCATTGAAATTAGTAGCATCTCACTCATCGACAACACTTGACGACAATTTCGACCTGACTAAATTATCGCTTGACGCTCTAGCGGTAACTAATAATATCCGGGCACTAGATGGCATTGGAGCGACCAATTCTGATGCTCCATTGATTATCTTCGATGCACCTGATGTTGGTTTACCGTTGGATGTAGCTGTTATTGAGATAATTTCGAACAATTCATACGAGCAAACCGGTGACTCTGAAAATACAATTGGAAAAAATTGTGTAGCAAGCATGCAATGCTCAACGAATACAAACGACTTACGTGAACAACCAAACAATACCGGAGAGCTGCAACATTCTCCGCTGCCTTCATCTGGTGCCGGAGATTATAGGCCGCCAGAACAGGATAATACTGACCAGTCAAGAGACGTAGCTAGGGAAGCGGGCTCCGAAAATGATCCACGCTTGTTAATACGAAATGATTTATCTGAAGAATTGAACAGTCCGGACAATTCTGACGTGGTGTCAGGATCTCAAACTCTTAAAAATTCCGAAGTATTGCATAATACTTCGTTCTCTGCGTCTTGGTCTGAAGATAATCAATCCGTGGATGAAGAGGGAGAAGAGTGTTTCGGAAGCGGTCTATACTCATCGTCCCTGAAATATTCGAGTGAGCATCTCAACGAATCATCCGATTCTGAAGTCGTCCAACATTCTCAATTACCAGCATCCGAAGCTTATTCATCTCCACGCCAAGATGATACTGACTGCTCCGGTGAAGCAACCGGAAACATTTGCTCATCATCCGGAAACAACTTAAGTGGTCAAACAAACACACCGCAGAATGACGAAGTGTTGCAACATTCTCCATCGCACGCGTCTCAGTCCCTAAACGAAACTGGACATCCTAGTTCCGAAAAAGGCACATTATCGTCATCGCTGAACGAGATATTTTATCAAATGAAGAATTCGCAAAACCCGCGAGGTTCAAAATGTTCTCTGTCGCCCCAGTCTGAAAACACGGATTGCTTGCGTACTTTCTCGGAGAAAATGAAAACGACTGAAAACAAGTGCGATCAAAAACCTTCGCAGAAACTAGACTACTCATACGATTTAACATTTTTCAATTCCATCGATGATGAGTGGCTACCTGATGACGTACAATATGAGGTAAGAATTTCGTTCACTGTGTTGAATGTCTGGTGATTGAATTCGAACTAGTTAAATTGAACTATCGAATATACTCTTGTAATGATTTGGATTAAGCTATCTGTTCATTCTCAATTCAACAACAGAAATACACTAATATACAAATACAAATTATAAATACACATAAAACAAATTATTTCTTTTTATGACTTCGAATTGTATTCAATTCTTCAATTAGGATTTCTTCCAAGTTTCATAATGCACAATGCTATACTCTGCTCCTAGATGACACCATTATTGGAAAAATTACTCCATGATAACAACATGAATATTGGTATCGGCGAAGGCAGCGTTCCAGAGAGAGACGACGTTCGAGAATGTGATGAAAATATGAACGTTCTTCCATCGCCAAAATCTCCCAGAAAATCTCAAATCAGAGAGAAAGGTGATACATCATGCAGTTGAATTCTAGAAGTAGTATGAAAAAATATCGTAAATCAGTTGATTAAATAATTCAGCGACTCATAGTCAATTTGGAAACTAATTACAAAAATTTTATGGAATAATAGGTTCAACATATCATGAAAAGGTTATTCCAAAAATAGTAAATATGGAAAATGGTGACTAAGATAAACGATGTTCTGTTAATATAGAAATACATTCACCGGCAATACGCATTCCGTCACGTTCGTGTGATGACTTTTCCGATCAACCAGAAGAGAGCGATGAGGATAGCAATGACGACATAACTTACGCTCCATCTGATGATTCTGAAAACTCCATGAGTATTGACAATATCAGCAACAAGAGCGAGCGCTCGAGACGAGCATCTTCGCCAATGTCCAATAATAATTCGTTGAATGATTCTCGTCTCATGAACATATCTGACAAGGCAGCTACAGGTTCTCTAGACAACACGAATTTGATCGTCCAAACATCAGACGAAAAACGAACCGAGAAGAAATATTTTTGTAAATACTGCAAAAAGTTATATCACAAACTGGCTCGACATCTCGAAAGCGTGCATAAAGATGAACCTGACGTACAGAAATTTGCGGCACTACCGAAAGGTAATATCATTTTTTTCTTCATTGTTCGCCCTTTTCATTAGATATTTTCTGAATGCTTGTATTGCTGTTATAGGTAACGAAGAGCGGAAAAAATTGATCAGTATTTTGAGGAAAAACGGAACTTTTGAGTTCAATACAAATCCCAAATATAACAGTGGAGTGCTCTTAACAAGCCGACGTCCAAATCGCAAATACAAGAAGAAAGCCTCGGATTACATAACGTGCGTCACATGTTTAGGCAGCTTTTCAATTTCGAATATACGGCATCACATTGCAGTGTGCGATAAGAGTCGGAAAAAATCGGAGAGATCTGTCCTAGTCCTCGGAAGAGCCGTAGAAGGTCGACTGCACAAAGATGCTAGTGACAAATTACGACTTGAAGTATTTCCACCATTAAAAGAGGACGATGTTGTGAGAATCGTACGATATGATCGACTGTTGATAATTTGGGGAAACAAGTTGTGCGTCCAGTACGCACCTCATTATCAACACAATATGGTTCGCTCGCGCCTGAGATATGCTGGAAGACTACTCTTGGCTGCCAAAACTATAAATCCAGAAATAGATGATTTTGCGTCACTCTACACACCAAAACGTTGTGATGACGTTGTAAAAGCTGTCCGAGCGATTGCAAATTTTGATGCCGCACGAGGAGAGTTCAAAGTACCGGCAGTCGCAATGAATTTAGGCACCTATTTACGTCAGATCGGAGAAATTTTGATAAACGAGTACGAGAAGGCAGAAAATTCAGAGGGTAAACGAGACGTCGAACGATTTCTAAAAAATTTTAAAGTGAATTATGCTACTGACGTGAATAAAGTAGCTCCAGACTCGCAGCGAGAGCAGCAGCACGAGCGGGAAATCGTTTTACCATCTATTGAGGACATCAAAAAATTTATCAACTACCTCGAGAATGAGATGAAAGAGTCTTGCCGAAAATTGTCAACCGAAACTTTTTCGTACGAAGAATGGCTGAAGTTGGCGCAATTGACAATGGCTCTTTTAATCACGTTCAACCGGAAACGGGTTGGTGACATTCAAAATGTCGAGATTTCACGGTATGAGGCGAGACGAAGGATCGACGCAACTACAGACGAGGCAATATACAAGTCATTGACACCAGCCTCTAAAGCTATCGCAAATAAATATTCACGTATGACGATCCGTGGGAAGAAAGGTCGTACAGTACCTCTTTTGTTGTTCCCACAACTAGAAAAAAGCGTTGATCTCATTCTGGAAAACCGTAAAAATGCTGGAGTTCCAGAAACGAACGAGTACGTGTTCGGTCTTCCATCTTGCAATAATACAAGGATCGGAGTAGTTGACGGTTGCGCCGCTATACGTGAATTCTCCAAAAAGTCTGGTGCCAATTTTCCCGAAACTTTGAGAGGTACCGAACTGCGAAAGCACATTGCTACGTACTGTGTAGCCTTCAATGTAAGCGATAACAGAACGGCACATCTCGCTGAGTATTTGGGGCATGATGAACTCTTTCATCGAAAAACGTATCAGCAAGATATAGAAAGTCGAGACGTATTCGGAATTTCACGGCTATTGGAAGCTGCACAAGGAAAAAACGACTCCAGTGATGAGTCCGATATTGAAAATCCAGAAAGCGTTCTCGAGCCTACAGTTGAAAACGTGCAAATTAATACAAACGTGGACTTTAACGATACAGAGATCGATAACAGTCGTGTTTCAACAATGCCTCATGATGTTTTCAACGTTGTGCCTGATGATAAATTGTCTTTTCCGAACGTTCCGATCTCCAACGGTAATCCAGGTACTTCGACGGGACGGAAAGGGACGGGAATGATAGCCGAGAAAAGCGGTGCAAGGAAAAAAATGAAAACCGAATTCATGAAGGCGAAAGTAACGGCGAACGAAAGAAGCGGTAAGTCACATGCATTAACATCCCTGGATAGAAAAGAATATATTTAAATGTAGACTGGATCACTACAATTTTTTTCAATTTATTTATAGCAACACAAAAGAAGCGTTTGTGGAGTCGTGAAGAGAAAAACCTCATTCTGAAGGCATTTTCGAAACACATGAGCAAGAAAAGATTGCCATCTTTTTCTGAAATATCCCAGTTGAAATCAAAACATCCGGGGACTCTGGGAAACCGGACGATTCCGCAAATCAAGACTTGGATACACAGTCAATACGCATCCAACAATAAACGGTAGAGTGGAAGCAGTCACTTGCAAATGCGTGCGATGATGAAGTGATATTGTCGTCAGGAATAGAAAAATTAAAATCACTCGAGGACTATAAAGACATAAGGATGGATTGAGACACAAAACTCGACGACTGTGGGACGACCATGCTAAAAATTATTTTACGGAGATACTTACTGCACTTTTTTTGTTGTTATTTCTTACAAATCATATCAAAGTATTTTTATCTTTTTTAAGACTTCATAGCTTTTCATAAGTTTCATAAGTTTTGTTAGCTGGATCAACAAAGCTTCACACGCTCATACTGTTCATATTATCACAGTTTTTTTTTATAAACGAAGCCAGATCGTTATTTAACTTGCTATTTTTTTATTATTTTCATAACTGAGTGTACAGGTCAAAAATGTGACAATCTTCCTCATAAGTGTAAAAGCCTCATAACAGAGTGCATAGTGCATAATATAATTCTGTTTGAACTATTGAAAACAGACTTCAGAAGGAGGGAACTAAACACGCTGCGTCAATAAAAAGTGGATGTATATTTTTAAATATGTAATGACATAAACTTACATGGTAAATATATGATAATGTCCACTCAGCGGGTCTTAATGTTTTATGTTCTCCCAAATGATTCTTCTAATGGTTTATCATGATTGCATCCCACCGGTTTAACTACTTTACCATAGTCGAAGAAAAACCGCGCACAGTTACCAGAGTTAACGTGACAGATATGGGTACTTTTTCTCCAATCGAAATTATGATAGAAAAACTTTCGAATCACTTCACAGAACGTGTAAACCGGAAACCAGACGTGTCGGAAAAAAACCGAGCTGTGAAATTTATATTAGTAATGAATGAATGAAATCGCAGATCTACATAAGGGCTAAACGCTCGTCTTAAACTATTGTAACTCGTGAAACAAATTTTTCTATTCAATCAAATATGAAAACGTAATTCGTTGGAAAAAAGGATTTCGCTGTAAAAAGCCATTTAAAAGGAAATATAGTGAATTTTTCTGTTTGACACTGGTAATAGAAAAATATTGATGTTGCAATTGGAGTTTATTGAAATTATACAAGCACTCAGAAAACTCAAAACGTAGGAAGTATTTGGAGCTTGCTTATTTCTCAGTGGCCTTATAAAATGGATTGCGATGTTCAAAAATGAACTTTATCCTGATCCGAAAAAAAATATTTTCAGCACAATATAGAACAACATGGTGTTCAGTGTATGGTCTAAAGTAATTATACGCAGGGAAAGCACTCAGTCGAAACAGTGTACGTGGAATGGTGTTTTCAAGGACATTCATAACTTGTGTAAAAAAAGTGTCACATATAACCCATCGAGCACTGCACATACTCATACTGCCCCATACGTGACTCGCCGAATTTTCGGAACATGCCTTTTTTCATCTACCGCGGTAAAAATAGTAATAGCAGTCACAGCAAATATTAGAGGATTATTTTACAAAGTGACAGAACAAGCCTTTTAAAAACTCTAGCAATTCGGGTTCCATACTATTCAATTTGTTCATCAGATAGACGAATCCAAAGTTGCAATCAACTTAAACTCCAAAACAAATTACAATAAATGGCAAGTGCTGCCATTAGTTATTATCAATCATCCAAATACGATCCGTGTTGTTAATCATCAAACGCTATAAATTGGTACTAATAAAAGCCGGAATCAGGAAGACACCATCGATGCGAGGTGTATATCCTTCGATGAACGAGAAAGTTCGGTCCTTGGAAGTACCACGCCATCGCAGGAGCTCTCTTGTAATGGGGTCTTTGAGGACACTTGTGTTCCAAAACTTCCAGCGTTGAAAAAACCGTTCGCATTGATTTTTCGAAGACAGCTGCGTCCCCAAACCGACCAATGTGTTGCATTGGCAATAAACCAGCATTCGGGAATACTATTTTCGGGGTCCAAGTGTACAGGAGATTATGCGTCATCCCGTTGTAAACCCAATTGTGATTTCATCCACTTTTTCTTCCGCTGCAGGCAATGAAACACCATGCACATACATCGATTTAGATACTTGAGCAGAAATGGGAACAAGATCAACCACGTCGCGAGACTTCGCAATATCTAGATTAAAAATCGACGATGTTGTGTGTGTTTTTTTTTTTTTTTTTTTTCAACGAATTTGATGTCATCTAGAGAATACAACTTTTTGTTGTTTTTACTTGGAAATGCTGTGCTACATAGAAAAATACATAGAAAATGCGAAACGCGTCAATGTTTCAATTCAAAATAATCTAGGCTGAGCTATACTTACTTCTCACAAATATGGAGGAATTTTTTTAAGAATCATGATTCCAGTAAAAATTTCAAAAACTATATTTTTTCCGCTTCGACTTTTTCGGAATTGAAGCTTGTCTTTCTGTTGACTGAAGATTTATGAGCCGACTTCTAAAGACTACGTTGAGATCTACGTTGTTCAATCGACGCATTTCAACCTCGGACAACCTTAATAGAACTTGTCGATGATTACCTCGAAGGAATCATGGAGAAAAAACGGGAACTGCATTTTTCTTGTTCTTGGACGAGTATTACACGGATGATACGACGTTCATATACTTTGAAGACACGGTTTTGGAATTGAAACTACCGCGCTGTTGGCAAAGCTCACCGATAATGAAGAACATTCCTGTCCCCGAAAAGACCACTGGGTTGATGACGTTGCCGAGCAATGACGATTCCAAAGACATTATTTTTTCAATTCCGCAACGTTCACGTGCATTCGAATGGACTTGTTTTCGGAATACCAGGAATTAATCCCATCAAGGAATTACTATTTTTGTTCTTACTTCGATCACTTCTGAATTTTCGAGAAACTGTGTATGCACATTATTCCGGAAAGTTGATGAGAATCAGTGGAAATGACACTTGGAGTTCAGTTAACGGCTTGAATCCGATCTAAAAAATCTTAAATATTGATCACAGACGTTTGTCAATTGAATAACAGCGAAACGACCGTTGAATTTTTTCCATATGACTGCACAAGCGTTACGTACAGAGTGCAGTCCTTCTTCCCCTCAACAACGTGATCAAAAACTTTTTTTTTTTGTAGTGCATTCGAAGGGACTAATTTTTGGATTACCGGACGGGAATCTTGTTCCAAAATTGTTTCTCAATAAATCTGCATGGAATCACGCCCAAAATAAAGCGCGTGTCCGACAACTTATTCTATGTTGTTTTTTCAGGATCAGGACTCATCCCATCCAGGATTTATTCATTCCGACTTTTATCTCTTCTGAATTTCTGGAAGATTCATGCGGGATTCATATTGTTTCTGAAACTCCATGAGAACCAATCTACG
>OY998136.1:15598396-15636800 GCA_963921915.1 Hyposoter dolosus | reverse complement strand
AAGTAGAAGCTTGAAAAAAATCGTTGTTTTCAAAATTTATGTGTGAATGAAAATTGCGGAAAAAGGCGTCGCATGGCCAAAATTTTATTCTTTTTTGTGAGTCAGCTATCAAATGTTTCTGATATAAAAACCCAGAGAAACGACCGTTTCTTGTTTATTTTTAATCTCGCTATTGCAAATTCCGGCATTCTGATCAGTCACGTTCTCATCTCTGCTGAATTATTCAAATCGAGATGGACTCCCTTTTATTGCATGTACAGGAAATTATAATAAAGTGATATCAGTCTCGAGTGTTCAGTTCTGTCTGATGATGAAAATTCAACGATTGTGAATTAACGAAATCTCGCTTTAGAAATTTGAGAGAGAGAAAATGGGAGACAGTGATTCCTCAATAAATACCTATCATTACGGGCTCTAAAATGTAAACAAAAATTTTACGCAACGAGGATGTAGTTAATCTAAAAAAATCCATGCACCAGTATTTCACAGCCTGTGATTGATGTCATTATAAACGAATATAAAATATGTTACAAAAATAATAAGCGAGTACGTTATTAGTAAAATTCAAGTTTTTCACGAAATTTCTTTTCTGCCGACGCAATAATCATAGTGGTAGTTTTGAGAACGAAACGGTTCTCGGAAAAACGAATCAGTGTGGGCTTATCCGTTGCGTGGCAGTTTCGAGGACCAATCTCCGTGGCTGAGGAGAAGAAGGACCGCATTCAGATCTTAGCACGCGTCGAGCCACATGGAAAAAAAAGCAATGGTTCTTTCATTGTGATTGAATTCTCTCTCATCAATATTCGAGTTTTCTCCACAAATGGGATTTCAACCGTGAACTGGTCAGTGTTGAGTAATTTCTGTTAAGCCGGAACATGTCACGTGCAAGGGCTGCGAGGAACTCTTGAATACATAAAATGAACATTCGGAATAGTTCTTAAAGCGCTAGGTACCCCTATAAGAGTCAGTTTTGGGAATGGATAAGTTAGGATATGAATTGGGCGTTCAAATGAGATAGAAAGAAGTAATAGAATAACAGTCTGTATATTTTAGGGATTATAATGGATAATACAAAGTATCAAAACGAAATGAGTGGTATCACAGTCTTCTTTCGTTTGGTTAACAATTTTTAGTCACAATTGTAGTCGAAAATAATATAGGTCGGACTTACTTTAGGTTTCGAAAGCAATTTGAGTCGTGCCGACGCTGCGCGTAGCGGGTCTCCTCAAAGACAGTGTAGTCGGCACACCCACGCACACAAATTACGCGAAACGTAGATTTTGAGAGACGGAGAGAATTTTCCATCAAAATTTACTATGATATTATAGTTCCCGGGTACCAAGTCGTCCCTCTGAGGAATTTAACCAAAAACATAGTAAATTTTCAGCTGAAAAAGGCGAAAAATGTCATAATTTCCGTGATTTCGATAGGAAAAGAAAGAAAAATTACTTTGTTTTTGGTAAAATACCTCAGAGGGATGGCTTGGTCTCCGAGAACTATAATAACATAGTAAATTTTGATGTAATATTCTCTCCGTGTATGTAAAATGTGGTGAATTGATAAATATAAGGATTAATAGGGAGTATGAACTGAATCTTTTATGAGTTCTTAAACGGCTTTCAAGATGCGGTGAAAACGCTGCACCGCAGTGCCTTACTAACCCTCGGGCAGTGATGCTTGATTGCGAAGAATTGAAGACGCGTAATCGGAACTATCTCGTAAAGGCCGGAATGAGGCCCGAGCTCCAAGTAACTAGTGCTTGAAGGAGGTCTGATTTGGTCGTCGATGGAGAAAAGACTAATGGAAACATTTTTGGTTGCTTCCCTATCGTTAATGATTCCCCTGAGATGAGTCGGCAACTGTGCTGATGAAATGTCAGTGCATGGGGGTGAGCAGTGGAGCAATATTCCGATTTCTGCAAAATTATCCGTTGCAATTCGTTGGAAATCAGGTGCTTTGGGGAGTTTCGCAATATCGGTTCATTGTACGGGAGTTCATTGGCATTTGATGATGACATATAGTCCTATGTTTTTAATTCATAACAATTTTCTAATAAATGCATTGGCCATACCATTTCAATGATCTGGGAGCAATGACCGAAAATATTGTTTCGTTTATTCGTAAGGAAAAAATTGTATAATTTGAAAGTACGGGTGACACAATACCGGTTGAGATCACTCACTCCCCACCTGCGTGTTTAACAATAGAAGTAATGTGTGCGGTGTGAGATCGTCTTTCATCTTAGATACTGACACAAATGAATACTTCAAATTTTGGACGTGACTCCGATGAGTAGTGATCATCTCGTATGTACGACCGTCCGCCGTATTGGATCCGCCATCTTGAAATTTCAAGTTTTGTAAACTTGTAAACTTTGAAAGTCTTGCAAACCAACTTCTGCGTTCATCAAACGATTTTTGCATTTGTTTGATGCCATATCGGATCCGCCATCTTGAATTTCAAATTTTCCAATCCAGATTTGTAACCAGCGACCCTGAAAACCCCCGCGTGCCCAATTTTCCTGCTCATCAAACGGTTTTTGCATTTTTGGTCCGCCATATTTGATCCGCCATCTTGAATTTTCAAGTTTTCAAAGCCGTTTTGTAATTAACGACCCTGAAAACCCCCGGGTACCAATTTTCACATTCGTCAAACAGTTCTTCCATTTGAGGTCCGCCATATTGGATCCGCAATTTAAATTTTCCAGTTTTCAGCGTTAAATCAGTGTCAAAAGTTTTTTTACTCAACTGTACAAAGGTACAGTTGAGTAAAACAAAGGTACAGTTGAGTAAGAAAACTTTGACGGCAGAACGAGAAATTTTCAGATTTCCGTGCAGATTTGTAATCTCCGGCTCAACAGTTACTGCGTGTAGGGCGTTCAATCAGTGTCAAAAGTTTTCTTACTCAACTGTACCTTTGTACAGTTGAGTAAGAAAACTTTGACGCCAGAACGATTTATTTCAGCTACCTCTGCCGGCTCGCAAAATCGCTACCCCCACCACGGCAGTGAGCGTTCCAGTTGTATCTTGAGATCGGCGGTCTCTCCGCTCCGTGATCGCGTGGTTCATGGCAGAAACATTTGAAAGCTTCAGTTTCGTACGTTCTGTGATCAGTGGACAGTGAACTCTTCCTTAACTTTTCTATCAGTCAGTATCAAGATCGTTTTGTATGTATGTTCTTCAACAACTTCAACGAACCACGAGACGACGCGTCGGTATTCAAGCGGAACACAGTGGGAAAGCACATGCAAGATGGTTGTGTTATTAAAAAAGAAAAAAGTTCGACAATATATAGTCCGGAGTCGTAACCGTTTAAAAGCGCTACAGCGATCATATGAAACGATAGTTTTTTGTGGTAAGTGTATTTTATACTATTATAATGTGAAAGAGTAAGAAAATATCGGGTTTATTACTACATACATCGTATAGATATCTATGGTCGTTTCAAGAACCTGATTAACTCGACAATGTAAACTCGTCATAACCAGGATTGATCGAAGGCTTTGCATTATATGCGTTGCACAATTTATAGCGTCTTATAATTGTAAAAGTCTTTTTATTGTAACGTTTAATGTATAGTAGATTTTGTGCTCACTTTGGTTAAGCACCATCATCGATACGATTCATTTCGGTGTACAATGGTCGTTTTGGGGACCTCATTACAGTTTCGGATAAATCTGCATGTAGCATTCGATTTTTTCCAGTTAGATAGCAAGTATTCAAATGAGTATCCGTCTCATACCAAACGCCTTCGCTTTTACATGACTATCCTCCTTCGAAATAATAACTGTAAATGCACATTATTCTCAACTAGTTCACGGATGAACCATTATTGTTTCAAATGCGATTTGTAAAAAATAAAGTGCTGTATATCGCCTTATACATGATATACCTGATGCGTGTCCGGTAAGAAAGGCAATGCAGAGACTTGTCCACGCGATTTCGAATGAAGTCCTCGAAAAAACCGATTCACGAAAACTTGTTCCACTCACTGGTAGTTTTGAGGTCCTGCCACTTCCGGGTATATTCATCATATTTATTGCGATAATCTACTACCTTTTCCATAATGACAGTGAAGCTTCAAGATGATTTATCAGTTGCTTGAGTATGAGATAACTAGGAAGCTGGTACACGTTTTCCTTGCACATACTTGGCTTAAAAAAAAGATGCACCTCGGAACTCAATTGTTCTTAAAATATTCAGTTTCTCGGGAAAAAATCCGTATCATGATTTCCACCGACCTTAAAACTAATAAATCGTCTCAACGCTGGTCTGATATTTTGAAGCGAATCGGAAGAAATTGTCGAAATATTTTTGATTCTGAGTGATTATTTCTTTTAAACCATAGCATTTATGGAAGATAAGTGATGGGCTGTTTTGGGGACCTAATCGACAATACATATTTTACATTCAGATTTCTATTGTAACACATTTGTTTTCCGACGGTTTCTTAATCAGAAGTCGCTGCATTTATCTTCCATTTGGAATAAAAAAGTTTTCCAGTTTTTTTGTATATTTCCAGTATCAGTATTTGTGCAATATTCAATCCCTTTCGAATCATAGAAATAAAAGGAGAGACATTCATTGATTGGTTGTTATTTATTTCGTTTTTTCTCGGATGGGTTAATACAAGAAACAAAAGAACTATATACAATTTGAATGATACCTATCACTGATGATTGTTTTTAAATTCCATTCTCTATAAGGAAATCGAAAGGGCCTCAACGAAATTTGCAAGAATCTCAACGATGATGTTCCGCAGATTAAATTGTCGAAAATTACGACATCACAGAAACTCTATGAAGTACATCAATTACGACCGAATAGTAAACAGACGGCAGTTATGGAAACAACAAGATCAACGTTTGTTCTTCAAGAGATGACGAGCGGAAACCACAATGCTGACGATGAAAATGGAAACCAGGAAACGATCGGCCCAGTGGAAAGATATGATTCGCAGTTGCCTACATCAAGCGATTGTTCTATGGCAATCAGCAATTTAAAACCGTCCGGTGGTACGGAAGTCAAACTTATGCCGTCTGGATCAGTAAAAGACTCGAATACCAATACTAAAAAAGTACACGAGGCGGATGAAAAAACAACGGCTGTGCCTTTGTATGTATATCCGCCTGATCAACGCGAACAGCCGAACGTAATTGACGAACTTCGCCAACCAGAAATTACATCGAGACAGGATATTAATGCAGATACGGATTTGATGAGTGAGTGTGACGTCTCGAATCCACTGTTAACGGAAAAAATACATTCCCCGGCTGACGAAAAAGCATCATCGGGAGATCATGTGAATGGTGGGAAAACAAGAATCCCTCTCCAAACCGTCCCGGAACCAAAAGATGACGAAAATCAAAAGAACTTTTTTCTTAAATCATTGAAATTAGTAGCATCTCACTCATCGACAACACTTGACGACAATTTCGACCTGACTAAATTATCGCTTGACGCTCTAGCGGTAACTAATAATATCCGGGCACTAGATGGCATTGGAGCGACCAATTCTGATGCTCCATTGATTATCTTCGATGCACCTGATGTTGGTTTACCGTTGGATGTAGCTGTTATTGAGATAATTTCGAACAATTCATACGAGCAAACCGGTGACTCTGAAAATACAATTGGAAAAAATTGTGTAGCAAGCATGCAATGCTCAACGAATACAAACGACTTACGTGAACAACCAAACAATACCGGAGAGCTGCAACATTCTCCGCTGCCTTCATCTGGTGCCGGAGATTATAGGCCGCCAGAACAGGATAATACTGACCAGTCAAGAGACGTAGCTAGGGAAGCGGGCTCCGAAAATGATCCACGCTTGTTAATACGAAATGATTTATCTGAAGAATTGAACAGTCCGGACAATTCTGACGTGGTGTCAGGATCTCAAACTCTTAAAAATTCCGAAGTATTGCATAATACTTCGTTCTCTGCGTCTTGGTCTGAAGATAATCAATCCGTGGATGAAGAGGGAGAAGAGTGTTTCGGAAGCGGTCTATACTCATCGTCCCTGAAATATTCGAGTGAGCATCTCAACGAATCATCCGATTCTGAAGTCGTCCAACATTCTCAATTACCAGCATCCGAAGCTTATTCATCTCCACGCCAAGATGATACTGACTGCTCCGGTGAAGCAACCGGAAACATTTGCTCATCATCCGGAAACAACTTAAGTGGTCAAACAAACACACCGCAGAATGACGAAGTGTTGCAACATTCTCCATCGCACGCGTCTCAGTCCCTAAACGAAACTGGACATCCTAGTTCCGAAAAAGGCACATTATCGTCATCGCTGAACGAGATATTTTATCAAATGAAGAATTCGCAAAACCCGCGAGGTTCAAAATGTTCTCTGTCGCCCCAGTCTGAAAACACGGATTGCTTGCGTACTTTCTCGGAGAAAATGAAAACGACTGAAAACAAGTGCGATCAAAAACCTTCGCAGAAACTAGACTACTCATACGATTTAACATTTTTCAATTCCATCGATGATGAGTGGCTACCTGATGACGTACAATATGAGGTAAGAATTTCGTTCACTGTGTTGAATGTCTGGTGATTGAATTCGAACTAGTTAAATTGAACTATCGAATATACTCTTGTAATGATTTGGATTAAGCTATCTGTTCATTCTCAATTCAACAACAGAAATACACTAATATACAAATACAAATTATAAATACACATAAAACAAATTATTTCTTTTTATGACTTCGAATTGTATTCAATTCTTCAATTAGGATTTCTTCCAAGTTTCATAATGCACAATGCTATACTCTGCTCCTAGATGACACCATTATTGGAAAAATTACTCCATGATAACAACATGAATATTGGTATCGGCGAAGGCAGCGTTCCAGAGAGAGACGACGTTCGAGAATGTGATGAAAATATGAACGTTCTTCCATCGCCAAAATCTCCCAGAAAATCTCAAATCAGAGAGAAAGGTGATACATCATGCAGTTGAATTCTAGAAGTAGTATGAAAAAATATCGTAAATCAGTTGATTAAATAATTCAGCGACTCATAGTCAATTTGGAAACTAATTACAAAAATTTTATGGAATAATAGGTTCAACATATCATGAAAAGGTTATTCCAAAAATAGTAAATATGGAAAATGGTGACTAAGATAAACGATGTTCTGTTAATATAGAAATACATTCACCGGCAATACGCATTCCGTCACGTTCGTGTGATGACTTTTCCGATCAACCAGAAGAGAGCGATGAGGATAGCAATGACGACATAACTTACGCTCCATCTGATGATTCTGAAAACTCCATGAGTATTGACAATATCAGCAACAAGAGCGAGCGCTCGAGACGAGCATCTTCGCCAATGTCCAATAATAATTCGTTGAATGATTCTCGTCTCATGAACATATCTGACAAGGCAGCTACAGGTTCTCTAGACAACACGAATTTGATCGTCCAAACATCAGACGAAAAACGAACCGAGAAGAAATATTTTTGTAAATACTGCAAAAAGTTATATCACAAACTGGCTCGACATCTCGAAAGCGTGCATAAAGATGAACCTGACGTACAGAAATTTGCGGCACTACCGAAAGGTAATATCATTTTTTTCTTCATTGTTCGCCCTTTTCATTAGATATTTTCTGAATGCTTGTATTGCTGTTATAGGTAACGAAGAGCGGAAAAAATTGATCAGTATTTTGAGGAAAAACGGAACTTTTGAGTTCAATACAAATCCCAAATATAACAGTGGAGTGCTCTTAACAAGCCGACGTCCAAATCGCAAATACAAGAAGAAAGCCTCGGATTACATAACGTGCGTCACATGTTTAGGCAGCTTTTCAATTTCGAATATACGGCATCACATTGCAGTGTGCGATAAGAGTCGGAAAAAATCGGAGAGATCTGTCCTAGTCCTCGGAAGAGCCGTAGAAGGTCGACTGCACAAAGATGCTAGTGACAAATTACGACTTGAAGTATTTCCACCATTAAAAGAGGACGATGTTGTGAGAATCGTACGATATGATCGACTGTTGATAATTTGGGGAAACAAGTTGTGCGTCCAGTACGCACCTCATTATCAACACAATATGGTTCGCTCGCGCCTGAGATATGCTGGAAGACTACTCTTGGCTGCCAAAACTATAAATCCAGAAATAGATGATTTTGCGTCACTCTACACACCAAAACGTTGTGATGACGTTGTAAAAGCTGTCCGAGCGATTGCAAATTTTGATGCCGCACGAGGAGAGTTCAAAGTACCGGCAGTCGCAATGAATTTAGGCACCTATTTACGTCAGATCGGAGAAATTTTGATAAACGAGTACGAGAAGGCAGAAAATTCAGAGGGTAAACGAGACGTCGAACGATTTCTAAAAAATTTTAAAGTGAATTATGCTACTGACGTGAATAAAGTAGCTCCAGACTCGCAGCGAGAGCAGCAGCACGAGCGGGAAATCGTTTTACCATCTATTGAGGACATCAAAAAATTTATCAACTACCTCGAGAATGAGATGAAAGAGTCTTGCCGAAAATTGTCAACCGAAACTTTTTCGTACGAAGAATGGCTGAAGTTGGCGCAATTGACAATGGCTCTTTTAATCACGTTCAACCGGAAACGGGTTGGTGACATTCAAAATGTCGAGATTTCACGGTATGAGGCGAGACGAAGGATCGACGCAACTACAGACGAGGCAATATACAAGTCATTGACACCAGCCTCTAAAGCTATCGCAAATAAATATTCACGTATGACGATCCGTGGGAAGAAAGGTCGTACAGTACCTCTTTTGTTGTTCCCACAACTAGAAAAAAGCGTTGATCTCATTCTGGAAAACCGTAAAAATGCTGGAGTTCCAGAAACGAACGAGTACGTGTTCGGTCTTCCATCTTGCAATAATACAAGGATCGGAGTAGTTGACGGTTGCGCCGCTATACGTGAATTCTCCAAAAAGTCTGGTGCCAATTTTCCCGAAACTTTGAGAGGTACCGAACTGCGAAAGCACATTGCTACGTACTGTGTAGCCTTCAATGTAAGCGATAACAGAACGGCACATCTCGCTGAGTATTTGGGGCATGATGAACTCTTTCATCGAAAAACGTATCAGCAAGATATAGAAAGTCGAGACGTATTCGGAATTTCACGGCTATTGGAAGCTGCACAAGGAAAAAACGACTCCAGTGATGAGTCCGATATTGAAAATCCAGAAAGCGTTCTCGAGCCTACAGTTGAAAACGTGCAAATTAATACAAACGTGGACTTTAACGATACAGAGATCGATAACAGTCGTGTTTCAACAATGCCTCATGATGTTTTCAACGTTGTGCCTGATGATAAATTGTCTTTTCCGAACGTTCCGATCTCCAACGGTAATCCAGGTACTTCGACGGGACGGAAAGGGACGGGAATGATAGCCGAGAAAAGCGGTGCAAGGAAAAAAATGAAAACCGAATTCATGAAGGCGAAAGTAACGGCGAACGAAAGAAGCGGTAAGTCACATGCATTAACATCCCTGGATAGAAAAGAATATATTTAAATGTAGACTGGATCACTACAATTTTTTTCAATTTATTTATAGCAACACAAAAGAAGCGTTTGTGGAGTCGTGAAGAGAAAAACCTCATTCTGAAGGCATTTTCGAAACACATGAGCAAGAAAAGATTGCCATCTTTTTCTGAAATATCCCAGTTGAAATCAAAACATCCGGGGACTCTGGGAAACCGGACGATTCCGCAAATCAAGACTTGGATACACAGTCAATACGCATCCAACAATAAACGGTAGAGTGGAAGCAGTCACTTGCAAATGCGTGCGATGATGAAGTGATATTGTCGTCAGGAATAGAAAAATTAAAATCACTCGAGGACTATAAAGACATAAGGATGGATTGAGACACAAAACTCGACGACTGTGGGACGACCATGCTAAAAATTATTTTACGGAGATACTTACTGCACTTTTTTTGTTGTTATTTCTTACAAATCATATCAAAGTATTTTTATCTTTTTTAAGACTTCATAGCTTTTCATAAGTTTCATAAGTTTTGTTAGCTGGATCAACAAAGCTTCACACGCTCATACTGTTCATATTATCACAGTTTTTTTTTATAAACGAAGCCAGATCGTTATTTAACTTGCTATTTTTTTATTATTTTCATAACTGAGTGTACAGGTCAAAAATGTGACAATCTTCCTCATAAGTGTAAAAGCCTCATAACAGAGTGCATAGTGCATAATATAATTCTGTTTGAACTATTGAAAACAGACTTCAGAAGGAGGGAACTAAACACGCTGCGTCAATAAAAAGTGGATGTATATTTTTAAATATGTAATGACATAAACTTACATGGTAAATATATGATAATGTCCACTCAGCGGGTCTTAATGTTTTATGTTCTCCCAAATGATTCTTCTAATGGTTTATCATGATTGCATCCCACCGGTTTAACTACTTTACCATAGTCGAAGAAAAACCGCGCACAGTTACCAGAGTTAACGTGACAGATATGGGTACTTTTTCTCCAATCGAAATTATGATAGAAAAACTTTCGAATCACTTCACAGAACGTGTAAACCGGAAACCAGACGTGTCGGAAAAAAACCGAGCTGTGAAATTTATATTAGTAATGAATGAATGAAATCGCAGATCTACATAAGGGCTAAACGCTCGTCTTAAACTATTGTAACTCGTGAAACAAATTTTTCTATTCAATCAAATATGAAAACGTAATTCGTTGGAAAAAAGGATTTCGCTGTAAAAAGCCATTTAAAAGGAAATATAGTGAATTTTTCTGTTTGACACTGGTAATAGAAAAATATTGATGTTGCAATTGGAGTTTATTGAAATTATACAAGCACTCAGAAAACTCAAAACGTAGGAAGTATTTGGAGCTTGCTTATTTCTCAGTGGCCTTATAAAATGGATTGCGATGTTCAAAAATGAACTTTATCCTGATCCGAAAAAAAATATTTTCAGCACAATATAGAACAACATGGTGTTCAGTGTATGGTCTAAAGTAATTATACGCAGGGAAAGCACTCAGTCGAAACAGTGTACGTGGAATGGTGTTTTCAAGGACATTCATAACTTGTGTAAAAAAAGTGTCACATATAACCCATCGAGCACTGCACATACTCATACTGCCCCATACGTGACTCGCCGAATTTTCGGAACATGCCTTTTTTCATCTACCGCGGTAAAAATAGTAATAGCAGTCACAGCAAATATTAGAGGATTATTTTACAAAGTGACAGAACAAGCCTTTTAAAAACTCTAGCAATTCGGGTTCCATACTATTCAATTTGTTCATCAGATAGACGAATCCAAAGTTGCAATCAACTTAAACTCCAAAACAAATTACAATAAATGGCAAGTGCTGCCATTAGTTATTATCAATCATCCAAATACGATCCGTGTTGTTAATCATCAAACGCTATAAATTGGTACTAATAAAAGCCGGAATCAGGAAGACACCATCGATGCGAGGTGTATATCCTTCGATGAACGAGAAAGTTCGGTCCTTGGAAGTACCACGCCATCGCAGGAGCTCTCTTGTAATGGGGTCTTTGAGGACACTTGTGTTCCAAAACTTCCAGCGTTGAAAAAACCGTTCGCATTGATTTTTCGAAGACAGCTGCGTCCCCAAACCGACCAATGTGTTGCATTGGCAATAAACCAGCATTCGGGAATACTATTTTCGGGGTCCAAGTGTACAGGAGATTATGCGTCATCCCGTTGTAAACCCAATTGTGATTTCATCCACTTTTTCTTCCGCTGCAGGCAATGAAACACCATGCACATACATCGATTTAGATACTTGAGCAGAAATGGGAACAAGATCAACCACGTCGCGAGACTTCGCAATATCTAGATTAAAAATCGACGATGTTGTGTGTGTTTTTTTTTTTTTTTTTTTTCAACGAATTTGATGTCATCTAGAGAATACAACTTTTTGTTGTTTTTACTTGGAAATGCTGTGCTACATAGAAAAATACATAGAAAATGCGAAACGCGTCAATGTTTCAATTCAAAATAATCTAGGCTGAGCTATACTTACTTCTCACAAATATGGAGGAATTTTTTTAAGAATCATGATTCCAGTAAAAATTTCAAAAACTATATTTTTTCCGCTTCGACTTTTTCGGAATTGAAGCTTGTCTTTCTGTTGACTGAAGATTTATGAGCCGACTTCTAAAGACTACGTTGAGATCTACGTTGTTCAATCGACGCATTTCAACCTCGGACAACCTTAATAGAACTTGTCGATGATTACCTCGAAGGAATCATGGAGAAAAAACGGGAACTGCATTTTTCTTGTTCTTGGACGAGTATTACACGGATGATACGACGTTCATATACTTTGAAGACACGGTTTTGGAATTGAAACTACCGCGCTGTTGGCAAAGCTCACCGATAATGAAGAACATTCCTGTCCCCGAAAAGACCACTGGGTTGATGACGTTGCCGAGCAATGACGATTCCAAAGACATTATTTTTTCAATTCCGCAACGTTCACGTGCATTCGAATGGACTTGTTTTCGGAATACCAGGAATTAATCCCATCAAGGAATTACTATTTTTGTTCTTACTTCGATCACTTCTGAATTTTCGAGAAACTGTGTATGCACATTATTCCGGAAAGTTGATGAGAATCAGTGGAAATGACACTTGGAGTTCAGTTAACGGCTTGAATCCGATCTAAAAAATCTTAAATATTGATCACAGACGTTTGTCAATTGAATAACAGCGAAACGACCGTTGAATTTTTTCCATATGACTGCACAAGCGTTACGTACAGAGTGCAGTCCTTCTTCCCCTCAACAACGTGATCAAAAACTTTTTTTTTTTGTAGTGCATTCGAAGGGACTAATTTTTGGATTACCGGACGGGAATCTTGTTCCAAAATTGTTTCTCAATAAATCTGCATGGAATCACGCCCAAAATAAAGCGCGTGTCCGACAACTTATTCTATGTTGTTTTTTCAGGATCAGGACTCATCCCATCCAGGATTTATTCATTCCGACTTTTATCTCTTCTGAATTTCTGGAAGATTCATGCGGGATTCATATTGTTTCTGAAACTCCATGAGAACCAATCTACGTAAAAATGACACTTGTGGTCCAGTTCACAGTTTAAATCCCATTTGCTAAAAATTCTCAAATATTTATGAGACACAATTCAATCACGACGAAAGAACCGTTGCTTTTTTTCTATCTAGTTTCACGAGTGTTACATACCGAATGTGGTCGTTCTTTTCCTCTACGATGGATCATAGGTATTCATTGCGGAACTGTTGTCCCCCGTTTTCTCTCTCCTCAATTTCCAAAGCGAATTTCCAATAATTCACAATCGCTGAATTCTCATCATTCACACAGGATTTAAATAATTCAGCAGAGATGGAAACGTAATTAATTACAATGCCGGATATTGCAATAGCTAGATTCAAAATCAACAAGAAGCGATTTTTTGTCTAGGTTTTCATGTCAGAAACATTTGATATCGAACCGACGTTGATATAGAATGAAATTTCGGCCATACACCATGCGACCCCTTTTCTTTCGGAATCTTGATTCACGCAGACATTTCAAAAACGATGATTTTTTCAAGCTTCCACTTTTTCTGAATGTAACCGAGACTTGTCTGTTCTATATCTTTTCCTTGAAATTTTATGAGTCTACTTCTGGAGAGAAATGATCTGGACACATTTCAAATAGTGTAAACCTTAATAAAATGGATGACTAGCTCGAAGGAATTATGGAAAAGTAACGAGAAATCCTTTTTCATGTTCATTGACAAGCATTGCACGGATAGAGCGACGTGCATAGATTCCAACCACAATGCTTTGTTTTGAAAACTACCACGTTGTAGATAAAGCTCGCCGATAATAGCAGAAACAACCACTACGTCGATGACGTTTCCGATAAACATTATTTTTTCCATGGTGCTATTGCATGCTTTTTTCGTAGGAAATATTTATTATCTGTATGCAATGTTACATATATGATGAAATACTTGCTCAAGGTGCATTTGAATGGACTTGTTTTCGCAGTACCGGACAGGAACCCAGTTCGAAAACTGTGATTTTGGAGTTTACACTCTGCTTGTCACTTTAACCCTTTTTCATAGGCCTGCATAGAATCATGCCCGAAATAAAGCACGTGCCAGACGACCTATTCTACGTTTTTTCAGGATCATAACTCATGCCATCAAGGAATTTCTATTTATTCTCGTTCAAATCCCATTCTCGAAAAAATCTGAAATATCGATTATAGACGTTTGTCAATCAGATTACGACGAACGAACCAGTGTTTTTTTTTTTTTTTACGCGGCTGCACGAGTATCATGGACAGGTTTCAGACCTTCTTATCCTCAACAGCGTGACTTGGTCCCCGAAACGACCACGCCAAAAAAAAGCCCGTACGAATTGTTCTTTCCAAGAACCGGTTTGTCCACAAAACTATCACAGTGCTCATTGCGTTGCCAAAAAACGGATTTCGTGGACGACTCCATTTTGACTAGCAAAATTCTCTCTCATTGCTCTCGTAACATCTTTTTGTATTCACTTGTAATGACACAATCAAGCATAGGCGATAAAACACTGCTGCATCAAGCTACACAAAATGATTTTTTCCAGAATTTCATTTCATAACACTAAGCAAAGTACGATTTCTCCAATTCATTACTTACAATTTTGACAACTGCTTGCCAACGGATACACGCACTTGTAGTTTATTACAATGACTCAACTCCCGGTATTGAGCATCCAATCCGTTTTTTTTTTTCTAGTTACTCCATCCTCGGTGCGTCGTGGATTTTTCAATGTTTAGAGCACGTGATCATGGGAATTCAATAAGTAATCGCTGTCCTTCGTTTTGTCTCTTCTGAATTTCCGGAGCGAGTTTCCATCTTTTCACAATCATTTAATTCTCATTATTTATGCAGGACTGAACACTTGAGAAAGGGAACTGATATCTCATAATTGAAATACGATAATAAAAAGCTTAGTGCTACTCCGAAAATTTTTTGAGAATCTCATTTTATAGAAGACTTGAAAAGTATCATTCCTCTTCTGTCCCATGCTCTCCAGTATACTGACAGTCGATAGGACATGTTTTCCACGTCCCTAAAGGATTCATCGAATGAGGAAGTTGACACATTCATGCTTGCTAGTTTCAGGGATAGCCCTCAAAACGGTCTTTACTGGTGTGAATTCTAGGACTGACCCCAAAAGAACCATTTGTCCCCAAAACAGTTATCGGACTGATCATGTAGATTCTCAGTGGATATTTTCGTGATTTCAGAAATATCAAGCCAAAAGCAAGAAGCACACAAGATATTCTTATCCACTTAAAGTCATACTTGAAGATAGATTCGCCAACGCCTTGTAAGAATTTTTTTTTATGAGGGGACGTATCACATATTTTTATTATCACGATCCTTTGGAATTCAAGTGTTCCTGGAAGCAAGCAGGTCGATTCTGTTGTTAAGTAAGTCGTGAAAAATAAAATGGTATCGTAACGAATTTTATTTTTACTTTAATTCAACTGACTTTTCACTCAAAGTTTTCTTCAATTTCTACTAGTGTAGGACTAATATCGGAAGTGCATTCACATGAGCTTATCGAAATAATAAAACATTAAACATTGACCTTTGCTTTACGAGTTCTTTCGAAAGAATTTTTTTTTTTGTTAGTCATAATACTGACTACTGAACAAAATTATCCAATAACGAATTTGCTTCTTCTGTAAGGCTATCAACGTTTGAAAAGAAATATTTTATTGAAGCGCATTTCACAATTTCTTTTGAGGGCATTCGTATCCTGCAGATACTATTCGTATTTATTTATTTATTTATTTAGTAACAACGTGGAAATCAGCATTTCTTATTTTTAAATTCGAAATTAGCTTAAAATTACGGATCACAGAGTTGGAGATTCGTGGAAAAATTCAGAGGCGTATCGCTCATATCGTGTACCTCAATAACAAGTTGAAACATGTTTATATGACGCACCTGTACTAGTCCATATATCTTTGATGATCATTTATTTAACTATCATCACACTATCTTGGCATTCACTTGTGAACGTAAGAAATCTTACTCAGCCTGAAAACATCAGTAGAGTTTTCAGTAGAGTTATCCTCATCCGTGTGTTAATAATGAAGACATTGGTCATGAAATAGTATTTAATGAAAAAAACAAAACTCTTTCAATCTTTTCCTAAAGGCATTTCAAATTAATCCATATAAAAATATGTGAAAAATATTTTTTTCGAAACTCCTCGATTAATTTTTTTAAACGACCACTTCGAATCTGGAAACGTAATATTTTCCATCTTCATAAAATAGTAACAGGTAACACAGACGTATTTCCGTTTTTTTTTAGTAGT
This sequence comes from Hyposoter dolosus, assembly GCA_963921915.1. NCBI lineage: Eukaryota > Metazoa > Arthropoda > Insecta > Hymenoptera > Ichneumonidae > Hyposoter > Hyposoter dolosus. The sequence goes on along the minus strand of OY998136.1, from coordinate 15,620,427 downwards.
TTACAAATCCGAACAAAAAATGAGCTTAAAATACGATCACAAAGTTTGGCGTTATCAATTCGTCAACGGTATATCACTTTACGCATATTAATAGTCCTGCATGTTCTCAGGCTAAAAAAACTAAAAAATCGGCATAAAAAAATAATTAATAATAACCAACCGATTTTCGAATGAAATCGTTCGAAAAATATTTTTTTTTCTCAGGAAATCCCCATCACTGTTCGCTATATGCGATAAATGTTCATCTCAAAAACCGTCCAACAACATGTTTTTTGGTTACAAAACTATTGCTATAGTTCAAAACCTTGTCTCATATAATTAACGTTACTATGAACTCCGACGGAAACTTTATTGCTTCATTGCAAATCACAACATACGCGACTGCATATCTTATTTAAAACGTAGATTATAGAATCAATAGACCATAACTGAAGTAACGAATATACTTCTACGCTTTGAATTCGCTCCAATATGACCTTGCTTAAGTATAATTTGAGATCGTTTTAACATCACTAGAATACATCACGCTATTCACCAACGAAATTTGCAACAAGCCTGTTGTGTGAATATTGTTACCATAAAAGAATCCGAACGGGACTTATTTTTGTTGATATTTTTTTTTCTCGTTCGAAGCCCACGTCCGAATTTGAGCCACGGTCCGGTGTACTTGTGGATTTTCTTTGAGGAATTTTTTCATTGCAGCTGTGTTTGGCAGTCTACCGTTTTTAATTCCATCCTGAAAAGCGGCCATGGCACTATTTTTTTCTTCGGCTGTCCATCGGAGCTTCTTTTTCTCTGGGAAAACCGAAAAAAAAAAATTATCAACTTTCTGCATAAAGAAAAAATTATGAAGATCATCATTTCTTATAACCGCGCATTAAAATAGTATTTTACGCAACAAGTGCGGAAAGCGACGAATTACATCGCGCGTGAAGTTGCCGCATGAGCCGAAGGCTTATGATACATATTCGCACGAGTACGAGTGTGAATTGCGGCACGAGCCGAAGGCGAGTGCCGCAATCACACTCGTACGAGTGCGAATATGTATCATAAGTCGAGGCGAATGCGGCAAACGCGCGATGTACTTCGTCGTTTTTCGCACATGTTGCGTACAATATTTTTTGTGATACTTGCCTCGAAAGTTCGATTTGAGGGTCGAAATACATCGACTGACATCTGACAGTTAGGCTATTTGGCATATGAATGTCCGCACTAGTGCGGTAAAGTCTTCTCACAGTGCGGTAAAGTCCACATTACCGCACTAGTGCGGTAAAGTAAGACAAAAGAGCAAACGTTGAGAAATAGGCTACTTTCGCCACGGCAAACACGAACCGAAAATCGCACTTTCGGGGCAAGTATCACAAAAAGGTATTTCCAACAAAAAAAAATCGCAAGATGAGACACTTTGACTTACTTGATAAATCAACCCCGCTAGAAGTGGATTTGTTCTTCGACGAGTTATTATTTTTTCGTCGTTTCGGCATTGGCTCATCTTCCTCGATGTCATCCTCATCGGAGTCGTCATCATTTTGGTCCGCTAAGTCCGGCTCATATTCTTCACTGCTACCAGATTCGGATTCAGGTACGATGACTTTTTTTCTCTTCTTATTTGTAACGGTTTCTACCGTTGACGATTCTTTATTCTGCTGTAAATTTTCAGTCTGCTTCTCTCTCCTTGTTGGAAGTTCAATATTTCGGTTTTCATTAGCGCTAAAATTCTCAGCCTCATCATTTGCGCTTTGCCCTATTGCACTGCGGAGAATCTTAGCGACACCAACAACATCTCTTGCAACTACAGACTGCCTGTAGTGAGATCGATGAATTTGTTCTGCGTGCCCCATAAAATTGGCTATGTCCAGCACTTGGTTTTCGTCCATGTTTTGAGCCGCACATACTGTAGCCATATGTTTTCGCAGCGATGTACCGCGTAAGCGCTCAGGATGCTCAACACCACATTCTTGTGAATATTCCCGCATCAATTCGCAAGCGCGGAGATATTTAAATCGGCCATCGACAAAACCGGGTATACCGAAAACGTATGGATTTTTTGGTGTTATTTTAGTTGCAGAGCGAAAACGCAAAACAAGATCCAGACATTCACGCATTTTCGAATCCAGTAGAACGGGTACATCGCGTCCTAATTTCCCAGTAATGATAAATCGGGTGTATTGACCAACGTATTTTTTCTCTTCCTCGGAAAGGCTCCTGTAAATTTCGGGATTCGTATTTTCATCAACAGTCTCACAGTTTTTCAAATCAGATATTGTTGTTCTTTCCAATTCACCAGCTCGGCGTCGAGTGAATATTTGGATCGAAATGAGCGTTGTTTTAGCCAACTCTAGCCACGCGGAATATGTATAATGATTGCTGAGTTGAGCAAACGCTTCTTCTCTTTTTCTGACGACGTAGTCTTGCAGTTTTTTTATTTCATTAGTACTGGGCAATACTTTCTTCTGTTGACGTTTTTTCTTCGCTTGGGATTCGTGTGCAACTCTATTAATTTTGGTGCTGTACTGTTTATCGTGGATATAGATGTAATCTTCAAGCAGTAATTGGTTTTCTCTGTCTTTTTTTTTTCTTACAACAAGCAATGCTACCTCAGCAACAGCTTTCACGTATGTTCCGAGAGATGTGACGATAGATGGTATTTCGTGTTCACCAGTCTCTTCATTGAAACGAGCTAAAATATTAACTGCTCTCAGCATACAATCATATAATCCAGGATCATATATCGAAGCGAAATCTGTTATCCGTGGTTCCGTGTTTAGTCTGCATTTTTTCATTTCATCGAGAAGCCGACCAAGGGTTCTCAATCGATTTCGGATCATGGCTTGTTGTTGATCTTTTTTATACTTTTCAGCCATTCCGTTACCAAATTCAATGAGCAGATCGTCGTACCGTATTGACTGTGTTATGAGGTCATCATGAAAAACTGCAAATATTCGCTGCAATTGTGTACTTGCATTTGCATGTATTCTTCCATCGGTACGTCGTGACAGTATAGTGTTTGCTCGATCACCTTTCGTAGACGCTCCAACACATCTCTGGCGATGACGTCGAATACTTTTTTTTGAAAGGCTCACTTGACAGTTGTGGCAGGGAGCATATTGAGTACCAGCTCGTGCTTCGCGTGGCCTTCGGGCAACTAATAGTTTACCATCTTTATTGTACTCGGTACTTGTATTGTACAAATGATTTCCCTTTTTCCGCAAAGAGTTAATCAGTTGTACGCGTTCCGGATTGCCTTTTGGAAGGATAGCAAATCTTTTTACATCGTCAACGTCCTTATGGACGGTTTCCAAATGACGACTGATGACCGTCTGCATTTTTTTGCAGAAAAAACAAAAATCTTCTCTTTTATTATTCTCTCTCGGCTTTGCTACGAGCTGGTTGTTGTCGATAGAGCCTGCTTGGCTGACGACAATCGTTGAAATGGAATTGGCGTTTACTGTGCTGTCATTTCCCGTCGTATCAAGGTCATGGCCGATATCTGATGCGTTTACATAGTCTGACGAATTAAGAGTACTGCTTTGGATCCTTAGAGCTCCACTTATGTCAAAATCGGCATCGTTTAAATCGGTATTATTAATCGAAGAATCGTTGTTATTGGATGCGTTTGAATTCATCTCCAAATCCATTTCCAGATTGAGAGGTTTATCCATAAGAGCACCCGACCCATCATCTCTCACCTCTTCAGCACTGTAATTCAATTCCGGATCATCCAAAATGTCAAAGATGCTGTCCGTGGTTTGTGGATCACGAGTCTGCTTATCAAAACTAATGTTCAATTGGCAACCGGGAAGATTCGATTCAAGAAGATCCGAGAAGGATGTTTTATTCAATGAATAAGTAGGAGACTCATTGGAACGAGTTGTGATTTGATCGTGACTTTTGTAATTCGGAGTAGTTGTAACTCCACCATCTATCGATGACTCTTTGATTTCTTCGATCGATGAAGCCGTGTTTGATAACTTTGCGCGGACTGCATCAAGAGAACTTGGCGATGTTTGATCTGATATTTCTTCGGAGCTTCCGATGACTGATGATTTGATATTTGCCGATTTTTCGTTTGATATAGCTGTGACGTTTGTCGAAACGTCACCTGGGATTTCTTCAAAAGCAGCCATTTTCTGTGTGATTATTGAATAATTGTTTTCTGTTGTGATGATTCAAATTGTGAGTGATTTTTCTGTCTGAATCGTGAAGAGCCAATCATCTGTAGCAAAAGCGAAGACGGAACGACCAGTTCGAACACATCTGTGAATCAAAATATTCGATCAATCAGTATGAAGAACAGCCGATCTAGTGACGAATAGCAAACAATTCAATATCGACAATAGAACGGTAATTTCCACTGCGAACTTGAAAGAGAACAAACTCCACTGTATATGGAGGTACTGTGTGAATTCAAGTTGTATGATCGTCACGTGTTTGAGAATCCATGAAGTGGATAAAAATAAAAGAATAAATTGAATCATGGAGATTATTTTTTGAAAATATGTTGGCTACCTTTTCCGTCTATTCAGATGTAAGTCATTCAGATTCATAACTGATCGCATTCTTTCGGGATCATAACTCAGACCATTCTGAAATTACTATTAATTCCTATTTCTATCTGTTCTAAATTTTCGCAAAACTCATGCGCGATGCATTTTGTTTCCAAAACTCCGAATAGATATGATTGAAAATGCCATTTTCATTTCAGTTCACGATTCTAATCCCATTCACGGGAAAATCTAAAATATTGATTGTAGACGTTGATCAATTGAATGACGGTAAAGTAATTGTTGCTTTTTTTCGAGGTCGCTGCACGGTTATTACGTACAGAAAGCGGTCCTTTTTATCCTCAACAACGTAGCTTGGTCCCCGAAACTACCACGCCAAAGGAAAGCCCACACTGATTCGTTTTTTTCGAGAACCGCTTTGTGCTCAAAACTACCACTGTATTCATTGCGCTGCACAGAAACGGATTTCGTCGATGACTCTAATTTTACTATCAAAGCTCTCTTTGATTGTGGAGTGGAGACACAATGACCAGTCCATTAAAATATTCAATCGATTTTATGGACAACAGCCATTCTACTGATAAATAGCAAAAAATTAAAGGTCGACGATCAAACGAGGAAAAAACTGTTACTATTTTTGCATATAGCAGCACGAGTGTTATGTGCAGAATGTGGTCCTTCTTATGATCAACGACGAAGATTGGTCCTCGAAACTACCATGCCAAAGGGAAGACCACTCTGATTGGTTATTTCGAGAACCGATTTGTCCCTAAAACTACCACTGTGCATGTTGCGTTGCTAAGAAACGGATTCCGTGGACGACTCCTATTTTACTAGCAATGAGGTTCTCACTTATGACTCTTGTAACATATTTTCGTATTGACTTATAATGACATAGGCTGTGACATACTGATTCATCAAGCTAGACAATATGATGTATTTCAGATTATTGTTTCGTAACTCTAGGCAAAATGAGATTTTCCCAATTTATTGGGAAAATCTCAACTAAGGGTCTCGCGACCCTGATTCGTTTTTTTTTTAGTAACTGCATCCTCGTTGAGTCATTCATTTTTCACTTTTCAGAGCACGCGATTAAAGATATTTATTGAGGAATCGCCGTCTTTCGTTTTTTATCGTCCTACTTTCCGAAGCGAATTTCTGTTTGTTCACAATCATTGAATTTTGATCATTTACACAGGACTGAACACTTGATGCAGATAACTGATATCTAATTACTAATATAAAATTTTTTTAAATGGTTAAATAAACTGCAAAAATTTTCAAGAATGTCAATTCCTGAAAAACTCGAAAAGGAATAGGCCTCCCTGTGCCGTGCTCTCCAGCATATTAACAATCAACGGTGCGAGTGTTTTACGTTCCGGAAGGATTCTCTCAATTAGGAAGTTAATACTTTCATGTGCGGTAGTTTCAGGGACCGTTCTCAAAACGATCTCTACCGGTGTGGATTCTTCGAGGACTCACCCCAAAACTACTACTACACGACTGGCGTGGGAGGGAAAAGAGATTTCAGGAATGCAGTTGCATTCAGTGTACCAAAAAAAATGCATCATAGCATCGTGAAATTTGTGGATATCTTGGCCTTATGCGTTTCACGTGTAGGCGATGGAAACAGCTTGTTAATCATGATTTAAATAATTTAGCAGAGATGAGAACAGGATCAATCACAAACCTGGAATTTGCAATAGCTCGATTTAAAGTCGATGGAATTTGACGCATTTGAATCAACGACGCAGCGTGGCCCTCGAAACTACCATGCCAAAGGGGAGCCCACTCTGAATGGATATTTCGAGAACCAATTTGTCCCTAAAACTACCACTGTGCATATTGCGATGCTAAAAAACAGATTTCGTGGGCGACTACTATTTTACTAGTAATGTTTTCACTTATGACTCCTGTAACATCATATTAACTTTTAACGACATCAAACATATGCTGCGCAACACTAATGCATCGAGCTAGACAAAATTTTGCGTTTTAGAATATTACTCCGTTACTCTAGGCAAAGTATGATTTTCCCAATGTATTACTTACAATCTCGATGGCTGCTCGCCAATGCATTCAAGTGCTTGTAAATTATCCGAATGTTTCAACTGAGGGTCTCACACACCCGATTCGTCGTTTTTTTAGTAACTTCATCATCGTTGCGTCGTTTATTATTTACTTTTCAGAGCACGTGATCATAAATATTTATTAAGGAAGCGCTGTCTTTCGTTTTTTCTCTTCCGAATTTCCGAAGCAAACTATTTTTTATTTACAATCGTTTAATTTTGATCATATAGACAGGATTGTACACTTGAGAAAGAGAACTGATATCTTATTATCAATATTCAATATATGGAATTATAAAAAAAATGGTGAGATAAACCGTTGAAATTTTCAAGAACGTTAATTCCTCAAAGACTCGAAAAGCAATCGGCCTCCCCGTGCCGTGCTCTCCAGCATACTGACGACTGACAGGGCAAATCTTCCCACGTCTCTGAAGGATTCACTGAATGAGTAAGTTAATACCTTCATGTTCGGTAGTTTCAGGGACCGTCCTCGAAACGATCTATACCGGTGCGAATTCTTCGAGAACTCACCCCAATACTATCATTACGTGACTTGAGTGGACAGGAAAAGAGCATTATAGCATCGTGAAACTTGTGCAGATCTTATCCTTATGGACTTCACGTGTAGGCAACACAACAGCCTATCTTGATTTCAATAATTTATCAGAATTGGGAACGGGATCAACCACAATGCTGGAATTTGCAATAGCTAGATTTGAACTCGATGGAATTTGGTTTTTTTTTTCACAGTTTTTGTCAGAAACATTTGATATCAGAACGAAGTTTATCAAGAATTCACTTTTGAACGTGTACCATGCGACGCATTTTATCCACAATGATGATTCACGTATAAATTTTAGAAATTACGATTTTTTTCTGCTTCCACTTTTTCTGGATAGGACTGATACTTGTCTTTCATATATCTGGTCACTGAAACTCGATATCCCCACTTCTAGAGAGAAATTATCAGTGTTGTTCAGTCAACATTTCGAATGATGTATCTCGGAAAATGTTTATGAAGCTACTGAATTACTAGCTCGAAGGAATCATTAAAAAAACAACGAGAACTCTATTCTTGTGTCCATGGTTGAGCATTATACCGACAGTATAACGCGCATATGCTCCATCGACAATGTTTTGTCCTCGAAACTATCACGCTGTTCGCGGAGCGCGCAGATAACGGTTCCGAGGACATTCCTTTCCTTGAAACAACCACTGTGTCAATGACGTTTCTGAAGACTCTATATATCAAACAATGTAATTGCACGCTCTCTACGTAGGGACTGCTTATCATTTGTATGCATCGAAATATCTGTGATGGAACACTTTTTTCACGTGCATTTGGAAGTTATTTTCGGAATATCGATCAGAAATCCAGTTCTGAATCTGTGACTTTTGAGTTCACGCTCTGCCTTTTCTTTTTCAGCCGCTTTTCTATAGACCTGCATCGAATTACACCCGAAATAAAGCACGTGCCAGACGACCTATTCTACGTTTTTTTCAGGATCATCACTCGTCCCATGAAGGGATTAATATTTACTCCTTCTTCAATCTCTTCTGAATTTTCGAGAGACTCATCCATCATGCATACTGTTTCCAGAACTCCGTGACAATGAATATGAGTAAAAATGACACGTGCGTTCTAGTCCGCGGTTTAAATCCAATTCACACAAAAATCTCAAATTTTTCATACATCCGTTTGTCAATTAAATTACGACGAAAGAATCATTGCTCATTTTTGCATGTAGCTGCACGAGTCTTGCGTACAGAATGCGGTCCTTTTTATCATCAACGACGCAGCGTGGCCCTCGAAACTACCATGCCAAAGGGGAGCCCACTCTGAATGGATATTTCGAGAACCAATTTGTCCCTAAAACTACCACTGTGCATATTGCGATGCTAAAAAACAGATTTCGTGGGCGACTACTATTTTACTAGTAATGTTTTCACTTATGACTCCTGTAACATCATATTAACTTTTAACGACATCAAACATATGCTGTGCAACACTAATGCATCGAGCTAGACAAAATTTTGCGTTTTAGAATATTACTCCGTTACTCTAGGCAAAGTATGATTTTCCCAATGTATTACTTACAATCTCGATGGCTGCTCGCCAATGCATTCAAGTGCTTGTAAATTATCCGAATGTTTCAACTGAGGGTCTCACACACCCGATTCGTCGTTTTTTTAGTAACTTCATCATCGTTGCGTCGTTTATTATTTACTTTTCAGAGCACGTGATCATAAATATTTATTAAGGAAGCGCTGTCTTTCGTTTTTTCTCTTCCGAATTTCCGAAGCAAACTATTTTTTATTTACAATCGTTTAATTTTGATCATATAGACAGGATTGTACACTTGAGAAAGAGAACTGATATCTTATTATCAATATTCAATATATGGAATTATAAAAAAAATGGTGAGATAAACCGTTGAAATTTTCAAGAACGTTAATTCCTCAAAGACTCGAAAAGCAATCGGCCTCCCCGTGCCGTGCTCTCCAGCATACTGACGACTGACAGGGCAAATCTTCCCACGTCTCTGAAGGATTCACTGAATGAGTAAGTTAATACCTTCATGTTCGGTAGTTTCAGGGACCGTCCTCGAAACGATCTATACCGGTGCGAATTCTTCGAGAACTCACCCCAATACTATCATTACGTGACTTGAGTGGACAGGAAAAGAGCATTATAGCATCGTGAAACTTGTGCAGATCTTATCCTTATGGACTTCACGTGTAGGCAACACAACAGCCTATCTTGATTTCAATAATTTATCAGAATTGGGAACGGGATCAACCACAATGCTGGAATTTGCAATAGCTAGATTTGAACTCGATGGAATTTGGTTTTTTTTTTCACAGTTTTTGTCAGAAACATTTGATATTAGAACGAAGTTTATCAAGAATTCACTTTTGAACGTGTACCATGCGACGCATTTTATCCACAATGATGATTCACGTATAAATTTTAGAAATTACGATTTTTTTCTGCTTCCACTTTTTCTGGATAGGACTGATACTTGTCTTTCATATATCTGGTCACTGAAACTCGATATCCCCACTTCTAGAGAGAAATTATCAGTGTTGTTCAGTCAACATTTCGAATGATGTATCTCGGAAAATGTTTATGAAGCTACTGAATTACTAGCTCGAAGGAATCATTAAAAAAACAACGAGAACTCTATTCTTGTGTCCATGGTTGAGCATTATACCGACAGTATAACGCGCATATGCTCCATCGACAATGTTTTGTCCTCGAAACTATCACGCTGTTCGCGGAGCGCGCAGATAACGGTTCCGAGGACATTCCTTTCCTTGAAACAACCACTGTGTCAATGACGTTTCTGAAGACTCTATATATCAAACAATGTAATTGCACGCTCTCTACGTAGGGACTGCTTATCATTTGTATGCATCGAAATATCTGTGATGGAACACTTTTTTCACGTGCATTTGGAAGTTATTTTCGGAATATCGATCAGAAATCCAGTTCTGAATCTGTGACTTTTGAGTTCACGCTCTGCCTTTTCTTTTTCAGCCGCTTTTCTATAGACCTGCATCGAATTACACCCGAAATAAAGCACGTGCCAGACGACCTATTCTACGTTTTTTTCAGGATCATCACTCGTCCCATGAAGGGATTAATATTTACTCCTTCTTCAATCTCTTCTGAATTTTCGAGAGACTCATCCATCATGCATACTGTTTCCAGAACTCCGTGACAATGAATATGAGTAAAAATGACACGTGCGTTCTAGTCCGCGGTTTAAATCCAATTCACACAAAAATCTCAAATTTTTCATACATCCGTTTGTCAATTAAATTACGACGAAAGAATCATTGCTCATTTTTGCATGTAGCTGCACGAGTCTTGCGTACAGAATGCGGTCCTTTTTATCATCAACGACGCAGCGTGGCCCTCGAAACTACCATGCCAAAGGGGAGCCCACTCTGAATGGATATTTCGAGAACCAATTTGTCCCTAAAACTACCACTGTGCATATTGCGATGCTAAAAAACAGATTTCGTGGGCGACTACTATTTTACTAGTAATGTTTTCACTTATGACTCCTGTAACATCATATTAACTTTTAACGACATCAAACATATGCTGTGCAACACTAATGCATCGAGCTAGACAAAATTTTGCGTTTTAGAATATTACTCCGTTACTCTAGGCAAAGTATGATTTTCCCAATGTATTACTTACAATCTCGATGGCTGCTCGCCAATGCATTCAAGTGCTTGTAAATTATCCGAATGTTTCAACTGAGGGTCTCACACACCCGATTCGTCGTTTTTTTAGTAACTTCATCATCGTTGCGTCGTTTATTATTTACTTTTCAGAGCACGTGATCATAAATATTTATTAAGGAAGCGCTGTCTTTCGTTTTTTCTCTTCCGAATTTCCGAAGCAAACTATTTTTTATTTACAATCGTTTAATTTTGATCATATAGACAGGATTGTACACTTGAGAAAGAGAACTGATATCTTATTATCAATATTCAATATATGGAATTATAAAAAAAATGGTGAGATAAACCGTTGAAATTTTCAAGAACGTTAATTCCTCAAAGACTCGAAAAGCAATCGGCCTCCCCGTGCCGTGCTCTCCAGCATACTGACGACTGACAGGGCAAATCTTCCCACGTCTCTGAAGGATTCACTGAATGAGTAAGTTAATACCTTCATGTTCGGTAGTTTCAGGGACCGTCCTCGAAACGATCTATACCGGTGCGAATTCTTCGAGAACTCACCCCAATACTATCATTACGTGACTTGAGTGGACAGGAAAAGAGCATTATAGCATCGTGAAACTTGTGCAGATCTTATCCTTATGGACTTCACGTGTAGGCAACACAACAGCCTATCTTGATTTCAATAATTTATCAGAATTGGGAACGGGATCAACCACAATGCTGGAATTTGCAATAGCTAGATTTGAACTCGATGGAATTTGGTTTTTTTTTTCACAGTTTTTGTCAGAAACATTTGATATCAGAACGAAGTTTATCAAGAATTCACTTTTGAACGTGTACCATGCGACGCATTTTATCCACAATGATGATTCACGTATAAATTTTAGAAATTACGATTTTTTTCTGCTTCCACTTTTTCTGGATAGGACTGATACTTGTCTTTCATATATCTGGTCACTGAAACTCGATATCCCCACTTCTAGAGAGAAATTATCAGTGTTGTTCAGTCAACATTTCGAATGATGTATCTCGGAAAATGTTTATGAAGCTACTGAATTACTAGCTCGCAGGAATCATTAAAAAAACAACGAGAACTCTATTCTTGTGTCCATGGTTGAGCATTATACCGACAGTATAACGCGCATATGCTCCATCGACAATGTTTTGTCCTCGAAACTATCACGCTGTTCGCGGAGCGCGCAGATAACGGTTCCGAGGACATTCCTTTCCTTGAAACAACCACTGTGTCAATGACGTTTCTGAAGACTCTATATATCAAACAATGTAATTGCACGCTCTCTACGTAGGGACTGCTTATCATTTGTATGCATCGAAATATCTGTGATGGAACACTTTTTTCACGTGCATTTGGAAGTTATTTTCGGAATATCGATCAGAAATCCAGTTCTGAATCTGTGACTTTTGAGTTCACGCTCTGCCTTTTCTTTTTCAGCCGCTTTTCTATAGACCTGCATCGAATTACACCCGAAATAAAGCACGTGCCAGACGACCTATTCTACGTTTTTTTCAGGATCATCACTCGTCCCATGAAGGGATTAATATTTACTCCTTCTTCAATCTCTTCTGAATTTTCGAGAGACTCATCCATCATGCATACTGTTTCCAGAACTCCGTGACAATGAATATGAGTAAAAATGACACGTGCGTTCTAGTCCGCGGTTTAAATCCAATTCACACAAAAATCTCAAATTTTTCATACATCCGTTTGTCAATTAAATTACGACGAAAGAATCATTGCTCATTTTTGCATGTAGCTGCACGAGTCTTGCGTACAGAATGCGGTCCTTTTTATCATCAACGACGCAGCGTGGCCCTCGAAACTACCATGCCAAAGGGGAGCCCACTCTGAATGGATATTTCGAGAACCAATTTGTCCCTAAAACTACCACTGTGCATATTGCGATGCTAAAAAACAGATTTCGTGGGCGACTACTATTTTACTAGTAATGTTTTCACTTATGACTCCTGTAACATCATATTAACTTTTAACGACATCAAACATATGCTGTGCAACACTAATGCATCGAGCTAGACAAAATTTTGCGTTTTAGAATATTACTCCGTTACTCTAGGCAAAGTATGATTTTCCCAATGTATTACTTACAATCTCGATGGCTGCTCGCCAATGCATTCAAGTGCTTGTAAATTATCCGAATGTTTCAACTGAGGGTCTCACACACCCGATTCGTCGTTTTTTTAGTAACTTCATCATCGTTGCGTCGTTTATTATTTACTTTTCAGAGCACGTGATCATAAATATTTATTAAGGAAGCGCTGTCTTTCGTTTTTTCTCTTCCGAATTTCCGAAGCAAACTATTTTTTATTTACAATCGTTTAATTTTGATCATATAGACAGGATTGTACACTTGAGAAAGAGAACTGATATCTTATTATCAATATTCAATATATGGAATTATAAAAAAAATGGTGAGATAAACCGTTGAAATTTTCAAGAACGTTAATTCCTCAAAGACTCGAAAAGCAATCGGCCTCCCCGTGCCGTGCTCTCCAGCATACTGACGACTGACAGGGCAAATCTTCCCACGTCTCTGAAGGATTCACTGAATGAGTAAGTTAATACCTTCATGTTCGGTAGTTTCAGGGACCGTCCTCGAAACGATCTATACCGGTGCGAATTCTTCGAGAACTCACCCCAATACTATCATTACGTGACTTGAGTGGACAGGAAAAGAGCATTATAGCATCGTGAAACTTGTGCAGATCTTATCCTTATGGACTTCACGTGTAGGCAACACAACAGCCTATCTTGATTTCAATAATTTATCAGAATTGGGAACGGGATCAACCACAATGCTGGAATTTGCAATAGCTAGATTTGAACTCGATGGAATTTGGTTTTTTTTTTCACAGTTTTTGTCAGAAACATTTGATATTAGAACGAAGTTTATCAAGAATTCACTTTTGAACGTGTACCATGCGACGCATTTTATCCACAATGATGATTCACGTATAAATTTTAGAAATTACGATTTTTTTCTGCTTCCACTTTTTCTGGATAGGACTGATACTTGTCTTTCATATATCTGGTCACTGAAACTCGATATCCCCACTTCTAGAGAGAAATTATCAGTGTTGTTCAGTCAACATTTCGAATGATGTATCTCGGAAAATGTTTATGAAGCTACTGAATTACTAGCTCGAAGGAATCATTAAAAAAACAACGAGAACTCTATTCTTGTGTCCATGGTTGAGCATTATACCGACAGTATAACGCGCATATGCTCCATCGACAATGTTTTGTCCTCGAAACTATCACGCTGTTCGCGGAGCGCGCAGATAACGGTTCCGAGGACATTCCTTTCCTTGAAACAACCACTGTGTCAATGACGTTTCTGAAGACTCTATATATCAAACAATGTAATTGCACGCTCTCTACGTAGGGACTGCTTATCATTTGTATGCATCGAAATATCTGTGATGGAACACTTTTTTCACGTGCATTTGGAAGTTATTTTCGGAATATCGATCAGAAATCCAGTTCTGAATCTGTGACTTTTGAGTTCACGCTCTGCCTTTTCTTTTTCAGCCGCTTTTCTATAGACCTGCATCGAATTACACCCGAAATAAAGCACGTGCCAGACGACCTATTCTACGTTTTTTTCAGGATCATCACTCGTCCCATGAAGGGATTAATATTTACTCCTTCTTCAATCTCTTCTGAATTTTCGAGAGACTCATCCATCATGCATACTGTTTCCAGAACTCCGTGACAATGAATATGAGTAAAAATGACACGTGCGTTCTAGTCCGCGGTTTAAATCCAATTCACACAAAAATCTCAAATTTTTCATACATCCGTTTGTCAATTAAATTACGACGAAAGAATCATTGCTCATTTTTGCATGTAGCTGCACGAGTCTTGCGTACAGAATGCGGTCCTTTTTATCATCAACGACGCAGCGTGGCCCTCGAAACTACCATGCCAAAGGGGAGCCCACTCTGAATGGATATTTCGAGAACCAATTTGTCCCTAAAACTACCACTGTGCATATTGCGATGCTAAAAAACAGATTTCGTGGGCGACTACTATTTTACTAGTAATGTTTTCACTTATGACTCCTGTAACATCATATTAACTTTTAACGACATCAAACATATGCTGTGCAACACTAATGCATCGAGCTAGACAAAATTTTGCGTTTTAGAATATTACTCCGTTACTCTAGGCAAAGTATGATTTTCCCAATGTATTACTTACAATCTCGATGGCTGCTCGCCAATGCATTCAAGTGCTTGTAAATTATCCGAATGTTTCAACTGAGGGTCTCATACACCCGATTCGTCGCTTTTTTAGTAACTTCATCATCGTTGCGTCGTTTATTATTTACTTTTCAGAGCACGTGATCATAAATATTTATTAAGGAAGCGCTGTCTTTCGTTTTTTCTCTTCCGAATTTCCGAAGCAAACTATTTTTTATTTACAATCGTTTAATTTTGATCATATAGACAGGATTGTACACTTGAGAAAGAGAACTGATATCTTATTATCAATATTCAATATATGGAATTATAAAAAAAATGGTGAGATAAACCGTTGAAATTTTCAAGAACGTTAATTCCTCAAAGACTCGAAAAGCAATCGGCCTCCCCGTGCCGTGCTCTCCAGCATACTGACGACTGACAGGGCAAATCTTCCCACGTCTCTGAAGGATTCACTGAATGAGTAAGTTAATACCTTCATGTTCGGTATTTTCAGGGACCGTCCTCGAAACGATCTATACCGGTGCGAATTCTTCGACAACTCACCCCAATACTATCATTACGTGACTTGAGTGGACAGTAAAAGAGCATTATAGCATCGTGAAACTTGTGCAGATCTTATCCTTATGGACTTCACGTGTAGGCAACACAACAGCCTATCTTGATTTCAATAATTTATCAGAATTGGGAACGGGATCAACCACAATGCTGGAATTTGCAATAGCTAGATTTGAACTCGATGGAATTTGGTTTTTTTGCTTTCTCATAGAGGAAGCTATGTGACGGTGAAATTTTTTTTTTTCCAGTTTTCAATGTCAATGTGCTTAAAATGTCCCAAAACGTCGAAAAATCATATCTAGAAAAAATGTCCGGATGTGTGTGTGTATGTGTGTGTGTGTGTGTGTGTGTGTGTGTGTGTGTGTGTGTGTGTGTGTGTGTGTGTGTGTGTATGTGCTGGCACTGTAAAGTTCAAATGGTTATAACTCGAAAACGGTTTGAGCTACAAGGCTCTAATTTTGCACAGATGTTAATCTATACCGGCTCTTCGTTTGCTGAGAATTTTGTCGGGATCGCTAGAAAAATTCGAATTCTACAGCATTTTGAAATTTTCAAAAAAAGAGTGTCACCGCTCTAACTTTCGCAAATTTTAAGATTTATTACTAATTTTTTTTTTTATAATAGAGTATCATAATAGGAAGGTTGGTATTGAATTTGGAAATGATCGGTTGAACCGTTTAAATTTTATGAGTTTTTGAATTTTACGAAAATATTAGTTTTCCGAAAAATCGTCTGGGCGCTTCAATTCTTGCAAATTTCGTAAGATATTAGGAATAAATCTGTACTTCCTTTTTTCCTTTTCCAGAAAAGTTCTCGAAATTTTATTATTAAAATGCAAATGAAAAAAAAGGCTGCAAATTGAAATTTGCAAATTGCTTCCTCAAGATGCTCAAGATGCATGATGCTCAAAGCTTCCTCTATGAGGAAGCCAAAATTGAAAATATGGCGAAATTGAAAATATAAGCTTCCTCATGGGGAAAGCTTTGAGCATCATGCATCTTGAGCATCTTGAGGAAGCAATTTGCAAATTTCAATTTGCAGCCTTTTTTTTATTTGCATTTTAATAATAAAATTTCGACAACTTTTCTGGAAAGGAAAAAAGAAGTACAGATTTATTTCTAATATCTTACGAAATTTGCAAGAATTGAAGCGCCCAGACGATTTTTCGGAAAACTAATATTTTCGTAAAATTCAAAAATCCATAAAATTTAAACCGTTCAACCGATCATTTCCAAATTCTTTTTCACAGTTTTTGTCAGAAACATTTGATATTAGAACGAAGTTTATCAAGAATTCACTTTTGAACGTGTACTATGCGACGCATTTTATCCACAATGATGATTCACGTATAAATTTTAGAAACTACGATTTTTTTCTGCTTCCACTTTTTCTGGATAGGACTGATACTTGTCTTTCATATATCTGGTCACTGAAACTCGATATCCCCACTTCTAGAGAGAAATTATCAGTGTTGCTCAATCGACATTTCGAATAATGCATCTCGGAAAATGTTTATGAAGCTACTAAATTATTAGCTCGAAGGCGACATTAAAAAAACAACGAGAACTCTATTCTTGTGTCCATGGTTGAGCATTACACCGACAGTATAACGCGCATATGCTCCATCGACAATGTTTTGTCCTCGAAACTATCACGCTGTTCGCGGAGCGCGCAGATAACGGTTCCGAGGACATTTCTCTCTTTGAAATAACCACTGTGTTAATGATGTTTCTGAAGACTCTATATATCAAACTATGCAATTGCACGCTCTTTTCGTAGGGACTGCTTATCATTTGTATGCATCGAAATATCTGTGACGGAACACTTTTTTCACGTGCATTTGGAAGTTATTTTCCGAATATCGATCAGGAATCTAGTTCTGAATCTGTGACTTTTGAGTTCACGCTCTGCCTTTTCTTTTTTAGCCCCATTTCTATAGACCTGCATCGAATTATACCCGAAATAAAGCACGTGCCAGACGACCTATTCTACGTTCTTCTGGATCATCACTCATCCCATGAAGGGATTAATATTTACTCCTTCTTCAATCTCTTCTGAATTTTCGAGAGACTCATCCATCATGCATACTGTTTCCAGAACTCCGTGACAATGAATATGAGTAAAAATGACACGTGCGTTCCAGTCCGCGGTTTAAATCCAATTCACACAAAAATCTCAAATTTTTCATACATCCGTTTGTCAATTAAATTACGACGAAAGAATCATTGCTCATTTTTGCATGTAGCTGCACGAGTCTTGCGTACAGAATGCGGTCCTTTTTATCATCAACGACGCAGCGTGGCCCTCGAAACTACCATGCCAAAGGGGAGCCCACTCTAAATGGATATTTCGAGAACCAATTTGTCCCTAAAACTACCACTGTGCATATTGCGATGCTAAAAAACAGATTTCGTGGGCGACTACTATTTTACTAGTAATGTTTTCACTTATGACTCCTGTAACATCGTATTAACTTTTAACGACATCAAACATATGCTGTGCAACACTAATGCATCGAGCTAGACAAAATTTTGCGTTTTAGAATATTACTCCGTTACTCTAGGCAAAGTATGATTTTCCCAATGTATTACTTACAATCTCGATGGCTGCTCGCCAATGCATTCAAGTGCTTGTAAATTATCCGAATGTTTCAACTGAGGGTCTCACACACCCGATTCGTCGCTTTTTTAGTAACTTCATCATCGTTGCGTCGTTTATTATTTACTTTTCAGAGCACGTGATCATAGATATTTATTAAGGAAGCGCTGTCTTTCGTTTTTTCTCTTCCGAATTTCCGAAGCAAACTATTTTTTATTTACAATCGTTTAATTTTGATCATATAGACAGGATTGTACACTTGAGAAAGAGAACTGATATCTTATTATCAATATTCAATATATGGAATTATAAAAAAAATGGTGAGATAAACCGTTGAAATTTTCAAGAACGTTAATTCCTCAAAGACTCGAAAAGCAATCGGCCTCCCCGTGCCGTGCTCTCCAGCATACTGACGACTGACAGGGCAAATCTTCCCACGTCTCTGAAGGATTCACTGAACGAGTAAGTTAATACTTTCATGTTCGGTAGTTTCAGGGACCGTTCTCAAAACGATCTCTACCGGTGTGGATTCTTCGAGGACTCACCCCAAAACTACTACTACACGACTGGCGTGGGAGGGAAAAGAGATTTCAGGAATGCAGTTGTATTCAATGTACCAAAAAAAATGCATCATAGCATCGTGAAATTTGTGGATATCTTGGCCTTATGCGCTTCACGTGTAGGCGATAAAAACAGCTCGTTAATCATGATTTAAATAATTTAGCAGAGATGAGAACAGGATCAATCACAATCCTGGAATTTGCGATAGCTCGATTTAAATTCGATGGAATTTATTTTTTTGTCGCAGTTTTTGTCAGAAACATTTGATATTAGATCGAAGTTGATCAAGAATTTACTTGTAAACGTTTACCATGCGACGCATTTTATCCACAATGATGATTCACGTATAAATTTTAGAAACTACGATTTTTTTCTGCTTCCACTTTTCCTGGATAGGACTGATACTTGTCTTTCATATATGTGGTCACTGAAACTCAATATCCCCACTTCTAGAGAGAAATTATCAGTGTTGTTCAGTCAACATTTCGAATGATGTATCTCGGAAAATGTTTATGAAGCTACTGAATTACTAGCTCGAAGGAATCATTAAAAAAACAACGAGAACTCTATTCTTGTGTCCATGGTTGAGCATTATACCGACAGTATAACGCGCATATGCTCCATCGACAATGTTTTGTTCTCGAAACTATCACGCTGTTCGCGGAGCGCGCAGATAACGGTTCCGAGGACATTCCTTTCCTTGAAATAACCACTGTGTCAATGACGTTTCTGAAGACTCTATATATCAAACAATGTAATTGCACTCTCTCTACGTAGGGACTGCTTATCATTTGTATGCATCGAAATATCTGTGATGGAACACTTTTTTTACGTGCATTTGGAAGTTATTTTCGGAATATCGATCAAGAATCCAGTTCTGAATCTGTGACTTTTGAGTTCACGCTCTGCGTTTTCTTTTTTAGCCCCTTTTCTATAGACCTGCATCGAATTACACCTGAAATAAAGCACCTGCCAGACGACCTATTCTACGTTTTTTTCAGGATCATCACTCGTCCCATGAAGGGATCAATATTTACTCCTTCTTCTATGTCTTCTGAATTTTCGAGAGACTCATGCACCATGCATACTGTTTCCAAAACTCCGTGCGAATGAATATGAGTAAAAATGACACGTGCGTTCTGGTCCGCGGTTTGAATCCAATTCACACAAAAATCTCAAATTTTGCATACATCCGTTTGTCAATTAAATTACGACGAAAGAATCATTGCTCATTTTCGCTCATTGCTCATTTGCACGAGTCTTGTGTATAGAATGCGGTCCTTTTTATCGTCAACGACACAGCGTGACCCTCGAAACTACCATGCCAAAGGGGAGCCCACTCTGAATGGATATTTCGAGAACCAATTTGTCCCTAAAACTACCACTGTGCATATTGCGATGCTAAAAAACAGATTTCGTGGGCGACTTCTATTTTACTAGTAATGTTTTCACTTATGACTCCTGTAACATCATATTAACTTTTAACGACATCAAACATATGCTGTGCAACACTAATGCATCGAGCCAGACAAAATTTTGCGTTTTAGAATATTACTCCGTTATTCTAGGCAAAGTATGATTTTCCGAATGGATTACTTACAATCTCGATGGCTGCTCGCCAATGCATTCAAGTGCTTCTAAATTATCCGAATGTTTCTACTGAGGGTCTCACACACCCGATTCGTCGTTTTTTTAGTAACTTCATCATCGTTGCGTCGTTTATTATTTACTTTTGAGAGCACATGCTCATAGATGTTTATTAAGATATCGCCGTCTTTCGTGTTATTCGTTTTCAAATTTCCGAACCGAACTTCTGTTCATTCACATTTCGATCATTCACACAGGACTGAACACTTAAAGAAGAGAACTGATATCTCAATATTGATATAGAATTTAAAGAAATGGTTAGTTAAACTGTGGACATTTTTAAGAATGTTAATTCCTCAAAGACTCGAAAGGCAATAGGCCTCCCCGTGCCGTGCTCTTCAGTATACTGACAATCGACGGGGCAAGTCTTTCACGTCCCTGAAGGATTCACTGAATTAGGAAGTTCATATACATGCATGTTCAGTAGTTTCAGGGACCGTCCTCAAAACGATCTATACCCATGTGAATTATTCGAAGACCGTCCTCAAAACTACCACTACACGACTGGCTTGGGCAAAAAAAGCGATTAGCTGAGGTTTACGCAATTTGTCTAATCAACGACATTTATTGTCATATATTTACTTGCTTAGCGGATTCGAGTTAAATCATTTTTCCTTCCATTACGGAAGTAACAGACTTTCCTTCACTCCCTGTGACGAAAGCCTACTTTCCGTCCAATGCGGTAACGAACCTTCAAGATGTTTTTCTATTAGTGAACAATCGAAAGTGCCCTGAAATTCTCATTAATTGATTGACTAATTATACTAACGCTGCTCTTGTCAAAATTCATTCTCCAAAGCGTATTTAGCAAATAAATGAGCGATGCGCTTTGGTTTGTGATTAACGTGCAATCGACGACTGCTTTAGAATTTAGTCATATATAAAATCATGTGCTGTTTTATCACAGTCATCAAAATCTGTTATTTTTCACATGACTTAATCAATTTATCAAAATTCACCATACATACTTGCCTTAACAGAAGATTTCGCCTGCTCTTCCAGTCTCTTCACACATAATTGCGCAATTTGCGATGGGAACTCGTTCCACTTTGTTATGATTTTACGAACCAAAAAATTGTTTCTATTTGTCAATCCATGAAAGAAACACACGGTGGATATTGAGTTCACTCATTCCATACAAAGTTCCATCGTCATTCTGTAATCATTAACTGAAAATGCATAATGAAATTGAAAATACTTGGTTAAATCAATTGAGTGGCGTTGTAGTATTTCACTGATGAATTACGTCAAGAATGAACAACAAAATTAGAACTATAGAAAGATTGCATTGCTGAACAAATTGTAATATGTCACTTGCCCATTCTCGTGGTTGGAAAGTTGGAAGTCTGTGTAAATTTTGATCGTCGGAAAACGACATAGGAGGAACCTTCAGGAAAAAATTCGGTACGATTGCTGGTCAAGTGCTCTTCCAGCGACCTATTTAGGCCACCTTCCGGAAATTGGTTCGAATTGGTCGTGGTAATACCACGTTGCAAGGATGAACGATTTCTACCACGTGATGAAATCTAATTTTATCAGTTTTCCTAAAAAATTCTTCCGATATTCCGTTAACAGCATTGGTAAAATAGTTCGGAGTTTTAGTGATCACTGCTGGAATGAATGCATATTTACCAAGTACTCCGTTATA
>OY998136.1:15354976-15598196 GCA_963921915.1 Hyposoter dolosus | reverse complement strand
TAAAAATGACACTTGTGGTCCAGTTCACAGTTTAAATCCCATTTGCTAAAAATTCTCAAATATTTATGAGACACAATTCAATCACGACGAAAGAACCGTTGCTTTTTTTCTATCTAGTTTCACGAGTGTTACATACCGAATGTGGTCGTTCTTTTCCTCTACGATGGATCATAGGTATTCATTGCGGAACTGTTGTCCCCCGTTTTCTCTCTCCTCAATTTCCAAAGCGAATTTCCAATAATTCACAATCGCTGAATTCTCATCATTCACACAGGATTTAAATAATTCAGCAGAGATGGAAACGTAATTAATTACAATGCCGGATATT
The DNA here is from genome assembly GCA_963921915.1 of Hyposoter dolosus. Classification (NCBI taxonomy): domain Eukaryota; kingdom Metazoa; phylum Arthropoda; class Insecta; order Hymenoptera; family Ichneumonidae; genus Hyposoter; species Hyposoter dolosus. The sequence goes on along the minus strand of OY998136.1, from coordinate 15,597,868 downwards.
GCAATAGCTAGATTCAAAATCAACAAGAAGCGATTTTTTGTCTAGGTTTTCATGTCAGAAACATTTGATATCGAACCGACGTTGATATAGAATGAAATTTCGGCCATACACCATGCGACCCCTTTTCTTTCGGAATCTTGATTCACGCAGACATTTCAAAAACGATGATTTTTTCAAGCTTCCACTTTTTCTGAATGTAACCGAGACTTGTCTGTTCTATATCTTTTCCTTGAAATTTTATGAGTCTACTTCTGGAGAGAAATGATCTGGACACATTTCAAATAGTGTAAACCTTAATAAAATGGATGACTAGCTCGAAGGAATTATGGAAAAGTAACGAGAAATCCTTTTTCATGTTCATTGACAAGCATTGCACGGATAGAGCGACGTGCATAGATTCCAACCACAATGCTTTGTTTTGAAAACTACCACGTTGTAGATAAAGCTCGCCGATAATAGCAGAAACAACCACTACGTCGATGACGTTTCCGATAAACATTATTTTTTCCATGGTGCTATTGCATGCTTTTTTCGTAGGAAATATTTATTATCTGTATGCAATGTTACATATATGATGAAATACTTGCTCAAGGTGCATTTGAATGGACTTGTTTTCGCAGTACCGGACAGGAACCCAGTTCGAAAACTGTGATTTTGGAGTTTACACTCTGCTTGTCACTTTAACCCTTTTTCATAGGCCTGCATAGAATCATGCCCGAAATAAAGCACGTGCCAGACGACCTATTCTACGTTTTTTCAGGATCATAACTCATGCCATCAAGGAATTTCTATTTATTCTCGTTCAAATCCCATTCTCGAAAAAATCTGAAATATCGATTATAGACGTTTGTCAATCAGATTACGACGAACGAACCAGTGTTTTTTTTTTTTTTTACGCGGCTGCACGAGTATCATGGACAGGTTTCAGACCTTCTTATCCTCAACAGCGTGACTTGGTCCCCGAAACGACCACGCCAAAAAAAAGCCCGTACGAATTGTTCTTTCCAAGAACCGGTTTGTCCACAAAACTATCACAGTGCTCATTGCGTTGCCAAAAAACGGATTTCGTGGACGACTCCATTTTGACTAGCAAAATTCTCTCTCATTGCTCTCGTAACATCTTTTTGTATTCACTTGTAATGACACAATCAAGCATAGGCGATAAAACACTGCTGCATCAAGCTACACAAAATGATTTTTTCCAGAATTTCATTTCATAACACTAAGCAAAGTACGATTTCTCCAATTCATTACTTACAATTTTGACAACTGCTTGCCAACGGATACACGCACTTGTAGTTTATTACAATGACTCAACTCCCGGTATTGAGCATCCAATCCGTTTTTTTTTTTCTAGTTACTCCATCCTCGGTGCGTCGTGGATTTTTCAATGTTTAGAGCACGTGATCATGGGAATTCAATAAGTAATCGCTGTCCTTCGTTTTGTCTCTTCTGAATTTCCGGAGCGAGTTTCCATCTTTTCACAATCATTTAATTCTCATTATTTATGCAGGACTGAACACTTGAGAAAGGGAACTGATATCTCATAATTGAAATACGATAATAAAAAGCTTAGTGCTACTCCGAAAATTTTTTGAGAATCTCATTTTATAGAAGACTTGAAAAGTATCATTCCTCTTCTGTCCCATGCTCTCCAGTATACTGACAGTCGATAGGACATGTTTTCCACGTCCCTAAAGGATTCATCGAATGAGGAAGTTGACACATTCATGCTTGCTAGTTTCAGGGATAGCCCTCAAAACGGTCTTTACTGGTGTGAATTCTAGGACTGACCCCAAAAGAACCATTTGTCCCCAAAACAGTTATCGGACTGATCATGTAGATTCTCAGTGGATATTTTCGTGATTTCAGAAATATCAAGCCAAAAGCAAGAAGCACACAAGATATTCTTATCCACTTAAAGTCATACTTGAAGATAGATTCGCCAACGCCTTGTAAGAATTTTTTTTTATGAGGGGACGTATCACATATTTTTATTATCACGATCCTTTGGAATTCAAGTGTTCCTGGAAGCAAGCAGGTCGATTCTGTTGTTAAGTAAGTCGTGAAAAATAAAATGGTATCGTAACGAATTTTATTTTTACTTTAATTCAACTGACTTTTCACTCAAAGTTTTCTTCAATTTCTACTAGTGTAGGACTAATATCGGAAGTGCATTCACATGAGCTTATCGAAATAATAAAACATTAAACATTGACCTTTGCTTTACGAGTTCTTTCGAAAGAATTTTTTTTTTTGTTAGTCATAATACTGACTACTGAACAAAATTATCCAATAACGAATTTGCTTCTTCTGTAAGGCTATCAACGTTTGAAAAGAAATATTTTATTGAAGCGCATTTCACAATTTCTTTTGAGGGCATTCGTATCCTGCAGATACTATTCGTATTTATTTATTTATTTATTTAGTAACAACGTGGAAATCAGCATTTCTTATTTTTAAATTCGAAATTAGCTTAAAATTACGGATCACAGAGTTGGAGATTCGTGGAAAAATTCAGAGGCGTATCGCTCATATCGTGTACCTCAATAACAAGTTGAAACATGTTTATATGACGCACCTGTACTAGTCCATATATCTTTGATGATCATTTATTTAACTATCATCACACTATCTTGGCATTCACTTGTGAACGTAAGAAATCTTACTCAGCCTGAAAACATCAGTAGAGTTTTCAGTAGAGTTATCCTCATCCGTGTGTTAATAATGAAGACATTGGTCATGAAATAGTATTTAATGAAAAAAACAAAACTCTTTCAATCTTTTCCTAAAGGCATTTCAAATTAATCCATATAAAAATATGTGAAAAATATTTTTTTCGAAACTCCTCGATTAATTTTTTTAAACGACCACTTCGAATCTGGAAACGTAATATTTTCCATCTTCATAAAATAGTAACAGGTAACACAGACGTATTTCCGTTTTTTTTTAGTAGTTTACAAATCCGAACAAAAAATGAGCTTAAAATACGATCACAAAGTTTGGCGTTATCAATTCGTCAACGGTATATCACTTTACGCATATTAATAGTCCTGCATGTTCTCAGGCTAAAAAAACTAAAAAATCGGCATAAAAAAATAATTAATAATAACCAACCGATTTTCGAATGAAATCGTTCGAAAAATATTTTTTTTTCTCAGGAAATCCCCATCACTGTTCGCTATATGCGATAAATGTTCATCTCAAAAACCGTCCAACAACATGTTTTTTGGTTACAAAACTATTGCTATAGTTCAAAACCTTGTCTCATATAATTAACGTTACTATGAACTCCGACGGAAACTTTATTGCTTCATTGCAAATCACAACATACGCGACTGCATATCTTATTTAAAACGTAGATTATAGAATCAATAGACCATAACTGAAGTAACGAATATACTTCTACGCTTTGAATTCGCTCCAATATGACCTTGCTTAAGTATAATTTGAGATCGTTTTAACATCACTAGAATACATCACGCTATTCACCAACGAAATTTGCAACAAGCCTGTTGTGTGAATATTGTTACCATAAAAGAATCCGAACGGGACTTATTTTTGTTGATATTTTTTTTTCTCGTTCGAAGCCCACGTCCGAATTTGAGCCACGGTCCGGTGTACTTGTGGATTTTCTTTGAGGAATTTTTTCATTGCAGCTGTGTTTGGCAGTCTACCGTTTTTAATTCCATCCTGAAAAGCGGCCATGGCACTATTTTTTTCTTCGGCTGTCCATCGGAGCTTCTTTTTCTCTGGGAAAACCGAAAAAAAAAAATTATCAACTTTCTGCATAAAGAAAAAATTATGAAGATCATCATTTCTTATAACCGCGCATTAAAATAGTATTTTACGCAACAAGTGCGGAAAGCGACGAATTACATCGCGCGTGAAGTTGCCGCATGAGCCGAAGGCTTATGATACATATTCGCACGAGTACGAGTGTGAATTGCGGCACGAGCCGAAGGCGAGTGCCGCAATCACACTCGTACGAGTGCGAATATGTATCATAAGTCGAGGCGAATGCGGCAAACGCGCGATGTACTTCGTCGTTTTTCGCACATGTTGCGTACAATATTTTTTGTGATACTTGCCTCGAAAGTTCGATTTGAGGGTCGAAATACATCGACTGACATCTGACAGTTAGGCTATTTGGCATATGAATGTCCGCACTAGTGCGGTAAAGTCTTCTCACAGTGCGGTAAAGTCCACATTACCGCACTAGTGCGGTAAAGTAAGACAAAAGAGCAAACGTTGAGAAATAGGCTACTTTCGCCACGGCAAACACGAACCGAAAATCGCACTTTCGGGGCAAGTATCACAAAAAGGTATTTCCAACAAAAAAAAATCGCAAGATGAGACACTTTGACTTACTTGATAAATCAACCCCGCTAGAAGTGGATTTGTTCTTCGACGAGTTATTATTTTTTCGTCGTTTCGGCATTGGCTCATCTTCCTCGATGTCATCCTCATCGGAGTCGTCATCATTTTGGTCCGCTAAGTCCGGCTCATATTCTTCACTGCTACCAGATTCGGATTCAGGTACGATGACTTTTTTTCTCTTCTTATTTGTAACGGTTTCTACCGTTGACGATTCTTTATTCTGCTGTAAATTTTCAGTCTGCTTCTCTCTCCTTGTTGGAAGTTCAATATTTCGGTTTTCATTAGCGCTAAAATTCTCAGCCTCATCATTTGCGCTTTGCCCTATTGCACTGCGGAGAATCTTAGCGACACCAACAACATCTCTTGCAACTACAGACTGCCTGTAGTGAGATCGATGAATTTGTTCTGCGTGCCCCATAAAATTGGCTATGTCCAGCACTTGGTTTTCGTCCATGTTTTGAGCCGCACATACTGTAGCCATATGTTTTCGCAGCGATGTACCGCGTAAGCGCTCAGGATGCTCAACACCACATTCTTGTGAATATTCCCGCATCAATTCGCAAGCGCGGAGATATTTAAATCGGCCATCGACAAAACCGGGTATACCGAAAACGTATGGATTTTTTGGTGTTATTTTAGTTGCAGAGCGAAAACGCAAAACAAGATCCAGACATTCACGCATTTTCGAATCCAGTAGAACGGGTACATCGCGTCCTAATTTCCCAGTAATGATAAATCGGGTGTATTGACCAACGTATTTTTTCTCTTCCTCGGAAAGGCTCCTGTAAATTTCGGGATTCGTATTTTCATCAACAGTCTCACAGTTTTTCAAATCAGATATTGTTGTTCTTTCCAATTCACCAGCTCGGCGTCGAGTGAATATTTGGATCGAAATGAGCGTTGTTTTAGCCAACTCTAGCCACGCGGAATATGTATAATGATTGCTGAGTTGAGCAAACGCTTCTTCTCTTTTTCTGACGACGTAGTCTTGCAGTTTTTTTATTTCATTAGTACTGGGCAATACTTTCTTCTGTTGACGTTTTTTCTTCGCTTGGGATTCGTGTGCAACTCTATTAATTTTGGTGCTGTACTGTTTATCGTGGATATAGATGTAATCTTCAAGCAGTAATTGGTTTTCTCTGTCTTTTTTTTTTCTTACAACAAGCAATGCTACCTCAGCAACAGCTTTCACGTATGTTCCGAGAGATGTGACGATAGATGGTATTTCGTGTTCACCAGTCTCTTCATTGAAACGAGCTAAAATATTAACTGCTCTCAGCATACAATCATATAATCCAGGATCATATATCGAAGCGAAATCTGTTATCCGTGGTTCCGTGTTTAGTCTGCATTTTTTCATTTCATCGAGAAGCCGACCAAGGGTTCTCAATCGATTTCGGATCATGGCTTGTTGTTGATCTTTTTTATACTTTTCAGCCATTCCGTTACCAAATTCAATGAGCAGATCGTCGTACCGTATTGACTGTGTTATGAGGTCATCATGAAAAACTGCAAATATTCGCTGCAATTGTGTACTTGCATTTGCATGTATTCTTCCATCGGTACGTCGTGACAGTATAGTGTTTGCTCGATCACCTTTCGTAGACGCTCCAACACATCTCTGGCGATGACGTCGAATACTTTTTTTTGAAAGGCTCACTTGACAGTTGTGGCAGGGAGCATATTGAGTACCAGCTCGTGCTTCGCGTGGCCTTCGGGCAACTAATAGTTTACCATCTTTATTGTACTCGGTACTTGTATTGTACAAATGATTTCCCTTTTTCCGCAAAGAGTTAATCAGTTGTACGCGTTCCGGATTGCCTTTTGGAAGGATAGCAAATCTTTTTACATCGTCAACGTCCTTATGGACGGTTTCCAAATGACGACTGATGACCGTCTGCATTTTTTTGCAGAAAAAACAAAAATCTTCTCTTTTATTATTCTCTCTCGGCTTTGCTACGAGCTGGTTGTTGTCGATAGAGCCTGCTTGGCTGACGACAATCGTTGAAATGGAATTGGCGTTTACTGTGCTGTCATTTCCCGTCGTATCAAGGTCATGGCCGATATCTGATGCGTTTACATAGTCTGACGAATTAAGAGTACTGCTTTGGATCCTTAGAGCTCCACTTATGTCAAAATCGGCATCGTTTAAATCGGTATTATTAATCGAAGAATCGTTGTTATTGGATGCGTTTGAATTCATCTCCAAATCCATTTCCAGATTGAGAGGTTTATCCATAAGAGCACCCGACCCATCATCTCTCACCTCTTCAGCACTGTAATTCAATTCCGGATCATCCAAAATGTCAAAGATGCTGTCCGTGGTTTGTGGATCACGAGTCTGCTTATCAAAACTAATGTTCAATTGGCAACCGGGAAGATTCGATTCAAGAAGATCCGAGAAGGATGTTTTATTCAATGAATAAGTAGGAGACTCATTGGAACGAGTTGTGATTTGATCGTGACTTTTGTAATTCGGAGTAGTTGTAACTCCACCATCTATCGATGACTCTTTGATTTCTTCGATCGATGAAGCCGTGTTTGATAACTTTGCGCGGACTGCATCAAGAGAACTTGGCGATGTTTGATCTGATATTTCTTCGGAGCTTCCGATGACTGATGATTTGATATTTGCCGATTTTTCGTTTGATATAGCTGTGACGTTTGTCGAAACGTCACCTGGGATTTCTTCAAAAGCAGCCATTTTCTGTGTGATTATTGAATAATTGTTTTCTGTTGTGATGATTCAAATTGTGAGTGATTTTTCTGTCTGAATCGTGAAGAGCCAATCATCTGTAGCAAAAGCGAAGACGGAACGACCAGTTCGAACACATCTGTGAATCAAAATATTCGATCAATCAGTATGAAGAACAGCCGATCTAGTGACGAATAGCAAACAATTCAATATCGACAATAGAACGGTAATTTCCACTGCGAACTTGAAAGAGAACAAACTCCACTGTATATGGAGGTACTGTGTGAATTCAAGTTGTATGATCGTCACGTGTTTGAGAATCCATGAAGTGGATAAAAATAAAAGAATAAATTGAATCATGGAGATTATTTTTTGAAAATATGTTGGCTACCTTTTCCGTCTATTCAGATGTAAGTCATTCAGATTCATAACTGATCGCATTCTTTCGGGATCATAACTCAGACCATTCTGAAATTACTATTAATTCCTATTTCTATCTGTTCTAAATTTTCGCAAAACTCATGCGCGATGCATTTTGTTTCCAAAACTCCGAATAGATATGATTGAAAATGCCATTTTCATTTCAGTTCACGATTCTAATCCCATTCACGGGAAAATCTAAAATATTGATTGTAGACGTTGATCAATTGAATGACGGTAAAGTAATTGTTGCTTTTTTTCGAGGTCGCTGCACGGTTATTACGTACAGAAAGCGGTCCTTTTTATCCTCAACAACGTAGCTTGGTCCCCGAAACTACCACGCCAAAGGAAAGCCCACACTGATTCGTTTTTTTCGAGAACCGCTTTGTGCTCAAAACTACCACTGTATTCATTGCGCTGCACAGAAACGGATTTCGTCGATGACTCTAATTTTACTATCAAAGCTCTCTTTGATTGTGGAGTGGAGACACAATGACCAGTCCATTAAAATATTCAATCGATTTTATGGACAACAGCCATTCTACTGATAAATAGCAAAAAATTAAAGGTCGACGATCAAACGAGGAAAAAACTGTTACTATTTTTGCATATAGCAGCACGAGTGTTATGTGCAGAATGTGGTCCTTCTTATGATCAACGACGAAGATTGGTCCTCGAAACTACCATGCCAAAGGGAAGACCACTCTGATTGGTTATTTCGAGAACCGATTTGTCCCTAAAACTACCACTGTGCATGTTGCGTTGCTAAGAAACGGATTCCGTGGACGACTCCTATTTTACTAGCAATGAGGTTCTCACTTATGACTCTTGTAACATATTTTCGTATTGACTTATAATGACATAGGCTGTGACATACTGATTCATCAAGCTAGACAATATGATGTATTTCAGATTATTGTTTCGTAACTCTAGGCAAAATGAGATTTTCCCAATTTATTGGGAAAATCTCAACTAAGGGTCTCGCGACCCTGATTCGTTTTTTTTTTAGTAACTGCATCCTCGTTGAGTCATTCATTTTTCACTTTTCAGAGCACGCGATTAAAGATATTTATTGAGGAATCGCCGTCTTTCGTTTTTTATCGTCCTACTTTCCGAAGCGAATTTCTGTTTGTTCACAATCATTGAATTTTGATCATTTACACAGGACTGAACACTTGATGCAGATAACTGATATCTAATTATTAATGTAAAATTTTTTTAAATGGTTAAATAAACTGCAAAAATTTTCAAGAATGTCAATTCCTGAAAAACTCGAAAAGGAATAGGCCTCCCTGTGCCGTGCTCTCCAGCATATTAACAATCAACGGTGCGAGTGTTTTACGTTCCGGAAGGATTCTCTCAATTAGGAAGTTAATACTTTCATGTGCGGTAGTTTCAGGGACCGTTCTCAAAACGATCTCTACCGGTGTGGATTCTTCGAGGACTCACCCCAAAACTACTACTACACGACTGGCGTGGGAGGGAAAAGAGATTTCAGGAATGCAGTTGCATTCAGTGTACCAAAAAAAATGCATCATAGCATCGTGAAATTTGTGGATATCTTGGCCTTATGCGTTTCACGTGTAGGCGATGGAAACAGCTTGTTAATCATGATTTAAATAATTTAGCAGAGATGAGAACAGGATCAATCACAAACCTGGAATTTGCAATAGCTCGATTTAAAGTCGATGGAATTTGACGCATTTGAATCAACGACGCAGCGTGGCCCTCGAAACTACCATGCCAAAGGGGAGCCCACTCTGAATGGATATTTCGAGAACCAATTTGTCCCTAAAACTACCACTGTGCATATTGCGATGCTAAAAAACAGATTTCGTGGGCGACTACTATTTTACTAGTAATGTTTTCACTTATGACTCCTGTAACATCATATTAACTTTTAACGACATCAAACATATGCTGCGCAACACTAATGCATCGAGCTAGACAAAATTTTGCGTTTTAGAATATTACTCCGTTACTCTAGGCAAAGTATGATTTTCCCAATGTATTACTTACAATCTCGATGGCTGCTCGCCAATGCATTCAAGTGCTTGTAAATTATCCGAATGTTTCAACTGAGGGTCTCACACACCCGATTCGTCGTTTTTTTAGTAACTTCATCATCGTTGCGTCGTTTATTATTTACTTTTCAGAGCACGTGATCATAAATATTTATTAAGGAAGCGCTGTCTTTCGTTTTTTCTCTTCCGAATTTCCGAAGCAAACTATTTTTTATTTACAATCGTTTAATTTTGATCATATAGACAGGATTGTACACTTGAGAAAGAGAACTGATATCTTATTATCAATATTCAATATATGGAATTATAAAAAAAATGGTGAGATAAACCGTTGAAATTTTCAAGAACGTTAATTCCTCAAAGACTCGAAAAGCAATCGGCCTCCCCGTGCCGTGCTCTCCAGCATACTGACGACTGACAGGGCAAATCTTCCCACGTCTCTGAAGGATTCACTGAATGAGTAAGTTAATACCTTCATGTTCGGTAGTTTCAGGGACCGTCCTCGAAACGATCTATACCGGTGCGAATTCTTCGAGAACTCACCCCAATACTATCATTACGTGACTTGAGTGGACAGGAAAAGAGCATTATAGCATCGTGAAACTTGTGCAGATCTTATCCTTATGGACTTCACGTGTAGGCAACACAACAGCCTATCTTGATTTCAATAATTTATCAGAATTGGGAACGGGATCAACCACAATGCTGGAATTTGCAATAGCTAGATTTGAACTCGATGGAATTTGGTTTTTTTTTTCACAGTTTTTGTCAGAAACATTTGATATCAGAACGAAGTTTATCAAGAATTCACTTTTGAACGTGTACCATGCGACGCATTTTATCCACAATGATGATTCACGTATAAATTTTAGAAATTACGATTTTTTTCTGCTTCCACTTTTTCTGGATAGGACTGATACTTGTCTTTCATATATCTGGTCACTGAAACTCGATATCCCCACTTCTAGAGAGAAATTATCAGTGTTGTTCAGTCAACATTTCGAATGATGTATCTCGGAAAATGTTTATGAAGCTACTGAATTACTAGCTCGCAGGAATCATTAAAAAAACAACGAGAACTCTATTCTTGTGTCCATGGTTGAGCATTATACCGACAGTATAACGCGCATATGCTCCATCGACAATGTTTTGTCCTCGAAACTATCACGCTGTTCGCGGAGCGCGCAGATAACGGTTCCGAGGACATTCCTTTCCTTGAAACAACCACTGTGTCAATGACGTTTCTGAAGACTCTATATATCAAACAATGTAATTGCACGCTCTCTACGTAGGGACTGCTTATCATTTGTATGCATCGAAATATCTGTGATGGAACACTTTTTTCACGTGCATTTGGAAGTTATTTTCGGAATATCGATCAGAAATCCAGTTCTGAATCTGTGACTTTTGAGTTCACGCTCTGCCTTTTCTTTTTCAGCCGCTTTTCTATAGACCTGCATCGAATTACACCCGAAATAAAGCACGTGCCAGACGACCTATTCTACGTTTTTTTCAGGATCATCACTCGTCCCATGAAGGGATTAATATTTACTCCTTCTTCAATCTCTTCTGAATTTTCGAGAGACTCATCCATCATGCATACTGTTTCCAGAACTCCGTGACAATGAATATGAGTAAAAATGACACGTGCGTTCTAGTCCGCGGTTTAAATCCAATTCACACAAAAATCTCAAATTTTTCATACATCCGTTTGTCAATTAAATTACGACGAAAGAATCATTGCTCATTTTTGCATGTAGCTGCACGAGTCTTGCGTACAGAATGCGGTCCTTTTTATCATCAACGACGCAGCGTGGCCCTCGAAACTACCATGCCAAAGGGGAGCCCACTCTGAATGGATATTTCGAGAACCAATTTGTCCCTAAAACTACCACTGTGCATATTGCGATGCTAAAAAACAGATTTCGTGGGCGACTACTATTTTACTAGTAATGTTTTCACTTATGACTCCTGTAACATCATATTAACTTTTAACGACATCAAACATATGCTGTGCAACACTAATGCATCGAGCTAGACAAAATTTTGCGTTTTAGAATATTACTCCGTTACTCTAGGCAAAGTATGATTTTCCCAATGTATTACTTACAATCTCGATGGCTGCTCGCCAATGCATTCAAGTGCTTGTAAATTATCCGAATGTTTCAACTGAGGGTCTCACACACCCGATTCGTCGTTTTTTTAGTAACTTCATCATCGTTGCGTCGTTTATTATTTACTTTTCAGAGCACGTGATCATAAATATTTATTAAGGAAGCGCTGTCTTTCGTTTTTTCTCTTCCGAATTTCCGAAGCAAACTATTTTTTATTTACAATCGTTTAATTTTGATCATATAGACAGGATTGTACACTTGAGAAAGAGAACTGATATCTTATTATCAATATTCAATATATGGAATTATAAAAAAAATGGTGAGATAAACCGTTGAAATTTTCAAGAACGTTAATTCCTCAAAGACTCGAAAAGCAATCGGCCTCCCCGTGCCGTGCTCTCCAGCATACTGACGACTGACAGGGCAAATCTTCCCACGTCTCTGAAGGATTCACTGAATGAGTAAGTTAATACCTTCATGTTCGGTAGTTTCAGGGACCGTCCTCGAAACGATCTATACCGGTGCGAATTCTTCGAGAACTCACCCCAATACTATCATTACGTGACTTGAGTGGACAGGAAAAGAGCATTATAGCATCGTGAAACTTGTGCAGATCTTATCCTTATGGACTTCACGTGTAGGCAACACAACAGCCTATCTTGATTTCAATAATTTATCAGAATTGGGAACGGGATCAACCACAATGCTGGAATTTGCAATAGCTAGATTTGAACTCGATGGAATTTGGTTTTTTTTTTCACAGTTTTTGTCAGAAACATTTGATATTAGAACGAAGTTTATCAAGAATTCACTTTTGAACGTGTACCATGCGACGCATTTTATCCACAATGATGATTCACGTATAAATTTTAGAAATTACGATTTTTTTCTGCTTCCACTTTTTCTGGATAGGACTGATACTTGTCTTTCATATATCTGGTCACTGAAACTCGATATCCCCACTTCTAGAGAGAAATTATCAGTGTTGTTCAGTCAACATTTCGAATGATGTATCTCGGAAAATGTTTATGAAGCTACTGAATTACTAGCTCGAAGGAATCATTAAAAAAACAACGAGAACTCTATTCTTGTGTCCATGGTTGAGCATTATACCGACAGTATAACGCGCATATGCTCCATCGACAATGTTTTGTCCTCGAAACTATCACGCTGTTCGCGGAGCGCGCAGATAACGGTTCCGAGGACATTCCTTTCCTTGAAACAACCACTGTGTCAATGACGTTTCTGAAGACTCTATATATCAAACAATGTAATTGCACGCTCTCTACGTAGGGACTGCTTATCATTTGTATGCATCGAAATATCTGTGATGGAACACTTTTTTCACGTGCATTTGGAAGTTATTTTCGGAATATCGATCAGAAATCCAGTTCTGAATCTGTGACTTTTGAGTTCACGCTCTGCCTTTTCTTTTTCAGCCGCTTTTCTATAGACCTGCATCGAATTACACCCGAAATAAAGCACGTGCCAGACGACCTATTCTACGTTTTTTTCAGGATCATCACTCGTCCCATGAAGGGATTAATATTTACTCCTTCTTCAATCTCTTCTGAATTTTCGAGAGACTCATCCATCATGCATACTGTTTCCAGAACTCCGTGACAATGAATATGAGTAAAAATGACACGTGCGTTCTAGTCCGCGGTTTAAATCCAATTCACACAAAAATCTCAAATTTTTCATACATCCGTTTGTCAATTAAATTACGACGAAAGAATCATTGCTCATTTTTGCATGTAGCTGCACGAGTCTTGCGTACAGAATGCGGTCCTTTTTATCATCAACGACGCAGCGTGGCCCTCGAAACTACCATGCCAAAGGGGAGCCCACTCTGAATGGATATTTCGAGAACCAATTTGTCCCTAAAACTACCACTGTGCATATTGCGATGCTAAAAAACAGATTTCGTGGGCGACTACTATTTTACTAGTAATGTTTTCACTTATGACTCCTGTAACATCATATTAACTTTTAACGACATCAAACATATGCTGTGCAACACTAATGCATCGAGCTAGACAAAATTTTGCGTTTTAGAATATTACTCCGTTACTCTAGGCAAAGTATGATTTTCCCAATGTATTACTTACAATCTCGATGGCTGCTCGCCAATGCATTCAAGTGCTTGTAAATTATCCGAATGTTTCAACTGAGGGTCTCATACACCCGATTCGTCGCTTTTTTAGTAACTTCATCATCGTTGCGTCGTTTATTATTTACTTTTCAGAGCACGTGATCATAAATATTTATTAAGGAAGCGCTGTCTTTCGTTTTTTCTCTTCCGAATTTCCGAAGCAAACTATTTTTTATTTACAATCGTTTAATTTTGATCATATAGACAGGATTGTACACTTGAGAAAGAGAACTGATATCTTATTATCAATATTCAATATATGGAATTATAAAAAAAATGGTGAGATAAACCGTTGAAATTTTCAAGAACGTTAATTCCTCAAAGACTCGAAAAGCAATCGGCCTCCCCGTGCCGTGCTCTCCAGCATACTGACGACTGACAGGGCAAATCTTCCCACGTCTCTGAAGGATTCACTGAATGAGTAAGTTAATACCTTCATGTTCGGTATTTTCAGGGACCGTCCTCGAAACGATCTATACCGGTGCGAATTCTTCGACAACTCACCCCAATACTATCATTACGTGACTTGAGTGGACAGTAAAAGAGCATTATAGCATCGTGAAACTTGTGCAGATCTTATCCTTATGGACTTCACGTGTAGGCAACACAACAGCCTATCTTGATTTCAATAATTTATCAGAATTGGGAACGGGATCAACCACAATGCTGGAATTTGCAATAGCTAGATTTGAACTCGATGGAATTTGGTTTTTTTGCTTTCTCATAGAGGAAGCTATGTGACGGTGAAATTTTTTTTTTTCCAGTTTTCAATGTCAATGTGCTTAAAATGTCCCAAAACGTCGAAAAATCATATCTAGAAAAAATGTCCGGATGTGTGTGTGTATGTGTGTGTGTGTGTGTGTGTGTGTGTGTGTGTGTGTGTGTGTGTGTGTGTGTGTGTGTGTGTGTATGTGCTGGCACTGTAAAGTTCAAATGGTTATAACTCGAAAACGGTTTGAGCTACAAGGCTCTAATTTTGCACAGATGTTAATCTATACCGGCTCTTCGTTTGCTGAGAATTTTGTCGGGATCGCTAGAAAAATTCGAATTCTACAGCATTTTGAAATTTTCAAAAAAAGAGTGTCACCGCTCTAACTTTCGCAAATTTTAAGATTTATTACTAATTTTTTTTTTTATAATAGAGTATCATAATAGGAAGGTTGGTATTGAATTTGGAAATGATCGGTTGAACCGTTTAAATTTTATGAGTTTTTGAATTTTACGAAAATATTAGTTTTCCGAAAAATCGTCTGGGCGCTTCAATTCTTGCAAATTTCGTAAGATATTAGGAATAAATCTGTACTTCCTTTATTCCTTTTCCAGAAAAGTTCTCGAAATTTTATTATTAAAATGCAAATGAAAAAAAAGGCTGCAAATTGAAATTTGCAAATTGCTTCCTCAAGATGCTCAAGATGCATGATGCTCAAAGCTTCCTCTATGAGGAAGCCAAAATTGAAAATATGGCGAAATTGAAAATATAAGCTTCCTCATGGGGAAAGCTTTGAGCATCATGCATCTTGAGCATCTTGAGGAAGCAATTTGCAAATTTCAATTTGCAGCCTTTTTTTTATTTGCATTTTAATAATAAAATTTCGACAACTTTTCTGGAAAGGAAAAAAGAAGTACAGATTTATTTCTAATATCTTACGAAATTTGCAAGAATTGAAGCGCCCAGACGATTTTTCGGAAAACTAATATTTTCGTAAAATTCAAAAATCCATAAAATTTAAACCGTTCAACCGATCATTTCCAAATTCTTTTTCACAGTTTTTGTCAGAAACATTTGATATTAGAACGAAGTTTATCAAGAATTCACTTTTGAACGTGTACCATGCGACGCATTTTATCCACAATGATGATTCACGTATAAATTTTAGAAACTACGATTTTTTTCTGCTTCCACTTTTTCTGGATAGGACTGATACTTGTCTTTCATATATCTGGTCACTGAAACTCGATATCCCCACTTCTAGAGAGAAATTATCAGCGTTGCTCAATCGACATTTCGAATAATGCATCTCGGAAAATGTTTATGAAGCTACTAAATTATTAGCTCGAAGGCGACATTAAAAAAACAACGAGAACTCTATTCTTGTGTCCATGGTTGAGCATTACACCGACAGTATAACGCGCATATGCTCCATCGACAATGTTTTGTCCTCGAAACTATCACGCTGTTCGCGGAGCGCGCAGATAACGGTTCCGAGGACATTTCTCTCTTTGAAATAACCACTGTGTTAATGATGTTTCTGAAGACTCTATATATCAAACTATGCAATTGCACGCTCTTTTCGTAGGGACTGCTTATCATTTGTATGCATCGAAATATCTGTGACGGAACACTTTTTTCACGTGCATTTGGAAGTTATTTTCCGAATATCGATCAGGAATCTAGTTCTGAATCTGTGACTTTTGAGTTCACGCTCTGCCTTTTCTTTTTTAGCCCCATTTCTATAGACCTGCATCGAATTATACCCGAAATAAAGCACGTGCCAGACGACCTATTCTACGTTCTTCTGGATCATCACTCATCCCATGAAGGGATTAATATTTACTCCTTCTTCAATCTCTTCTGAATTTTCGAGAGACTCATCCATCATGCATACTGTTTCCAGAACTCCGTGACAATGAATATGAGTAAAAATGACACGTGCGTTCCAGTCCGCGGTTTAAATCCAATTCACACAAAAATCTCAAATTTTTCATACATCCGTTTGTCAATTAAATTACGACGAAAGAATCATTGCTCATTTTTGCATGTAGCTGCACGAGTCTTGCGTACAGAATGCGGTCCTTTTTATCATCAACGACGCAGCGTGGCCCTCGAAACTACCATGCCAAAGGGGAGCCCACTCTAAATGGATATTTCGAGAACCAATTTGTCCCTAAAACTACCACTGTGCATATTGCGATGCTAAAAAACAGATTTCGTGGGCGACTACTATTTTACTAGTAATGTTTTCACTTATGACTCCTGTAACATCGTATTAACTTTTAACGACATCAAACATATGCTGTGCAACACTAATGCATCGAGCTAGACAAAATTTTGCGTTTTAGAATATTACTCCGTTACTCTAGGCAAAGTATGATTTTCCCAATGTATTACTTACAATCTCGATGGCTGCTCGCCAATGCATTCAAGTGCTTGTAAATTATCCGAATGTTTCAACTGAGGGTCTCACACACCCGATTCGTCGCTTTTTTAGTAACTTCATCATCGTTGCGTCGTTTATTATTTACTTTTCAGAGCACGTGATCATAGATATTTATTAAGGAAGCGCTGTCTTTCGTTTTTTCTCTTCCGAATTTCCGAAGCAAACTATTTTTTATTTACAATCGTTTAATTTTGATCATATAGACAGGATTGTACACTTGAGAAAGAGAACTGATATCTTATTATCAATATTCAATATATGGAATTATAAAAAAAATGGTGAGATAAACCGTTGAAATTTTCAAGAACGTTAATTCCTCAAAGACTCGAAAAGCAATCGGCCTCCCCGTGCCGTGCTCTCCAGCATACTGACGACTGACAGGGCAAATCTTCCCACGTCTCTGAAGGATTCACTGAACGAGTAAGTTAATACTTTCATGTTCGGTAGTTTCAGGGACCGTTCTCAAAACGATCTCTACCGGTGTGGATTCTTCGAGGACTCACCCCAAAACTACTACTACACGACTGGCGTGGGAGGGAAAAGAGATTTCAGGAATGCAGTTGTATTCAATGTACCAAAAAAAATGCATCATAGCATCGTGAAATTTGTGGATATCTTGGCCTTATGCGCTTCACGTGTAGGCGATAAAAACAGCTCGTTAATCATGATTTAAATAATTTAGCAGAGATGAGAACAGGATCAATCACAATCCTGGAATTTGCGATAGCTCGATTTAAATTCGATGGAATTTATTTTTTTGTCGCAGTTTTTGTCAGAAACATTTGATATTAGATCGAAGTTGATCAAGAATTTACTTGTAAACGTTTACCATGCGACGCATTTTATCCACAATGATGATTCACGTATAAATTTTAGAAACTACGATTTTTTTCTGCTTCCACTTTTCCTGGATAGGACTGATACTTGTCTTTCATATATGTGGTCACTGAAACTCAATATCCCCACTTCTAGAGAGAAATTATCAGTGTTGTTCAGTCAACATTTCGAATGATGTATCTCGGAAAATGTTTATGAAGCTACTGAATTACTAGCTCGAAGGAATCATTAAAAAAACAACGAGAACTCTATTCTTGTGTCCATGGTTGAGCATTATACCGACAGTATAACGCGCATATGCTCCATCGACAATGTTTTGTTCTCGAAACTATCACGCTGTTCGCGGAGCGCGCAGATAACGGTTCCGAGGACATTCCTTTCCTTGAAATAACCACTGTGTCAATGACGTTTCTGAAGACTCTATATATCAAACAATGTAATTGCACTCTCTCTACGTAGGGACTGCTTATCATTTGTATGCATCGAAATATCTGTGATGGAACACTTTTTTTACGTGCATTTGGAAGTTATTTTCGGAATATCGATCAAGAATCCAGTTCTGAATCTGTGACTTTTGAGTTCACGCTCTGCGTTTTCTTTTTTAGCCCCTTTTCTATAGACCTGCATCGAATTACACCTGAAATAAAGCACCTGCCAGACGACCTATTCTACGTTTTTTTCAGGATCATCACTCGTCCCATGAAGGGATCAATATTTACTCCTTCTTCTATGTCTTCTGAATTTTCGAGAGACTCATGCACCATGCATACTGTTTCCAAAACTCCGTGCGAATGAATATGAGTAAAAATGACACGTGCGTTCTGGTCCGCGGTTTGAATCCAATTCACACAAAAATCTCAAATTTTGCATACATCCGTTTGTCAATTAAATTACGACGAAAGAATCATTGCTCATTTTCGCTCATTGCTCATTTGCACGAGTCTTGTGTATAGAATGCGGTCCTTTTTATCGTCAACGACACAGCGTGACCCTCGAAACTACCATGCCAAAGGGGAGCCCACTCTGAATGGATATTTCGAGAACCAATTTGTCCCTAAAACTACCACTGTGCATATTGCGATGCTAAAAAACAGATTTCGTGGGCGACTTCTATTTTACTAGTAATGTTTTCACTTATGACTCCTGTAACATCATATTAACTTTTAACGACATCAAACATATGCTGTGCAACACTAATGCATCGAGCCAGACAAAATTTTGCGTTTTAGAATATTACTCCGTTATTCTAGGCAAAGTATGATTTTCCGAATGGATTACTTACAATCTCGATGGCTGCTCGCCAATGCATTCAAGTGCTTCTAAATTATCCGAATGTTTCTACTGAGGGTCTCACACACCCGATTCGTCGTTTTTTTAGTAACTTCATCATCGTTGCGTCGTTTATTATTTACTTTTGAGAGCACATGCTCATAGATGTTTATTAAGATATCGCCGTCTTTCGTGTTATTCGTTTTCAAATTTCCGAACCGAACTTCTGTTCATTCACATTTCGATCATTCACACAGGACTGAACACTTAAAGAAGAGAACTGATATCTCAATATTGATATAGAATTTAAAGAAATGGTTAGTTAAACTGTGGACATTTTTAAGAATGTTAATTCCTCAAAGACTCGAAAGGCAATAGGCCTCCCCGTGCCGTGCTCTTCAGTATACTGACAATCGACGGGGCAAGTCTTTCACGTCCCTGAAGGATTCACTGAATTAGGAAGTTCATATACATGCATGTTCAGTAGTTTCAGGGACCGTCCTCAAAACGATCTATACCCATGTGAATTATTCGAAGACCGTCCTCAAAACTACCACTACACGACTGGCTTGGGCAAAAAAAGCGATTAGCTGAGGTTTACGCAATTTGTCTAATCAACGACATTTATTGTCATATATTTACTTGCTTAGCGGATTCGAGTTAAATCATTTTTCCTTCCATTACGGAAGTAACAGACTTTCCTTCACTCCCTGTGACGAAAGCCTACTTTCCGTCCAATGCGGTAACGAACCTTCAAGATGTTTTTCTATTAGTGAACAATCGAAAGTGCCCTGAAATTCTCATTAATTGATTGACTAATTATACTAACGCTGCTCTTGTCAAAATTCATTCTCCAAAGCGTATTTAGCAAATAAATGAGCGATGCGCTTTGGTTTGTGATTAACGTGCAATCGACGACTGCTTTAGAATTTAGTCATATATAAAATCATGTGCTGTTTTATCACAGTCATCAAAATCTGTTATTTTTCACATGACTTAATCAATTTATCAAAATTCACCATACATACTTGCCTTAACAGAAGATTTCGCCTGCTCTTCCAGTCTCTTCACACATAATTGCGCAATTTGCGATGGGAACTCGTTCCACTTTGTTATGATTTTACGAACCAAAAAATTGTTTCTATTTGTCAATCCATGAAAGAAACACACGGTGGATATTGAGTTCACTCATTCCATACAAAGTTCCATCGTCATTCTGTAATCATTAACTGAAAATGCATAATGAAATTGAAAATACTTGGTTAAATCAATTGAGTGGCGTTGTAGTATTTCACTGATGAATTACGTCAAGAATGAACAACAAAATTAGAACTATAGAAAGATTGCATTGCTGAACAAATTGTAATATGTCACTTGCCCATTCTCGTGGTTGGAAAGTTGGAAGTCTGTGTAAATTTTGATCGTCGGAAAACGACATA
This sequence comes from Hyposoter dolosus, assembly GCA_963921915.1. Classification (NCBI taxonomy): domain Eukaryota; kingdom Metazoa; phylum Arthropoda; class Insecta; order Hymenoptera; family Ichneumonidae; genus Hyposoter; species Hyposoter dolosus. Next base: position 15,577,377 of record OY998136.1, on the reverse strand, counting down.
GGAGGAACCTTCAGGAAAAAATTCGGTACGATTGCTGGTCAAGTGCTCTTCCAGCGACCTATTTAGGCCACCTTCCGGAAATTGGTTCGAATTGGTCGTGGTAATACCACGTTGCAAGGATGAACGATTTCTACCACGTGATGAAATCTAATTTTATCAGTTTTCCTAAAAAATTCTTCCGATATTCCGTTAACAGCATTGGTAAAATAGTTCGGAGTTTTAGTGATCACTGCTGGAATGAATGCATATTTACCAAGTACTCCGTTATATTAGTCCCGAATAAAGACCATAGGAAAGTGTTCTCCATAGGAGTACTTCTACGTATTACATTGGCACCTGCGATAGCCTTACCTCCGAGTCTTAAAGTAACTAAATCCCTCAAAGTTGCAGTCACCCACATTGCCGCTTTATGTAAGTCACCAATGGAGGTTATAGCATGGTTGATTCCGTAGCTGTATGGAGGTTCATATAGTGTTACAAAAGGGACCACTACACATATAATTTTTGTAACTATATGACTTTGCGATTTGGTCATTTTGGAAACCATATCTGAAATATGTACTGTCACCAAAATTACCACGTTGCCATAAGTCATAAACGAGTTATCCAAGATGGATGTTATCGTAGCTATATATAATTTTATACAGGGTTACGGAAGGGACCATTCCACAATTTTTTAGTGCTGCCAAAATTACCTTCTCCCATACATTTGTATATAACTCAGTTGAAAGTTGAGTTTTCCAAAAATCCTTGATTTCCCAAGTAACTGACTCGTAATACAATCTTTTTACGCAAGAAAAATAAAGAGTCACTGAAGTATCCTTTGAACATACATATATATATATATATATATTTTTTTTTTTTTCCAGGAAAACATGTCTGTTCACGGAAAAAGGAATCTTTCCGCTGCTTTTGGACCGATGGCCCATTGCTGGACGGGCCACAAATTTCATTTTATGGTGAGTGTATTATCAATTTGTTTTGTTCCTTGTCCAGTTCATATATATATATATAAATTTTTTTTTTTTTTTTTTTTTTTTTTAATAGTAATTTGTTTTGTTTTGTTTTTTCTTTTTCAGAAAGTGCGTAAGACGGCGTACCGGGGTCCAATCGGTCATCTTTGGATGGCGCCGTTCGTCGCGGCGGCGAAGTCCGCGAGGAATCGTCGCCGGGAGTGCGCCCTGGCGTGGGCGCCGTTGTGGAGGGAAGATCCCTGGTCCCGTGAAATCGACTTATGGAACCCCGATGATGTTCCCGGTGATATTTTGGGACTGCGTCGGCTTTTTGAGATGCCGGCGTTTCCGGGCCCAGTCGGGGGTCCGTGTGACGAGGAGTTATGGGCGCTGTTCGGCCCCGAGCGCTTTCGTCGGTGTTTGACGTTGTAGTTAATTTTAAGTGGTTTTTTGTTGTTTTTTTTTTTTCAAAATTTCTGAATTTTTTCTTGAATTTTTTAATTGAACTCTTAAATGTAACAATATACTTCAAAAATTTAATTCTTCGTTTTACAATTTTATTTCTTCGATCCTGTTCCTTTTTCCTGCCTTTCTTAGTTATAATTTATTTATTTTAATTGAATTGATTATTTATTATTTTCTTTATTATTTTTTTTTCCTATTTATTTTATTTCAAAAAATTTGCTTCAATTTTCTTCTTGTTTTTCTTTTTTTTGTAATTTAGTTTAGTTTTTTGTTTGTTATTTTCCTTTAGTATCATTTTTATTTTGAGTTTTTTTTTTTCGATTTTATTTCATTGGGTTATGCGGACGTCGCGAGTCCGTGTGTGAGCGTCAGCGTTTTTTTTTTTTTTTGTTTTTTTTGTTACGCTGAAAACTCGCGCGTGTTAATGGGTCGGGTCTCGGCGGCTATATTGTCGGCGGCCATGTTGTCGGCTAGTGGGCGATGTACGGTTTAATGCGGTCGACGTGTACTCGCATCGTACGTCGTCCGCGGTTGATAATATAGTTCACGGCCGACTCTTTGCTCTGAACGGTGTAAGGCCCCGTCGATTTGGGGGTCAGCTTGGCTGATCTGCCTCGTCGCACCGTGGGATCGTGCAGGAGGACTTTGTCGCCAACGCGGTACTCTGGGTTACCGGCGGCTTTGTCCCTGCACTCCTTTACCTTTTCCTTTCCCGTAATTAATTGTTCTCGTGCAATTTGCCAAGTCGCGCGCAACCGTTCCCTCAATTCGGCGACGTAATCGTCGTACGTGTATGTAGTACGAGGGGGTTGCTTGAGTGAGGTCGGTAAGTCTGCTCGTTTACCGAAAACGAGTTCGTAGGGGGAATATTTGGTCGCGGTGTGGGGGGTGGTGTTGTACGTAAACATAGCGTACGGTAGCCACTCATCCCAATCCGCTTGATCTTCTTGTATAAAGTTTTTTAAATATTCTGCTAATGTACGGTGAGACCTTTCGAGGGCTCCGTTTGATTGCGGGTGATAAGCCGTTGTTTGGATCTTTTTTATCTGTAGGAGTTTGCACAATTCTTTAAACAGGTCGCTGAGGAAATTTGTCCCTTGATCCGATAGAATTGTTCGCGGGGTCCCGAATTTGCAAATGATTTCGGTAATTAGACCCTTAGCGACTTCCTGTGCCTCCTGATTTTTTAAAGGTACGGCGGCGCTGTATTTTGTGAGCGCGTCTTGGAAAGTAAGGATGTATTTATTTCCTCTCTCTGTTTCGGGTAAAGGTCCTACAATATCTACCGCACATTTCTCGAACACTTGATCAGGGGTGTCGGTAATTACCCTGGGTGCATCTTTCGTTCGCGTTAATTTATTGCGCTGACACTTATCGCATGCAGATACGTATTCTTGTATCTCTTTTACCATTCCAGGCCACGTGTATTTCTCTCTTATTCTTTCTGTCATTCTTTTTATTCCTGGGTGTCCGCCGAGTGGAGCGTCGTGATATTCTTTTAATATTATCTTTCTCTCCGTTTCGCTCGGGCACGTTCGTTCTATGCTGGAGTCAGGTGTCTCGGTTTCGCTCTCGCTCTCTCCTTCGCCCGTCTCCGGCGAAGTGTTTTCTGCTGACAGCTGTTCCTTCTGTTTGTTTTCGTGCTGTCCTTTTCTCGACGTCTGACCATGTGAGGGGGCGGGGTCTGATGTGCATGATGGCCGCGGCTCTGGAATGCATGATGGCCGCGGTCCCGCGGCCTTGCGCGGCCTTCCCCGTCCTCGCTTCTCGGTCGAGTCGCGTTGCTCGGCCTGAGTCAGCATTATTTCATAAATTCTGCTGAGTGCATCCGCGTTTGTATTCTTTTTTCCAGCTTTATACTGGATCTCGTATGTATATTCTTCCAGTTTAATTCTCCATCGCATTAACCTTGAACCCGGGTCTTTTACGTTAAAAAGCCAGGTGAGGGGTTTGTGATCGGTGACGATAATGAATTTCGTACCATAAATATATGGGCGAAATTGTATGACTGCCCAAACGATGGCTAACATTTCCCTTTCCGTTGTGGAGTAATTCCTTTCCGCTTTATTTAGGGTTCGGCTGGCATAACAAATAGGTAAATCTTCTCCTATTTTTCCTTGTGACAAAATTGCTCCGATTGCTTTATCCGAAGCGTCCGTGGTAATTACGAACGGCTTGGTGAAGTCTGGATATTGGAGAATCGGTGCTGTGCTCAGCGTTTCTTGGAGTTGCTCGAATGCTTGTTGTGCGCTCTCTGTCCACTCGAATTTTTTCTCCTTTTTTATGAGTTCTGTGAGTGGTTTGGCTAATTTTGAGAAATCCTGTATGAATTTTCGATAGTAGCCTGCAAGACCCAAAAATGATTGTACTTCCTTGACGTTTTTTGGGGTTGGGAATGATTTTACAGCTTTTATTTTTTCAGGATCGGGTTTCACTCCCACTTCGGTGATGACGTGACCCAAATATTGCGTTTCTTTTCGCAGAAAATGGCATTTTTTCGGTTGAACTTTTAGGTTGGCTTCTCGTAGCCGGTCGAATACTTCTCGTAGTCGATCGTTGTGTTCTTCGAAGGATGATCCGTGGATAACGATGTCGTCAAGGTAGACGTAGCATTTTAATCCTTGTAGTCCGGCCAAAACCGCGTCCATCAGTCGTTGGAACGTCGGTGGGGCATTTTTGAGTCCGAAAGGCATGCGGTTATATTCGTAGTGTTCCATGGGCGTCGAGAAGGCTGTTTTTTGTTTATCCTCCTCGGCCATCTGAATTTGGTGAAAACCAGAGGCGAGGTCGAGCGTGGTGAAATATTTTGCCCGACCCAATTGATCTAAAATTTCGGAAATGTTAGGGAGAGGGTATGAATCTCCCTCTGTGACTTCGTTTAATTTCCGAAAATCCACTACGACCCGCTTGCGAATGTTGCCTTCGGCGTCGGCCTTTTTTGGAACGACCAGTAACGGCGCATTCCATGGACATTTGCTCGGACGTATGATTCCGTCTTTAAGCATTTCTTTTGCCTGTGTCATCACTTCGGTCTTGTGCGTTTCGGGTAACCGATATGGCCGTATGTTTACCGGCACGGTGCCTTCCCGTGTATGTATACGGTGTTTCACAAGATCTGTTGTCCCTAGTATTTCTCCCTCGAGATGAAATACGTCGGAATATTCGTTGCTAAATTCCCTTAGGAATTTTTCTTCCTCCGGATTGAGATGTGCCTGACTTCCCAATTCCTTCCAGAGTTTTTCCTGTCTTTCTTGTCTGCTTATTGCGTTGATTTCGGGAGTTTTTTCGTCCGGTTTGGTTTCCGGTTTGGGCTCGTTTGGGAACTCTTCGATTTCCACGGTGGGCCGGTTTATTTCGACCTCTTCTTCCAGGGAGTTCCTCAGGACAATAGGGCATGCGAGTCCTGTTGTGGCGGTATTTCCGCCCATAGTGATGCCTGGAGATATTTCTGCGGCGATTACGCAACCTACTTTTCGTTGCTTGGTTTTGGCGTAGTGTACGCTCTCGGAACGGGCTGGTAATTTCAGCTTTCCGCTTCCGTCGATCAATGGTTCGGTGTGTCCGTAAATTTTTATTGAACGGCCACCGAGTATGTCCACGTTGTGCTTTTTTATGAAGTCCATGCCCAGGATTCCGTCGGTGTTGATTCCGATCGCGTCGTTGATGACGAAGAATCCGTGGCGCACGTTTACTGCTGGCGTTTCCAACACCAGGTCCACTTTACATATTGCGTGGAAAACGTTTCCTCCGACCCCTTTCAGCTCGATCGTCTCGTTGTATGCTTTGGTGTCGGGAAAGATTGCACCCTTTTTTATCAAACAGCATTGTGCTCCTGTATCGCCTTTGAGGGTGAGAACTTTCTCTTTTGCCTGCAGTGATGCGATGTAAAAATCGGTCGCCGAATCCTCGGGATTTATGGCGCATATTTGGATACCTGCATGGGTTACGTTCGACCCATTAATTTTGAGCTGTCCTGTAGCTCGTTGCTCGGCAATGGTGCTGACGGTGAATTCCTGGCCAGCCTCGATGGAGCTGACCGTGAATGACCCTACTGTAGGTTTTTGGTCGTTCGACGTTTCACCTGTCGTATTGCGGGAACCATTGTTGTTTCCGTCGTTGTTTCCGTTGTTTTTTCGGTTGTTGTTACGGTTGTTGTTGTAACGGTTGTTGTTGTTACGGTTATAGTTGTTATTTCCGGTTCGTCCGTTGAAATTTCCACGGTTTCTTCCAGAATTTCCCTGCTGGGAGTTATTTTGGCTCTGTCCAGAACCGTTTTGGCCCTGGTTTCGTTGCCTAAGCCTACTGCGACATTCCTTCCAATGATGGCCTGATTTTTTGCAGTAGGTGCAGGTTATTACTCCTATGTTACCTGTGGGAACGGGTAAATTGCTTCGTCCGTTTGGCGAATTTGGGCTTCGGCAGTCTCTGGCCGAATGTCCGGGTTTTTTGCACTTTTGGCAAAATTCTTGACGCCTCTCGGGGTGCGTCTGTTTTGCTACAGATTTGTAGCCTTGCAGGACTGTTTCTTCGTTTTGGGCCCCTTTTATTGCTGCGGTTAAATCTGGGTACCCTTTAGCTTTCACGAGGATTTGGTACTCCTTTTTGAGTCCTCGTTCGAAATTGGATAACGCTAATTTTTTCACGTAGCGTTCTACCGCGAGTTTTTCTACTATAGAAGATTCGGATTCTATGCTCGCTTCTATCAGTTCCACTGTAAGGATTTGTAGTCTTTTCCCAAAGTCGGCTATGCTTTCGTTGTGATTTTGTTTGCACGTGTGCATCTCTACTTGTAGAGCTTCTACGGTTCGTTTTGCCCCATATCGTTCCGTTAAGTGTTGTCTAAATGCTTCGAATGATTCTATCGTTTTGTACCGAACGTCTTCCCGTGCGTCGTCAGTCAGTTTTGTCGCTAGTACGAGTTTCAGAAGGGTGGTTTTGTCGCAATCATCTACTAAGCTGTGGGCTAGTTCGTACGCGTCAAGTAAACCTTTCGCACGTCTAGGGTTTTCGCCATCAAATACGGGAATAATTGCTCGTGCTTCGCTTAGGGACATTCCTCCTCTTGCCCTTCTTGGAGGGGTTTGAAGGACACCGTGTTGACCGCTTCCACCCGCACCACCGGCGTGCGTATCTTCTAGATTTACGGTTTCTGGCATATTGACGTTATGCGGGATAATAGACAAAGAAAGCTCTGGCAAATCTGTTCTATTGAAGCTATCGGTTTCTTCCGCGTCTCGAAAGGATTCTTCCGAGTCGAAAGACCGATTTAAAGTAGCTGTGCTTCGATTACGTTTGATCTTTTTGACTGACGGGGAATTTTCTTTCTTGGGGGAACGCGAAAAAGTGAGGTTTCGATTGAAAATTGAGTCTACGGATCGAGATAATGAGCGCGCGCCTGGTAGTTTTAGACGGTTTACAAGCTCGTCGTTGGACATGCGTATATAGTTCGCTCGCTATTTTCGCGACTGGTTTTGGCGGGTTATAAGAGAAATTGTTCCGTCATTTACAGTATGATGGTCTGGTAGATCTGCATGCTGCTGCTGCTGATCGATCCGCTAGCTGGCTTCCTCTCGAAGCTGGTGAATCTGCTTCGAGACGTTAATCGTGTGACGCGGAAAGACGCGTTTCCCCTCCCCAACATGGACCGTATCCTTGACGGACTGCGACGAGCCCGTTATATTTGGAAACTTGATCTGAGCCAGGCCTATTTTCAAATTCCCGTTGAGCCCGCAAGTCGACCCATAACCGCTTTTTCAGTCCCTGGACGCGGACTGTTTCAATTCAAACGAATGCCCTTTGGACTGACGAACGCCCCCGCGACTTTTCAGAGACTGATGGACAGACTAATCGACCCCGCGTGGGAACCCCACGTTTTTGCCTACTTGGACGACGTCATTATCGCGACGGAAACAGAGGACGAACACTTTGACTTTCTCCGACGCGTACTGACAGCTTTTAGAGACGCCAAGATGGAAATCAACCGCGAGAAGAGCGAGTTCTTCTGCGCGGAAGTGGCCTATCTTGGATACGTCATTGGCCACGAAGGACTTAAAGTTGACCCCGACAAAGTAGCCCCTATCGTGAGTTACCCTCCTCCCACCAACATTAAGCAAGTCCGACGATTCCTCGGAATGGTCGGATGGTATGCCCGATTTTTAGCCGACATTTCCCGTGATAAAGCCCCTTTGACCCGATTAACGATGAAAGATGTCCCCTGGACGTGGGGACACACTGAACAACAAGCTTTTGAGGCCCTCCGTGACTCCCTGACCCGAACCCCCATTTTGATTCGCCCCAATTTCGACAAGCCCTTCACTGTTCAGACCGACGCGAGCGACGGGGCCATCGGCGCCGTCCTAACCCAAGAGGTTGACGACGTTGAGCACCCGATCGTTTTCGCGAGTCGACTCTTGACGCCCCAGGAACGCAAGTACACGGTCACCGAGCGTGAGTGTCTCGCGGTTCTCTGGGCCGTTAAGAAATTGCGACCTTACATCGAGGGCACGCACTTTACGGTGATTACGGACCACAGTAGCCTCACGTGGCTCCGAAGTATTCGAGACCCCGCAGGACGACTCGCCCGATGGGCGCTCGCCATGCAAGCCCTAGACATGACCATCGTTCACCGTAAAGGAGCCCTTAACGTAGTCCCTGATGCCCTTTCCCGTATGTACGAGACGACCGACGCAGCCCTGTGTGCTTTGGGGAACACGATCGACTCGTGGTACGAGGACAAAAAGAAAAATGTTCGAGAGTTCCCTTGGAAATACCCCAATTGGAAAATAGTAGAAGACAGAATCTACTATCACCGCCCTCACCCCGTAATTGAATCAGCCCTCTCCGATTTAGACGCTTGGAAATTAGTACTCCCCTTAGAATCCCGACCTCGAGCCCTCCGTCAAGTCCACGACTGTCCCCAGGCAGGCCATCTTGGAGTCGACAAAACGTACCATCGGCTCACTCAGGATTTCTTCTGGCCTGGCATTTTTCAGGACGTCGCAAGATACGTCGGACGTTGTCCAGCGTGTCAGCTCCATAAGGTTTCTCAAGGACAACCGAGCGGCCTTATGAGAGAGCGCACGACTTCTGGTCCTTGGACAGTTGTCGCCGCCGACGTCATGGGCCCTTTCCCTCCCAGTAAGTCCCAGAACCGTTATGTGATCGTGTTTCAAGATCTGTTCACGAAATTCGTCGAGGCCAAAGCTGTTCGAGTTGCCACAGGGCCAACAATAATGTCGGCATTCGAAAATCTGGTCTTGAATCGTTGGGGATGTCCGAAGTACTTGTTGACGGACAACGGAACGGAGTTCGTTAACAACTTCGTTACGAATCAACTCCGGCAGTTAGGAATTCACCAGACCACAGTCCCTCCGTACCATGCCCAAGCCAACCCCGTTGAACGAGTCAACAGAACCATCAAGACGATGATTTGCACCTTCATCCCGCAAGACCAGCGAGATTGGGACAAACATCTTCCCGAGCTGTGCTTTGCGATTAACACAGCAGTCCAATCCTCCACGATGATGACCCCTGCCTTCCTGAACTTAGGAAGAAACCCTCGCCCCGCAAAAGCCCTTCGAGACGAAGACCCCAACCCTCAGCCCTTAGACCCCGGTGACCCTAATCTGTGGACCGACCGCATGAAGCGGCTTCCACTGATTCACGATTGGGTCAATCGGAATTTGGAACAAGCCGCGAAGCGGCAGGCCCGTTATTATAACAAAAATCGCAAAGATACCCGTTACAGCGTAGGCGATCTGGTGATGAGGAAACATCGTGTCCTCTCCTCCGGAGTCCAGAACTTCGCCGCGAAGCTTGCCCCTCGGTTCAATGGCCCTTACAAAATTTTGAAAGTCCTTTCCCCTGTCGTGTATGAGATCGAAGACCCAGACAGTCGTAAAAACCCCAAGGTCCACATCAAGGACCTCAAACCCTATCGACCCTCCGAAGAACCCAGTAATGAAGGGAACGCTGAGACGACCGAAGCTGTCGCTCCAGAACCCCCAACCCCCGAAAACACCGTTGACTTGGAACCGGAAAACTCCGCTCCACGTCGTGCTGGCCTGAGGCCACGAAAACCCCGTTACTTAATGAGTAAAACCCCAGCCATTAAGAATAGTAGCCCCTGAACTAATCCTTTCGTTTTTCTGTGTTTTCTTTCAGAGTAATGAGTTTTCAGTATTATTATTTTCGAGTCAGTTACGTTTAAGTGTCAAAGGCAAAGGTCCTAGAAGTCAGTCATTATTTTCTTTAGTTTCGTTTCTGTGATTTTGTAACGAAGAGACTGATAACGTTAAATCGCCATAAACCCCAGACCCCTCAGACCAGAATTGTTAGCCCCAGAGTCCCCGCCCAAAAATAATTGTTAGCCCTACTCTTTCCTCTATCGTTAAGCCAAATGAGATCTGTTTTATTTTTGATACAAGTGTTACGAGCCAAAGAGCTTCGAATTTAGAGACTTGTTCTTTTCGTGTTGTTAAAGTAAGTCAGTAAAATGCACAAGTCCGCCAAGTTAATTTGTTGAATTTTTGTTCTTTCCTCCTTCTTAAGATCCTTTTCAGTCATAAGTCCTTTCCTATTTTTGGATCCTTAAGTCGCAACCCCGGTAATACTCGATTGACTGCAGATTGTGTGACGAGGCGTACGAGATGGTACTTTCGTCAAGCCGGGGGGAGTTGTGACGTTGTCACCTTTCTTTATTCTTTTTTATCTGCCAGCGTCGAGCCGCAGCGGGAGTCGCCGTATCCCCGAAAGGGACCGGCTCTCTTTCCTCTTATTTTTCAGCTCCCGCCGACCGAGGAGGACCGAACGCGGCTGACGGCCTTCGCTGGACCAATATCTCGACCGCGATCACTGATGCGAGCGCGGGCGAGCGACCCACCGACCGAGCGGCCACCAGATTCAGTCCCCGAAACCGCACTGCCCGCTTTGTGTTATTTTTCCCTCCCTCCCCCGCGTGTAATATTTTATGTTCCCCCCTTAGTCCGACTCCCTTAGCCCTGTGAACATCGTTGAGTCGCGGAGCTCGTGTCCGTCATCGTCCCTCCGACAATAGGCTCGTCCGTCAGTTCGGAGGGAAACAGCGAGTTCCGCGGCGTCGAGGCGAGGCCGTCGATTCGATCGCGTCACGGCCGTTTCGACAGCCGTGGGCGCCGCCATCTTTTATCGAGCCTCGGTCTCGCGAGGCAGACAGCGTGGCGCCATCGGTGCGCGATCTCGTGAGGCCGGCGCTCGATATTCGATCGAACGACGGCCGACTGCAACGCCGCAGCCTGATTGGCTGCTGGTACTCCCGGGCCTCGAAAAGCCTCGAACCAGCCGCTATCACGCGGCCGGGAGCTCGAGGAGAGCCCGGAGCGCCACACTTCCGCTCTGGACACGACGAAACGTAGAGGCACCCAAATTTTCTCTTCACCTTTTTTCGAGTTCTTGTGCAAAATAGTGGGATCAAATTTAACGACGACCCGGCTTCTCGAAGGACCACTCTCTGGACAGTTTTGGAGTATTTCGGCACCGCATTCTCGGTTTTATTCGACAAAACCGAGAAGACAAGTAAGTCCTTCGATTCTTGCCGGGCGTGCGACGCCATTACTTTCCCGTTCATTCTTGCTCGCCCCAAAATCCCAGCAGTCATTTTCGTTTGCTTTCTCGAACGAAAAGTTCGAGAAAGAGTTTATTTCGTCGGTCAGTCGACGCGACGAGTGTTGTGCCTCGAGTCGTTTCCCCGTCCACCCCCGCGAAGTCACTTTGCCCTTTTTTCCTCGTCATCCCCCCTTTGTTTCGCGCTCATTCAGTCTTTGGATTTTTCCCCACGTCTTCGAGCCCCGTCATTACATTTTTTCCTGTCAATTCTCATCGTCGATCGCCCACCGCGTGCTCCCTTTTTCAGTTAGTGAGCCCCGTTATCGGATTTTTGTGCGTGGATCGAGCGAGGTCTTGCTTCGTTCGGTCAATCGGGTTTCGCCGGCCGAACTCGATTCTAGTGTTCGCGTGGTTCGCTCCACCGCGTGGCTCGCTCGCCCGTTCCCCCTGTTTTTCGTACGTCACTGGTATAATAAGACGCCTGAGTTTCAGGGACCCTCTGTCCCTGCGTTTGAGACTTTTTAATCTTTCCCTGAGTTAGCCCCTTTGAATTATTGTTGCTAAATTAAGTTCTTGGATATTGTTTTTCTTTTCACCCTTTTTGGGATACTTTTTTGTACCGGTTGCTGGACCGAATATACCAGCTGGCGCCCTTCTTTTTTTTGTATCCATTCTCAGCAATAAACCACGAATTGTTTCATTATTTTTATAACTTTTTGTGCGCTTTATTTCTCCCCTTTTCGTCCATTTTCTCTAGCGATTGTGTCGAGCCCGTCACAAAACATAGCGACTTTTTACACCAGGAGCAGTGAATAATAGCAACATTTTCACATCCTGGAACTTCACAATGTGAGTTGCAGGAATCTCCAAATGCAAAATCTACAGGTTTTTCAAAATTCGCTGATTTTTCTTCTATGTAACCACTTTTGTACCAAGAATATTTGTAAAGATCGATATAACGCGGTGACGATAGTTGGTTATGCACGAGTGACTGCAGCTTTATGATATTGTTTCTCAAATGCAAATCAATGTCATAATCCATCAAAAGACAATGATCAGAAAAATGTCTAACAAAATTTTTCCATACTCGGAATCCAAAAACATCGAGGGGTTGAATTTTTCCGGTAGTTCCTTTAAGTATAATCATTACTTTGACATCTCTATTTGCAGGTTTCACATCAAGTACAGCTTGGGGACAGTGTCCAGTCCAAGAATCAATCAGTAATAAAGATTTTTGACCAATTTTCGGGAACAATACATGCTGTAACCAAGTATTGAAATGATCTGAAAATAGAAAAACGTATTTTCATCATTCGAGAAAATATCTATACAAAAACAGTGGGTGTGTAATTTATACCTGAAGTAAGCTTCCCAGACTTGGATATTTCTATGTACACATTATCCGGTCTGAAAAGCGTCTTTTCCACTATTGGACCAATCTTGCCAGTTGGTTCTTTTAAAACCAAAAATAGAGGAGATAACAGCTTACCATCAGCTGATATAGTCGGTTGAATACTGTAACTGTGGGTCATAGAAGAGACTGATTGTACAAGACATTGTATTTGCTTTTCTCCTTCGACTGCTAAAGTTCTTCCGGAATGCATTTCTAGTTGGAAGCCACTCTGATCTGCGTTGAATGTATTTGACAATCCGTAAGTTTTAATATTTTGTTTTACGTCATCGACAAATTTTCGAATTTGTTGTTCCAACACTGTTCCATCTTCAATTGTTTTAGATGTAACGAATTTATTTATTTTTCTCGATACGATACGATGAGCTGCTTTGAATGAGTTTATCCACGTACGAGATGCTTTGAAACGAAAATCGGTATGCCCTATTTCTCTTTGAGCATGTAAGGCCTATCTTTTCAAATCGGAATCGTGCACTATCAAACCAGCATCCACAGCAACTTTGAAATTTTCCAAAGTGTAAGCACAAATACGTGCTACTTTTTCTTTGTACGTGCCCCCTTTGTTCAAATTGTGCGCCCACCGCCGCAACTGTCTTATAGATTGCACTCTCTTGAACTTTTGTTTAACACTGCCCAAACCTAAATTTCCTTTCTTCCCGCTGCGCCAATACTCAACGGCCCTTAATTTGTACTCGTAAGATAAGCCTTCATCATCACGAGTGCATGTACCAGGCCGAAATTCTAGTTCATGCAGGGCGTTTGACCATTCTTTATCTTCAACAATTTCCATTTCCCAATCCTTGAACGGTTCTTCAAAATGCAAAGAATTTTCTTCCACCATTTCGAAACCACTGTATTCGTCCATTGCAGTCAACAAAATATTTTCCAAGTTTTTTTTCAATTGTATTTCATCGTTATTTACTGGTGAATCCGGTAAATGCATAACTTCAAAAGTTGCGAGAAGCATTCTAATAACGTTCAAAGGATTTATCTTCATTTTGATTAATATTTACAATTTCGTTTTAAAAAATTTCGAATTACAAGTGACTGCTTTCGTGTAAAAGAAAAATAGCCGACTGTGGTGAATATATGCCGCGATCGCTGTTTTGTTACTGCTTCTACGTCGTATTTGAAATCTAATTTTGAGAGCGAGTCACAAACTGAACACAAGTGATTCCCAGATAACACTGTTAAGAAAGAGGGGAGAAAGAGGGGGAAAGAGGGGATAACTATGAAAATGCGTCAATATTTACTAAATTCTCGTGAGATCATAAGGTGTAGATATTTTTGGAATTCATCTTCTGGCTTATTCAATATTGACTAATAAAAAAAATGGTGATCCGTAAAAATTAACCCATATGTAATTTTCGGCGAAAATAAATAAATAAGAAAATTCTTTGAAACTACGGATGTGATTGGTATGGATACCGTAAAAAGTGACAAAAAATAAAAAATTGATAGAGTGGTAGAATTTTCAGAGGGAAATTTTATTGTTTCGAAATTTCCTTGCTCAATTAGGTAAAATTCATTGCTTAAATACATTTAAAATTAAATATTTTAAGTATAACTAGTGTCTTAAATTGCCTTCAAATAAAAAACAACTTATTAAGATTGGACGCACACTTTTGGTTCTATCGCTTTCACCAGTTATGAAAATGCAATTTCCAGAAAAATCTATCCATCGTTTGAGATGTAGACGTTGAAAATTGGAAGAAAACACGTATCACAAGGAGAAGAAATAAGAAAACAAAGAAATACTGCCGTTTTATTGAGATTTACTGTAGACATATATAGGGGTAGTTCACCCCCTTAACTTCATTTGCGGGAAAAACGCAAAAACCCGTATCTACTACTTTTTTGCCCTCTTCAAAATGCAATTGAAACCATCGAGATAGGTGTTATAGTTTTTTTGTTATAACGATTTTGTGAATTTCAACCCCTATAACTTTTTTCCTGTGCAACCCCCCGATATGAAATCAGTTGCATTTTCCATCGTTTATCATTAAGTTGATTATCCATTTGGGTGCATTCGCTTATCTCGAGTGAAAATAGGCGAAACCTGAAAACTACCCCTCGGAGGTCTCAACTTTAGGGGATATTTTCACCCCTTAGAAACGTTTTTTCGCCGATAAAAAAAAAATACGTGTCTCTTAGATTTTGATGAAGAATAACACATTTCAATTTCATCAAAATTGAAGGAGGTCAGCGGAAAGACTTTCCTTGTTAGTACAATCGAGTACTCGATATTTGGCTTTGATGAGGCTCGCTACTTCTATTTTAAGTTGCAAAGGGTGGGATAGGGAGAAGGAAAACATGGAGCAAAAAAAATGAAAGACAAAAAGAAAATACGAGAAGAGGAAGAAAGAAGACACGCGTAATGAAAACAGAGGGGTTAGGAAAATTTACAGATTTATGCATCGCGAAAATGTAGCGGACCAAAAGACGGTAATAATAGAAGAGTTAGGAAAGTTTTACAGTTTTATGCTTCGCGAAAATGCATTTTTTTCATGACCGTCATATCCACGAACTATTCACGACATACCCTAATTATTTCTTATTTTTACAGTTCCGAAATGCATCATGTGCCTCCAAAACCCGGTGACCCACGCGTTTGTCCCATGCGGTCACGCATGCAGTTGTCTCCACTGTGCAACAATCATCGAGCGAGAAGAAGTACGAAGATGTCCCAAATGTAGAAAGAGGATTTAGTCAATTTATAATAATTTATAACGAACCCCCTTAAAAAACGTGGAAAAATAAACGTTAGTCAATAAAATTTGTGATCCTGATTTTTTCTATACCTTCCCTATGTCGTTTTAAATGAATGAACTTTATCGAGAGACTCGGAAGGGTCTCTGGACAATTCATTCAGTACCAAATTCGCTTACTGTTATATCAATAGAAACTTCAACGAAAACAATGAATTTTATATCACGTGGTACGTAAATGGACGTAAATGGTTTTGTGTACGCGTCGCGTACACAAAACCTCCAATTCCGCACCTCGTAATATAAAATTTCGTATAACACCCGTACAAAAAACTTTTTCGTCCTAGTGTTATAATGTACTATTTATCAAGAGACGCGGCAGCGGCTCGACGCCAAGTATTAAAAAGAAAGCTTAGCGCGAGAGCTGCCGTACTCTTATATACAGTAAAATAGGCGTTTTATGACGTCACAGCAACTTTAAATCGTCCTCACAGGAGAACGGGTTGAGGGAAAAATCTCATATCAGATTCGAATTTTCTATGATTTTTTATCTTTCGAATGGTCCTTGGTAGAACAGAATCCGTTCAGCCAATCCAGAGAAATCTGATATTGAAGATTTTGGACGCGAGGTTTGGGATGTTTTCTGTTTCTTGGAGTCAAAAAGGCGTAAGTTGTCCGCGCAGGCGCTTGGACATACGCCCTTACGCGTCTGGTGGACATTTTCGGCCTGTGACGTCACGCGCTCCGCTGAACGCGGTATCCCCACTCTTCACGCGCCACTGAGCGAGAGAGACAGACTATATCGGGCCTCTCTTTCCGTATGGTTTTCATTGTCTAGGTACCATGGTTTTCCATGTCTAGGTCGACGGCTCCATGGTTTTCGATGTCTAGGTCCACGGCTCCATGGTTTTTTTTTGTCTAGGTATATTTCTCCATGGTTTTCGTTGTCTAAGTATATTTCTCCATGGTTTTCGTTGTCTATGTATTTTTCTCCATGGTTTTCGTTGTCTAGGTATATTTCTCTATGGTTTTCGATGTCTATGTACATTTTTCCATGGTTTTCATTGTCTAGGTATATTTCTCCATGGTTTTTGATGTCTAGGTATAGTTCTCCATGGTTTTCGTTGTCTATGTACATTTTTCCATGGTTTTCGTTGTCTAGGTATATTTCTCCATAATTTTCGCTCTCTAGGTCGACGACTCCATAGTTTTCGTTGTCCAGGTATATTTCCCCATGGTTTTCGATGTCTAGGTACATTTCCCCATGGTTTTCGTTGTCTATGTATTTTTCTCCATGGTTTTCGTTGTCGAGATATATTTCTCTATGGTTTTCGATGTCTAGGTATAGTTCTCCATGGTTTTCGTTGTCAATGTACATTTTTTCATGGTTTTCGTTGTCTAGGTATATTTCTACATAGTTTTCGCTCTCTAGGTCGACCACTCCATCGTTTTCGTTGTCCAGGTATATTTCTCGATGGTTTTCGATGTCCAGGTCGACGGCTCCATGGTTTTCGATGTCTAGGTCCACGGCTCCATGGTTTTTTTTTGTCTAGGTCCACGGCTCCATGGTTTTTGTTGTCTAGGTATATTTCTCCATGATTTTCGTTGTCCAGGTATATTCCTCCATGGTTTTCGATGTCCAGGTCGACGGCTCCATGGTTTTCGATGTCTAGGTCCACGGCTCCATGGTTTTTTTTTGTCTAGGTATATTCCTCCATGGTTTTCGATGTCTAGGTACATTTCTGCATAGTTTCCGATGTCCAGGTATATTTCTCTATGGTTTCCGATGTCTAGGTATATTTCTCCATGGTTTTCGATGTCTAGGTATAGTTCTTAATGGTTTTCGTTGTCTATGTACATTTTCCCATGGTTTTCATTGTCTAGGTATATTTCTCCATAGTTTTCGCTCTCTAGGGCGACGACTCCATCATTTTCGTTGTCCAGGTATATTTGTCCATGGTTTTTGATGTCTAGGTATAGTTCTCCATGGTTTTCGTTGTCTATGTACATTTTTCCATGGTTTTTGTTGTCTCGGTATATTTCTACATAGTTTTCGCTCTCTAGGACAACGACTCCATCGTTTTCGTTGTCCAGGTATATTTCTCGATGGTTTTCGATGTCCAGGTCGACGGCTCCATGGTTTTCGATGTCTAGGTCCACGGCTCCATGGTTTTTTTTGACTAGGTATATTTCTCCATGGTTTTCGTTGTCTAGGTATATTTCTGCATAGTTTTCGATGTCGAGGTATATTTCTCCATGGTTTTCGTTGTCTAGGTCGACGACTCCATCGTTTTCGTTGTCCAGGTATATTCCTCCATGGTTTTCGATGTCCAGGTCGACGGCTCCATGGTTTTTTTTGTCTAGGTATATTCCTCCATGGTTTTCGATGTCTAGGTATATTTCTGCATAGTTTCCGATGTCCAGGTATATTTCTCTATGGTTTTCGATGTCTAGGTATATTTCTCCATGGTTTTCGTTGTCTATGTATATTTCTCCATGGTTTTCGTTGTCAAGGTATATTTCTCCATAGTTTTCACTCTCTAGGTCGACCACTCCATCGTTTTCGTTGTCTAGGTATATTTCTTCATGGTTTTCGATGACTAGGTCGACGGCTGAATGGTTTGCGATGTCTTCTTTCAGGGCTCGACCAGGTTTCCCGACGGAAGGTCTTAAAGGGACCGACTCAGAGTGTCATCGCGGGGTTTCTAAGAGATCACCCGAGAGTCTTGACGGGGCTTTTTTTAAAGGGTTGACAATAAGATCTCAGTTGAAGTTTTTATGGGATTGATCAAGAATCTTGCCGGGCCTTTTATAAAGGATCAGTCAAGAGTCTGAACGGGATTTTTTAGGGGGTTGAACGGCGGTCTCGACGGAAGTTTTTCGACCCTAGAACGGTAACCTTATTTTATTTTTCCCATTCCTGTAACGTAGGGTCATGAATGACCCCAATTTTGGAAAATACATATCTCTTGTAAAATGAAACAAAAAGGGTTCAACTTGGGCTCATTTTTTTCGTTTTTTAATGCAGAATCACGCGAGCCCGGAACAATTTTGCTCGGAGTAAAAAAATTAGTCGAAAATGCGACGAAACAATAAAAAAACGGGAGAATGAAGGAGAAGGGTGGGAGGATGAAGGGAGAAATTCCGCCAGGCCTTTTTTGAGGGATTAGCGGAGAGTCTGGATGGGATTTTTTAAGGGGTTGACCAAGGATCTGAATGGGAGTTTTCAAAAGATTAATCAAGAATCTCGCCGGGACTTTTATAAGGGATTGTCCAAGAGTCTGGACGGGATTTTTTAAGGGTTAGACTAAGCATCTCTACGCTGTTATTTCAACAGATAGGCCGAGAGTCTGGACGGGATTTTTTAAGGGGTTGATCATGTCTGTCGCTGAGATTTTCTGCAGTGATTGACGGAAGGGGTATGGACGGAAGTTTTCTGAGGGATAAAGTAGGACCGTTACGGAGACGTTTGTCATGGGATTCCTAGAGTCTCACAGCGGCTTTTTTAAGAGATTTATCCAGATTCTCGTCAAGACTCATTTCAGCAGATCGACCAAAAATCCTGCCGAGACTTTTTTAAAGGGTTGACCAAGAGTCTGGACGGGATTTTTTAAGGTGTCGACTAAGAGTCTCGACGAGGTTTTTTTAACAGATTGGCCAAGAGTCTGGACGGGATTTTTAAGGGGTCGCGACGGAGTTTTTTCAAGGGATTGACTGAGGGGGTCACTTAGGTTTCTTTAAGGGATTGATTACGAGTCTCTTCGAGGTTTCCTTAAGAGATTGAACGAGAGTCTGTACGAGAGTTTTTCAAGCGATTAATCATGTCTCTTTTCGAGATATTTTAAGAGATTTACCAGGGCTGTCGACGAAAGTTTTTGAAGAGATTTGTCTCCTCTCCTGAACAACCAACCAGAACGAATAATCCCTCTATTATTAAAAAAAATGTTGATAAATCTCCTACTTTCCAAAAAGAAGTGAAATCCGTGGAAAAATACTTTATAAAAGTAAAAAAAAGACGCCAAGTATTAAAAAAGTGCAACCTCAGTTGGAAAATTATGACTCAATTATCTTTATATTACTATGTATAAAAATTTCCCCATCATTTAAATTTTGATAAATATGGCCCTTCCCAAAAAGAAAGGAAATCCGTGGAAAAATACTCCAGAAAAGTAAAAAAGAACGCCAACTATTGAAAAATCGCAACCTCAGTTGGAAAATAACGACTCAATTTTATTCTTGATATCACTTTGCAATGAAACACTTTTGATTTACTATAATCATGTATTTTACTTTTTCTTCACTGCGAACAATCTTTTGACCTTCATAAAAATCTTCTCAAAAATTTTCAAACTCAATTGAGACAAAAAAAAATGAAATCATTGCAACATAGCCAAGAATTCATAAATGAGTGGCAAAATTTCACAGACGAACGTGCGCCCTCGACACATTCGGTTCAAGGGTTTCCCCATTTCGGAGGATTCCAGCATGATTATCCCGAATATTATGATGACTTCATGCTAGCTAAAGATCATGAATGTACGTACAATACAATTCCACGGGGAACGAAACATAAAAAAGGGCACGGTTGCGTACAAGGGCACGCGTACACGTACGCGTACTTACCGAACGAATTCACTGCAAAGATTATACAAAAACTTGGCGTGCATGGTTTTCAAAAATAATTTCGGCGCAGGAATTCCTCATCCATGTTTACCCGTACTGGGGTAGCCGCTGAGAGGGGGGCGGGAACAGACGGGATACATTAAGAAACAAAGAGACAAAATGGCACATTTAACACGGCGTTCGGCGTTGACTGTCCTTCCTCGGTGCATAGGATACTTCGCAGCAGGGGGTTCACCGGGCGATATTCAATTGGGGGAGAGTTCGCGAATCTCATAGTATAGCTCGTCTTCAATACAAACTGACTTATGCTATCCGAAGATAAAAATTCTCTCATCATAGACGGAAAACAACGTGATCGATTAACAAAGAGACAAAAGTTCGAAGTGATCCAAACAGTGTAGAACTGATCCGCTCACGTATGCGTAGACAGCAAAAAGCGAGATGGACAACTCCGTCTACGCATGCCCGAGCGGATCAGTTTTACACTGTTTGGATCACTTCTAACCCTAAAGAACACGACTAAGGCCCGGTTCCATAACTCTCGGTGAAGTTGGTAAACGGGGTTTAATGAAAAACGCGCGTTCCGCAACTCCTTAATCCACGGTTAAGCTACAGTTTCGTCGGTCAAATATAACCGGCCGAGATTGGGCGTTTAACGGGCTAAACCTCCGTCATATATAGGTTATGGGTGTATGATTGATGTGTATGTGCCAACTGACAGCTCGCTCGCTGCTTGCAAAATCTCATTTCTTAACCTATAACTTCCTGTTTCTCTCTGTGTAATGTGTATTAACCCTCAGTAGACACATATGGGTGTTGGGTGTCCAGCACATTCAGCGAATGCCATTAATTTCTCCTTTTTCGTATAGATTACCATTAAATATATAACAATAATTAAAAAGAATTTTTATCCATCACCCACACTGCAGGCTCTTTTCCCATATATCGAAAACTACTTTCCTGAATTTTTCAGATTTCCTCAACAAGTCTCAAAGTACAGTAAAAAACAGTAGGGCGCCTGACCCATGTGTGTCTAGGACGGTGCACTATTTGTACTGTGTGTTTACGGAGGGTTAACAGTAATTCGAGTGGACACACAAATAATAATGTTGCCAAAACATAGCAGGCAGACGAATTATCGATGCTCTATTATCGTCTTCAGTCAGAACTCAAAGATTTTTTTAACATGGAAGACCAAAAGTTGTGAAAAAACGAATTTTGATGAATTTTATGACATCGATTTACCCGCTCGACTTCGCTTATCGAATGAAAATGTGTTTGAAGTCCTGCAGCAAATACGTCATGAACTGGAGCATCGAAAAGAATATTCAACGTATCCCTTCCACACTGTCCCATTCCAGAAAGCCAATCATCGAAGATATTTGAAAAGGAATAAGCGCTCGGTTGGAGTTATTTCTAATGGAATATAGGTTTCCAAAAACCCCGGTTAAAAGTGCACTGTGGAACGCAACTGCGATAAATCGCTTGTTAGAGCAGCGGTTAGATTCAACGTTCGGTTACTAAATCTCGCGTTTAACCTCGAGTCGTGGAACTAGGCCTAAAATGGCACATTTAACGCCGACCGCGGTGTTTTCAGGACGAGTCCTAGCCAAGCGCGCGAGGCGGAGATGAGGACTGTCCTTCCTCGGTGCATAGAATACTTCGCAGCAGGGGGTTCAGCGGGTTATATTCAATTGGGGGAGAGTTCTCGAAATTCAACTAGAAAATACTGTCGTTTATCCCGTATAGTTTGTCTTTAATACAAAGTGACATATGCCATCTAAAAATGAAAATTCTTCTATCATAGACGGAAACGAGATGATCATTAAACTGGTACAATCAATTATCTATTGTCTTCCCGAAATTATTTTTGAAAACCATGCACGCCAAGTTTTTGTATAATCTTTGCAGTGAATTCGTCCGGTAAGTACGCGTACGTGTGAGCGTGCCCTTGTACGCAACCGTGCCCTTTTTTATGTTTCGTTCCCCGTGGAATTGTATTGTACGTACATTCATGATCTTTAGCTAGCATGAAGTCATCATAATATTCGGGATAATCATGCTGGAATCCTCCGAAATGGGGAAACCCTTGAACCGAATGTGTCGAGGGCGCACGTTCGTCTGTGAAATTTTGCCACTCATTTATGAATTCTTGGCTATGTTGCAATGATTTCATTTTTTTTTGTCTCAATTGAGTTTGAAAATTTTTGAGAAGATTTTTATGAAGGTCAAAAGATTGTTCGCAGTGAAGAAAAAGTAAAATACATGATTATAGTAAATCAAAAGTGTTTCATTGCAAAGTGATATCAAGAATAAAATTGAGTCGTTATTTTCCAACTGAGGTTGCGATTTTTTAATAGTTGGCGTTTTTTTTTACTTTTCTGGAGTATTTTTCCACGGATTTCCTTTCTTTTTGGGAAGGGCCATATTTATCAAAATTTAAATGATGGGGAAATTTTTATACAAAGTAATATAAAGATAATTGAGTCATAATTTTCCAACTGAGGTTGCACTTTTTTAATACTTGGCGTCTTTTTTTTACTTCTATATGACTTTTACTTCTCATATGTAAGCATGTATATCTTGTTCTTGAACATTGGAATTGTTACATTTGAAGAGTTCTTTTGAATTTTTTTTTTCAATTTACGAGTACGAGTGAGTACGAGTAACAGCACTTTTAACTCCTAGGAGTTAAAAGTGCTGCTAATTGACTGCACGTCGGTAGTCGGTAAAACGGTTACTTTACGTACCGCCGACGAGCTCGAAAAAGCTCGGAAACGAGGTGAGGACCTCGAATGCAAGGGTCTTTTGACACCGGCACGATGTGCCGGCGCCGGCACGAAACTATTATAATAGTTTCGTACCGGCGATACTATGAGGCGGGGTTGAAATTCCGAACTTTAAATGCTCCGACAGTTCAAAATTCCTATTTAAAATTTTCAGAAACCATATGTTCATAAAGATCATGCCAGCGACAGTCTATACAGACGAATGTGAATATTACAGAGCGGGAGGAGTAGCGATAGAAAAAAGATACAAAAATGATTTGTTAGAAGAGATAATTCTCAGAAACTTCATGAAGAAGATCGACGCTTGATTTGAACGACCGGTAAACCGACAGTCAAAATTCCGAAAATGCAGTATTACGCATGCAACAAAATTCCGAATTTCCTAAAATAGAAAATGAGCTACATTCAAAAGTTCAAATATATTATAAACTAATAAAAGATTCTTCTGATCCACTAAGATAAAAGTAATAACCGATATAGAGACTCTTATATCCACAAGAAGAGCTATTGGCTCGCCCTAACCTTAAAACTGCCTCGTGGCAGTTAATGGGGGACGATGATGAATGCGCTGAGATGAAAGAGTTAGAGAATCCGTCAACCCGAAAAATCCCGGCAACGCAGTTGTCGCAATTATACGAAAGCCTACTTATGGAAGCCAGAGGTGAATGAAGTGCAGATATGGGACGAGATAAACAATAGCCGGAGCGGAACCCTAGGAGAAAAGCTAGCCCTTCCAAGAAGAGCAGCGTAGTCAACACATATCTGGAGAAAAAAGACTTGTGAGCCTTCATTCCGAGGGAAACACTGTTTAGAAAGGGTGTTATCCGTGGAATCCCCGTGGAAATTAGTGAAGAAGAATATCTTCAAGAAATTAACGAACAAAACCCGTCCTTAAAAGCGGTCGATATGTACAGATTTAGACTCAGGGTCGTAATTCAGAACAAATCTGAGTTAGTGGATACACAATCGATATGCCTAACGGTCAGAAGCAAAGATTTACCTGCTTATGTGTTTTTTCTGAGGGCTAGAATTGGTATCGAGCCATTCAATCCAGCAATCCGTCAATGTTGGAAATGCGGTAAAGTGGGTCACTCCACGAAATTCTGCAACGACATTGAGAAGTGCCTGAATTGCGGACAAGCAAAACACGCTGAAATCGGTGCGTGTCAAATAACACCCCAGTGTATTAATTGCCACGAGAATCACAGAGCACTTAGCAAGGACTGTCCGGAAGTTATTAAATTGAAACTAAGAAGCAAAGTAATGGCAGAGAAAAATCTTCCCTTCCTTATGGCGAGGAACGTATTCGAGCGAGGCAATGCTCAACGGAACGAAGCACCACATAAAAACAGAATTAACTTCCCTCAGCTGCCGAACAGCGCAACAACTCACCAATCCAGATACAACAGAGAACGCGATTTCGCGTTGGAAGACATCTCCAACGAAAGACGATATTCAACTGTCGTGACTTCTTCCGAAGAAACGAAAACAACGCTGAAGCAATTCAACGAGGCCGTAACTAGAATACCTGATCTCGACAAACTGTGGCCTAGAATCTGGAAACCCATATCACTTCACCTAGCCCAACATGGAAAGGGAACTGAACAACGTAAGATTACTCTAGTGGAACTGCCAGAGCGTCCGGGCTGAGTTACCAGAACTTCAGCATCGGGACAATAACTTCGATATCATATTATTATCGGAAACGTGGCTGTCGTTAGACGACAAAGTTTACATTAGAGGATTCGATGTGGTAAGGAGCGACAGGTTGACCCATAATGGAGGGGGAGTAGCCATTTTCATTAGTCATAAACTTAAATACAAAAAAGTAACCAGAGTATTTAACTGTAACAACAATATTGAAATGTGTGCAATTGAGATCTTTACGAACGACAACAACAAACTAAGTATTGCTTCATGTTACAGACCACCAAATAATCATGTAAGAAGAGCCATGTGGGTGCGCTTTCTTTCGCAATTTGAGGGTAGATTTCTTATTGGGGGAGACCTTAATATTCATCACCCACTGTGGGGTGATCGGCAAAGATGTAGCGAAGGTACTTAAGTATTTGACGCCTTAGAGGAAGTGGATGTTAGAATTTTGAATGATAACTCTCCTACCTTTTGCTTTCGACAATATAACACCTTCTCGGCAATAGACTTAACTATTGTCGATTATGCATCAATTCTTTCATATAGTTGGTCTGTAGGTGAGGATTCTTGGGGAAGTGACCATTTCCCGATTGCCATTATTCTCAATGAAAAAGTAGTAGCACAAACGAAGATTCAAGCAACACGTAGACTTTATAATTGTCGAACTGACTGGGAGAAGGTCAATCAAAACTTTAAGTCGTGCACTAACCAATGCCGCGAATTGATTAACAATATACGAATAGGTAGTCAAGAAAAATACGCTACTTTCACTGCAATAATAACAAATAGTCTTCAGGACGCTGTCGTGGAAAAGCGAAACCCTAATACTAGCAATACAAGTGATAAAGTAAAATCTACAAAGAACACATCCAAAAATGATACACGAACGAGAAATGCGGCGCCCTGGTGGGATGAGGAGTGTGAAAAATTAGTCAGACTAAGAAGAGCGGCAGTTCTACGCTACAAGCAATTTGGGACAAGGGAAAACTTTCGAAAAGTGGTAATTGCTGAACACAATGCTAAAACTGGTTTTAAAAAATTAAAAGACAGAAATATAATAGTTTTCGTGACTCTTTAACAAAGTACACGTCACAATCGTACATCTGGAGGAAACTAAAAAGCTTTAAAAATACAGGGGGGAAACCGGAAAACTCTCATGAGTATAGTGAAGAAACAATGAATAATGTCAAAAAAGCAATAGATCAACTATGTCCAGCCTGGGTGCCGCGAGGCCCACCTGTGTTAGAGAATAATAATGGAAACGAATTTCTAGAACGACCCTTTTCCATGAAAGAACTGAACATCGCAATCGATAAGGCTAAGAGCACGAGCAGTCCTGGACTCGACAACATAGACTACCTTATAATCAAGAAGCTTCCGTCCGATCTAAGAGAGGTCCTTTTGGCATTGTACAATGAAATTTTCAAGTCAGGGTTTTTTCCTAACGAGTGGAGGAATTATGGTGTCTTTTTTATTCCTAAAAGTGAATCAAAAAAGGTTCGACCGATATCGCTAGCACCTTGTTTGCTAAAGATTTTCGAAAGGATGTTGAACATGCGGTTATGTTGGTGGTTAGCATTCCACAAAAAACTACCAAGGTCACAATTTGGATTTAGACGCGAAAAATCGTGTATAGACAATTTGGCAATATTATTTGCTGAAACTCAAAAAGCATTCGAAGAAAAAAAACATGGTGTCAGTTTTTGTCGATCTAAAAAGTACATACGACAATGTACTAGGAGAGGAACTGATTCAAGGACTTCAAGCGATCGGAATCCCCAAATCAATTCTTACCTTCATCTACAATCTTGTGTCAAAAAGAGTTTTGTCATTTAAATTTGGTGAGATCGACATGCACAGAACGGTCTATAGAGGCCTAACGCAGGGAGGAGTTTTAAGTCCTATTTTATATGCTGTTTATATGTGCAATCTAGAAAACAACATTACCGATGGCTGCCACTTAGTGCAATTTGCTGATGACACAGCTTATTTTTCGGCCGCAGCTGACCCCCAAGTTGCCATGAACCGACTCGAACAAAAACTTCAGAATTTCAACAATTTTTTGACCAATCAGGGACTATAAATCGCTCCTGAAAGATGTCAAATTTGCGTCTTCAGCCAGGACAGGAAAATTAGAGCAAAAGAATGGACGCCAAGAATCGGCGAGAAAGTGGTCACAGGAAAACAACACGTTAGATTTCTAGGGCTAATATTTGAGTCGTCAATGAAATGGGACCGGCAAATAGAATCTATTAGAGAAAGGTGTATGAAAACGATATCGATTATGGCTTATGTGGGATAATTTTTAATGAGAATAAGAGTTTTATATGTTAAGAAATAAAACACACGACACTTTTTTATCTATCAAAAGAATTATCTATTCGATATAATTTCAACTTATAATCTTTTTTACGTCTTTTCGGTTTCAGTGTCCGATCTCAACTCCTCTTTCCTTTTTTCTTTTCAACAACCCGTAACTAGGCAACTTCACTGTCGTCTCTCTCTTTTTCTTTCTTCCCTCTTTTTTCTTTGGATTTTTACATCCTACATTCGGCCGTCCTGCAAGTACATACGACCTCGTATGTTCTTTCAGTCTTCATTTTCCACATCACTATCTTCACACAACCATAATTTCATGAAATCGGCTGCTGTTGATGTTTTCTGAGGTCCTTCATGCTCTCCGACTTTATGAACCAAATATCGATTATTACGCAGCACCTTAATTATTTTATATGGTCCCAAAAATTTGGCTGCAAATTTTGATCCAGGTGCTTGTTGCGTTCTTTTCACTGCAACTAAATCGCCTTCTACATATTGTCTTGCTGTCTTTCGTTTCTTATTAAATCCTTTACGGTTTTCTTCTTGAATCTTCGCGATGTTTTCTTTTGCACAAATCCGTAATTCATCACGTTGCTCTTTGAAACGATTTATCCATTCGTTTTCGAGTAATTCACGAATATCATCATTATTTCGTAAACGTGCTTGAATTCCGAACAATAAATTAAACGGTGATGTGCCGATACTTCGATGAACAGTCGTGTTTAAATATTGTTGGGCAATGTTTAAATATTTAAACCATTCGTCCGGTTTGGGTGCTGCCAATTTTGTTAAGAGCGATATGAGTATTCGGTTGATTCGTTCCACTTGTCCATTTGCTCTCGGAATTCCTGTGGTTGTCAAGATATGTTGAATATTTTCATTCCGACAATATTCTTCAAACTCTTCCGATGTGAAGCACGTTCCTCGATCAGAAATAATTCTTCGTGGATTACAAAACGTAACTGCTTGTTTTTTGAGGTGATTAAGAACCTCTGTTGTTCCTGTTGACTTTGTGGTATATAACCAGGTAAATTTACTGAAACTATCCACTACTACAAAAATGTGCTTGTAGTTCTTTTTTGTCGAGGCCATAGGACCTAAATGGTCTATATGATACGTATCAATTGGATTTTCTCCTTTATTTATTGTAGACAAGAATCCTTCTTGTTTTCCTTGCTTTCGTTCAGCTAATATGCAATTAATACAGTTGCGTATAATTTTCTCGATCTTTGGTCCTGCGTTTTTTATATAATAATCTTTTTTTATAATCGCTTCTGTTTTAGCAACTGAGAAATGTCCTTGTTCGTGTGCTCTTCGAATTACTTGTGTATGCATTGCTTTTGGAACGACTAAACGATTATCACCATTGATTTCTTTGAATAATAATCCTCCTCGTATATTGTATCCAGTAGTCTTTCCGTTTTCGACTTGATTTATTATTTTTTTAACGTTGTCGTCGTCGTCCTGAGCTTTTTTGAGCCTGATTGTTAAACCATCATCAGTTTCATCTATAAGCAAACATACGGGCAAGGGATTTCGACTTAATGCGTCGACATGTGTCATATTCTTTCCAGGACGATGTTCGATCTCGTATTGAAATTCTTCTAACAAGAGTGCCCATCTTGCAACTCGTACACATAAATCTTTTTTCGTCATGGTCATCGTAAATGCACGACAATCAGTTACGATTTTGAATTTGATTCCAAGAAGATATACTCTGAATTTCTTCAAAGACTTTATTATTGCAAGGACTTCTAGTTCGTAACTTGTATATTTTTCTTCTGCGGGAGTCGTTTTTCCACTTGCATAATATACTGGATGCATAGAATTATCATCGTTATTTCTTTGTAATAATACTGCTCCATATCCGTGCTTCGATGCATCCGTGTGTAATTCAGTTTCGGCTCCAGTTCTATATAAATTTAATACTGGTTGATTCACCAATAATTGTTTTAATTGCGTGAAAGCAATCATTTCTTTTGTGTTGAATTGGAATCTCGACTCAGCTCTTAACAAATTTGTTAATGGTCGTGCAATAATGGAGTATCCAGGTACAAATTTCCTAAATTACCCCGTCAATCCCAGGAATGATTGAACCTGTCGTATTTTCGTAGGGACTGGAAAATTCTTTACAGCTTCAGTTTTTCGTTCTGAGGGTTTAATCAATCCATTTTCAATTATGTAGCCAAGATATTCGACTTTGGTTTGTAATAAGTTGCATTTTTTCCAATTAATTTGTAATCCGCTTTGACTGGCCACTTTTAATACACGTTCGAGATTAATTAGTCCTGTTTTTAAATCGCTTGAAGGCACAATGAGATCATCCATGTAAATTAATACAATGCCTTCACGTACGAGGTCTCTGAATATAGTATTTATATATTTTTGAAATACGGCTGGAGAGTTGCAAAGGCCAAATGGTACTCGAAGGAACTCATAATGTCCATCTGGGACCACAAACGCAGTATATTTTTGGCTAGACTCGTCTATTTTCACATGAAAAAATCCATTTTTTAAATCCAACGTGCTAAAAACTCTAGCGTCTTGTAAAGCGTCCAACTGATCTTCTATGAGTGGGAGAGGGTACCGATCCTTGATAATTTTTTTATTAAGAAATCGATAGTCAATACATAATCGATTTGTACCGTCTTTTTTCTTTACTAATACGATCGGGCTTGCATACTCTGAATTTGATACTTGTACGACGTCGTTCTTCAGCCACTCGTCTATTTGGGCGTTTACTTCTTTTCTTTCGATGGCTGATAATCTCCTTGGATTTTGATAAATTGGTTCTTCGTCTTTCAATACAATTTTCATTTTTATATCAACGTCACATGTTTGCTCCGGTTTGTAATTATTCACGAGATTTTTAACTATTTCGTGATTTGTATTATTTTGAATATTTGGCAAATCTACGTCAGCGATTTCTTGATCGGACAGTATTTCGATTTGACACATTTCTGCAAACGAAGTATCTTCATCTTTCAACGGTGTGATGGTAGCTTTTCCACGTTTGACATTTAGTTCAATTGTATCAAGAAAATCTCTTCCAATGAGTAGGCTGCATCTCGAAAGGTCGTTCGCTACAATACTGATCGGTATTTTGAATGAATTACCATCGACTGTCATATCTGCGTCGAATTTACCGAGTGTCAGATTTTTTTCTTTACCTACACCTCGGAAAGTCGTGATTATGTCTTTGAGTTCGGGTGAACCGATTCTTACAAATTCATCTTCGCGCATTATCGAGATGTCGCTGCCTGTATCGACGACTGCATGTACTTCAACATCATTGATTAATACATCTTTTGTATCTTTCACACG
This sequence comes from Hyposoter dolosus, assembly GCA_963921915.1. NCBI lineage: Eukaryota > Metazoa > Arthropoda > Insecta > Hymenoptera > Ichneumonidae > Hyposoter > Hyposoter dolosus. The sequence continues at coordinate 15,547,550 of OY998136.1, read as the reverse complement.
TTTTCGTTGAATGTCTTCTTTTAAAACAAAACTATTTTTTGTTCTTTCAGTATTTGCTGAACAATTGTTGGCTATATGACCATAATTGTTACATTTGAAACATTTCGCTCCTTTATCTTTACTTGGGCAGTCTGGACTCACGTGATCTTTCGAGCCACAATTGTAGCATCTTTTCATTGGAATACGTTCTTTTTTTTTCAATCCAATCTTTTTTGTCGAGTTTACCAGTCGAGCTTTCTTTTACGCCTGTATTGATCTTGTAACGATTATTATTATTTTTAATGTCAGCTCTCCCACTGGTACTTGATGCTTGATAATTTCTGTCACGTAACGAAATGTCTCCAAACGCCTGTAAGATGTCTGCTTTTGATGAAAATCCTTGAACTCGTGCTAAATCACGAAGATTTGTATCAGGAATTCCATCAATAATGTATCCCAGAATTTCTTCGTCATTTACCGCAATATTATTTGCCGTAATTATTTTTTCATGAACATAGTCATGAAAAGTTTCGTTCCTTTTCCAAATTCTTTCTTCGAACCGACGCCTCAACGTAATTTTATTTTGTCGATGATAAAACATTTTTCTCAATTCATCTAAAAGTTGGTCTGACGTCATGCCGATGTATTCAGGTTTTGAATGAAACCAGTCCATTGCTCGTCCTTTTAATCGCATTCCGATTAAAATCTTTGTCAAATTGTCGTCAAGGTTATATGCATCTCTCAAAAATGTTGCTTGTTTTTCCCATATTTCAAACACTTCTGAATTTCCGTCAAAATGATTTAATAAATCAGCTATCACAGTAATGTTTACTCGTGACTGGGAATTATTTCTCGTCATTGTATTCGTGTTTGTTAATTGAGCAGAGCCACTCACCGACGTAACTGTTCGTTGTTCGTTATTTATTTCACGTGGTTGTATTTCTCTGTTGTTCGTTGCAAATTGTTCATTTTGTGTTCGACGTAGAAACTGAATTTCTCTCTGCGCTAATTCCAATTCTTTTTCGGCTAATTCTTTTTCTCTTCGATACAAGTCTATTTCTCGTTGACTGTCTCGTTGACAAATTATGTTTTGTTCTCTAATAATTTGTCGTGGTTGACTGTGATAATCACTCGACTCGCCTCGTTCATCGTTACCACCAGGTCTCATATTCGTTACTTCTGATTCTTCTTCTTCATTACTGTTCGATGATGTTCCTTCACCGATCATATTTCTCGTTGTTGAACACGTTGTATTTATTTCGATTCTTGTTTCTCTTAACCAGTCACCATGTGGGTCTTCCGTGATTAATCTGTTGATTAATTCGCTCTTACAGCCTGTGGTATTTAATCCTTTCTGCTTCAGTATTTCTTTCAGTTCGACGACAGTAAATGATCTCGGATCTCTCTTGATTTGATCCATCACTGTTATCACTTTTTTTTTTTTTTTTTTTTTTTTGTCTCAATCTATCCCGGTTGAGCCCCCAGAAATTTGTGGGATAATTTTTAATGAGAATAAGAGTTTTATATGTTAAGAAATAAAACACACGACACTTTTTTATCTATCAAAAGAATTATCTATTCGATATAATTTCAACTTATAATCTTTTTTACGTCTTTTCGGTTTCAGTGTCCGATCTCAACTCCTCTTTCCTTTTTTCTTTTCAACAACCCGTAACTAGGCAACTCCACTGTCGTCTCTCTCTTTTTCTTTCTTCCCTCTTTTTTCTTTGGATTTTTACATCCTACACTTATTTACGAACTACCTGGCTAAGAGCAGATCCATCTGTTTTACTGCGAATGTACAAAGCTTTCGTGTGATCGAGGATGGAATACGGAGAATTCCTTTTCCACTCACTTCCAGAAAAATTGAGCTGCCAACTGAGTAGGATCCAATATAGAGCACTCCGAATAGCTTTAGGATACAGACAATCAATACCCACAAACATTATTCTTGCGGAGGCGAAAGAACCCCCAATCAATATACGACTTAAGTATCTATGTATGAATTTCCTAACTCGTGTGACAGCCTACTCGGAACACCCGTTAATCCCCATTTTACAACAATTAGTAGACAATCGAGATGACCCAGTCAGAGTTTTTCCAGGAAAAACGCCATGACTAACTGAGGGATTTGCGCGGCTGATACCTATCCAACACCATATTGCTAGCAGTGACAAACCTATATGTTATCAATACTCCTACGATTCCCTGTGGTTCAAAGCCGGCGTATCTTTTGAAGAAGCACGAGATATTAGCGATAGTCCCAACAAAAATGACAGATTTGAGGAAACTTTTGGGGATATTCTCAACGAGGCCAGCTGTTGGTTTACGGACGGGTCCAATACTACAGGGCCCGAGTTTGTCGGCTTCGCCAACGTCTGTGTATCTACTGGAAACTGTAATTATTACCGAACTACTCGCGATGCTTCTGTTTACTCAGCTGAAGCAATGGCAAATGAAAGCACCCTGAATCTCTTCTTAGAACACGAAGGTAATAGATTTTGCATTTTCAGTGACTCCATGAGCACACTAATGGCACTAGCTCATTCGAGCAATGCCGTAAAACAATCATCGGTAATGCAAGGCGTTAAAAATCAACTAACTCTCTTAGACCAGCAGGGTAAAACAGTGAAATTTTTTTGGATCCCGGCACACGTAGGCATCACGCACAATGAAAGGGTTGATGAAGCAGCAAAATTAAGTGTTCGGACTGGCAGAGATTCTCAGATACCAATTCCAGGATCAGACTCCAGGGCGTTATGGAAAGAAAATATGAGAAAAGAATTCCATGATTGGTGTTTGGCCACAGGAAAAAACAAGGGTAAACGGTACTTTCAAATTCATTACAGAGAAAACGCACTCCCATGGTTTCATAAGTTTAGATTTAGGAGAAAATCAATCGTATCAATAAACAGGCTTAGAAGCAATCATACATCCCTAGCAAGCAGCCTTAAACGTTTCAATATTGTTGAGACAGAACCAAACCGAAGAGCCAAATCATATTTTTTGGCAATGTGAATTATATGACCATGTGAGAGAGCCCTTCTTGAGGGACTTGTCTAAACTCAAGGTTACACCACCTTACCACATCGAACCGTTATTAAGTGAGATGAATTTCAATGTTATTGTTCTTATTTCAAGATTTATAAACTCAATCGCAATCAGTATTTAATTATGCCAACAGGCCACAAAAAAAAAACTGTTGATTTCTTTTATTTTTTGTTTCTATTTCTTAAAACGTAGTTGTGATAAGTGACTAGTCATTAACTAAGGAAAGGAAAAGGGAAGGAAAAAAAAGAAATAAGAACAAAACCAACATGATACAGAAATGTGAAATTAATTTTGTTTCTCTTTTGTTTTGAATTGTGCGCGTTTGTTACGCGTTCAGTGCCTTTAAGAGCGCCCAAACTGTTTGATCGACACAGAATTATAGTGTGACAATATATATAAATTATATAAATTCTTGTTATTAAATGTATAAATTCTTGTAATTTTGTAGCGCAGAGTGAACTCGTAATGTTCGAGCCCATTTTCCTTTTTCAATGTGTTTCAGTGTGTTGTCTTGCTTACACTAATGGGCGAACGACAATAACTCTCTCTCGCTCGCTCGCTCTTGCGAATGCATGCCTGAAGCTCGAAGAACGGGGGCTCACTGGGGTTGTAGCGCGCACTCTCTTGCACCCAGGTGTTTTACCGTGCTTGAGATAATACTGCGCTCTCGATTGCTCTCGCGCGTTTTGTCGTGCTCGAGATGCTTGGGGTCCGATGCGTACTAAAATATTTTTGCATGCGTCGAATTCGTACGAATGATCATATGAAATTTTTTTTTCTCGCTCAATGAGTGTTCATTCAATAAATAATTAACGGCTTCAATTAATTTCTCAAATGGAAAGAATTATCCAATTATTTTTAAGATAATACTTGTAGACATTTAACAAGTCCCTATCCGGGTAATCAAGATTTATATGACTTGAAATGTTTTAAACAATATTCTTGAAAAACAAACTAAAAATATCGAACCCACCTGATGAATGGGGATTGATAAGATACGTTATTTTTCAAATGGCTGGTGTGGTCGCACGGTTATCGTTGCCGGACGGTGTGATGTGGGTCTGAAGTTCAATTCCCCGTGAGAACTGTCTTTTTTTCTATTATGTTAATAAAATGTCAAAAAGCCGTAATATACCATTTTCGAGACTAAGACTAAATTTTTTTATAATTTTTTTTCGGTCAATGATTATTTTTGAATAATAGCAAGAATAATGACGGCATCAATTTTAATAAAAAATTCCACCTAGTGACTCGAGCTCCAGCCTCTTGTCGCAGCATCCTACAACGGTAACCGGGAGATCACAGCAGCGATTAGACGGAAGATTCAATTTGTCGATCCCCGTCGTCAGAAGAGCGTGATGTTTGCAATAGTTTGTTGTATTGAGAACTTTGTTGAAAACATTTAATGCAAATCTTAATTGTCAGGACAAGAAATACTTGTTAAATGTTCAACAAGTATTGTCCTAAAAATGATTCATAATTCTTTCCATTTGAAAAATTAATTGAAGCCTATAGTAGTTATTTGATAAACAGTTATCGAGCGAGAAAACGAACAGTTTTATGTTATCATTTCCCTCTGGGTCTTCAAAGCTGCAAGAGCTTCATAAATTGAAAAAGCTGAATGCGAAAATATATAATACGCTTCAAACCCCAAGCACCCTAAGCATGACAAAACATGTGAAAGCAAGCGAGAATGCACCATTACCCCAAGCAAAAATAAGAACTTTTATCCGGCAGTCCCGAAAATTTGATATAAGATTAATTGACGCTCAATCGAATGGCGATAATTTTTTTGCAATCAGACACCGAGCTTTTCCAGAAAATAGATCAGAAAGGTGCAGAAGTGTTGACGAACTAATTGTTTGATCGAAAAAAGTTTCAAACAAAAGTTATAGAGAATTATAAAATCCATTAAAAAAAAGTTTAGACTCATTGCTCAAAGTGTACAGAAGGTTTGAAAATTTAAATTTCGCAATTATCTTGATCACAATAGCAGTCAATTGCAAAAACGTACAAATATTGATATCTTGGGCTGCAATCAACCTATTGCAATTTTTTTCAATTGCTCGTCTTGATAAAGCGCATAACAATCTTTGATAACGTTCTAGACTTAAACTTGAATTAAGGACTTACGTCTCATTTTTTTATGAGTAAAAAATTTAAAAGATCACAAATATATTTTTTTTAATCGATAAAGTACCGAAATTTGATAGATAGAGAATGTGCATAAAGAACGAAGCTGCTAAATGTTTTTTTACTCTGTGGGCCTTCCTCGGAGTTGGGAAATTGCGATCTCCGGATTTTCGTAGATCGCATATTTTTGCTAAGTTGCTGAACAAATCTTGCACGTATCTTTTGATGCGGGTTTGCCCTACATGATGGCTAAATTGAGCATTAAAATCCTAATACTCGCCTAAAAAACCTTGGTATAAAAAACATCTACTCTAAAAAACCTCGGTATAAAAAACATCACGCCTAAAAAACGTTGGCCAATCTTGCCTAAAAAATTTAAGACTCTTTAAAGAAAGAGGAAAAGAACTTCAAAAACCTCGGTATAAAAAACATCTACCCTAAAAAACCTTGGTATAAAAAACATCTCGCCTAAAATACCTTGGGCAACCTCACATAGAAACATTTAAGACCCTTAACATAATACAATGAAGAACAACCTCACAAGAATCTCGCCAAAAATTCAAAACACTTCAAATAAGTACAAAAAAGTATACAACAAAAAGTGGCAAGAAAGAATAACACAAAATGATATCATTCATGTGCAGTACTAAATATTCTGATATCAATAAAAGGACAAGTTTTGCATTCATGTTTAATTGACTGATGAGTGATGAAACAAAATCATTCGTTATTAAAAAATGATGATTCAATCAATGAAGAACCACCGTACAAAAATCTCCTTGAAAATAAATAAAAACATCTCAAATAAATATTAAAAAATACAACCAAAAATGCTCAAATAACGATAATGTAAAAATGGATCATTTGCGTTCAGCACTAAAATTTCTGATACCAATAAGAGGACAAGTTTTTCATTGAGGTCTGAGAATCGACTAACGACTAATTAGACAAAATCATTTGTTGGCGAAAAAAAGTTTAACCTGAAAAATTAAAAACACCTAAAATGAATATAAAAAATACAACAAAATATGCTCATATGACAATAATGTAAAAATGGATCATTTGCGTTCAGCACTAAAATTTCTGATACCAATAAGAGGACAAGTTTTTCATTGAGGTCTGAGAATCAATTAACGACTAATTGGAGAAAATCATTTGTTGGCAAAAAAGAGTTTACTTGAAAAATTAAAAACACCTAAAATGAATGTCACGTCCGAGTGCCGTGGAGGAAAAGTCGGATATTTGAGCATCGAGCGGTAAACGCTGTAATGTTTCGATAATATTTCTTTATATTGTATTTTATATTTTTCTCGGTAATTAGGAAAAATGATCACTTATCTTTTGAGTGCTCTTTTATTGATCCGTGGGAAGGAGAGTTTTAGAAAAGTCGACGTTAGGCTTCAGTTTGGCAATTATATTTTGGCCGATGTAACTTGGTTGAGGGTCGAGAGACAACTGCTCGATCCAGAGATCGTCGGAGACTCCCTAATTTTAATGGCGGGGATACGAATCGAACCCAATCGTTTGTATCGTAAAGCGCGAAATACATTCGAAATTTCAAGTCACTACATTATCCCCCTAAATTTTGCTATCGGTGTATACGGTCGACAGTGAAATTTACTCATCCATACGACATTCCATCATTTTATTCGACTCGCATCCTTCCACACTACAATCAAACACACCGACTCCACCTCTCGAAAGGTCTCGTCCTAACAATAAATAAATTCACTCACACACACGCACCTAAAAGTTTTTCAGATTGTCTCTCTCCCTTTGATTACTTATTACATTATTTATGAATACATTTATGTACATATATCCGTCAAGTATTAACAATATTGTTTTGTCAGCATCAGCGTAAATCGCTTCGTATATTTCTTACAGAATTTGCACGTCTTACAATCAATCTGGTATTCATTGGCTTTTGGCTTCTATGGCTTGCTTATATTTTCTTAAGTTAGCTCTGTTATATGTTCCCTTGATCTTCGACGTGTTTTCGGGATCCGCAATAATGAACGCATTGTTCCCTTTCGCATCAACAATTTTAAAAGGCCCTTCGAATAAATGGAAGAACTTATGTATTACGCGATCAGTGTTACTAGACAGGTGTGGAACTCGAAGTAATACCAAATCACCCTGTTTGAGCGAAATATTCGATTTCCCCTGTTGATATCTTTTCCGGATTTCAAAATTTCTGTCTAATCTCTCGCGAGCAAGTGCAATTTTCATGTCATGAGTCGGCTCTTCCATTTCCGGAAATTTAAACAATTTGCTGATTTGGTCCGTTGGATTTTTACCCCAATGTAGTTCCCATGGTGTATACCCTGTGCTTCCGTGTGTTGTACAATTCAAAATTGTTTCAATCCGCTCGATATATTTTGCCCACTTTGTGTGTTGCTCGGAGCAATATATCCTAAACAATTTCCCGAGCTCACGCATAATGCGCTCGGTGGGATTAGATTGGGGATTCCGCACAGATGAAAACACGACCTTGATATTTTGCTTTCTAAGCTCCTCTTTCCATAACCTCGCAGTGAATTGGGATCCATTATCGGACAAAATTCGCTCCGGTTTGCCTACATGTTTCACATAATTTTCGATCACCTTTTTGACTACTATTCTGGCAGTGGCCTTTTTTACGGAATATAATTTTACTAATTTTGAAAATGCATCCATAATTACAAATATATATTGAACTCCTCCGGTTGACCTTGGGAGGGGCCCATAAAAATCGACGGTGGCACGATCCCCCGGTCGCTCAGACTTGACTGGGAGATACTCTCCTTCCATGGACCTTTGCATGTGTTTTACACGTTAGCATAAATCACAATGCAACACATGTCGCTTTACATCACGTTGCATTCCTCTCCAACAATAAAATATTTTCAAATGGAGCAACGTTTTAAGCACACCGAGATGCCCCATTCGCTCGTGTTCAGTTTCGACGAGAATAGATTTCAGTGATTCCGGAATTAGGATGCACCAATGCGCTGGTGAATGCGATTTACAAAACCATATACCATTATATTGGATGACATTTTCCGATGATCTTTCTTTGCATTTTCCAACAAACGAGGTAAGTTTCTCGTCTTCGGCCTGCATTTTTCCGAGATGCTTTAGACTTTTCTTCAAGACAGGATCCAAATCGAGTTGAATGGCCATTATCAACCCCTGATCGCTCTCTGAGCGCACACTCTCAGAGTCAACTAGTCTCAGGCTTGATATGATCATTCTTTCGATAGTTTCGTTTTCAAACCGTCCCTTTGGATTCCTGCTTAAAAAATCAGCAACAATATTGTCTTTTCCCTTACAATATTGTACCGTAAAAGTATATCCCTGTATTAACAAGAGCCAACGAGATATTCGTGCAGTTTGGAACGGCGTTTTATTCAAGAAAGTGAGCGCAAGATGATCAGTAATTATTACGAATGGTTGTCCTAGCAAATACACCCGGAGTTTCAACAAACTGTAGACAATCGCTAAAAGCTCCTTTTCGGTGGTTGTGTACCGTACCTCTGCACTTGCTAACCCTCGACTAACTACCGCAATAATTCTTTTGTTTTCACAATCGTCAATTTGAAACAAAATTCCGCTGATCCCTCTGTCAGACGCATCTGTTTGTAAATAAAACGTGCGATCCATATAATAATGCGACAACTCAACTGTATTCCTGAAATTGTCTTTTATTTCCTGGTACGCCTCCGAATGTGATTTTTCCCATTTCCAAATTGCATCCTTTTTTAACAGCGCGCGTAAAGGCTCGATGCATTGTGTGTGTCTCATACTGAATTGCCTATAATAATTACAGACCCCGAGAAATTTTTGCAGCTCTAGCTTGCTTTTTGGTTCTTCGAATTTTAAAATGTCCTCAAGTTTATTAGGGTCGGGAGTAACTCCCTCTCCTGTTAATATGAACCCTAAAAATTTGACGGCATTTTTACAAAAATCAGCCTTATCAATACGCAGCGTAATGTTGTGCTGCTTGAGCCGAGCAAAAACTTTCTCAAGATGGTCTAAATGTTGATCGGTATCCTTTGATGCTATTAACAAATCGTCCACATAGTACGACAAGCATTCATGAAAATCATTCGCAAAAATCATGTTTAACGCGCGTATAAATCCGCTGCCAGACGTTTTCACTCCGAATGGAATTACCGTAAATTGATACAGCATCCCATCAAATAAAAAAGCGGTATATTGGCGCGATTCCTTTGCAAGCGGTATTTGCCAATATCCCTGCGCCAGGTCTAGGGTGGTGAAAATCTTTTTGCCTGCATGTTTTTGCATAATCTCATGAATGAGCGGGGGCGATTCGTGTTCATTTTCAATGACTGCATTAATATGACGAGCGTCAAGACAAAGTCTAACACTATTGTCTTTTTTTCGCACGACTCGCAATGGATTACAATAGGAACTTTTACTTATTTCGATTACTCCCAATCCTTGCATTCTTTCTATTTCTTTCCGAACCGCTTCTCTCAAATGTATTGGCACGGGGTACGAATGATGCGAGACAGGTCTGTTATCAATAACTTTGATTTCATGCTCATATATCGAGGCTAATCCAGGTTTTGCTGAGAAGATCTGTTTGTTTTGTCTAATTATGTTGATTATTCGCGTTACGTGGCTTTGTTCCATTTTTGGTAACGCATTTATAATAGATTTTATCTCATTTTCAAAAGCAGTATTATCATTTTCATTATCCAATATCGTTTCAATGTTATTTATATGAATATTTTCAGTTTTTACTTCAAAATCGCGTTTGTGAAAATCGCCTTCTTCGTATTGCGCATTTTCACTGGTATAATCGCACGTCATTTTGTCTTTGAGCTCATTTTCAACGTCATGGATTTCTGTCATCGTCGTGTTCGATACCTTGTTTTCATTAATATTTCCTAATTTTGTTATTTTTATGTGCGTTCCACTTTTCTCTTCAATTTTCTCTATTTTCTCGGAAAGAATTCCGTTAAAATCTACTAAATCCGCGTTGAGCTTGTCATCATTAATTGTTATGCTTTTTTCTTTATAATTTATAATACCTCCATTTTTATTTAACCAATCACTACCCAAAATACAATTCGATGTTAAAAAGGGGATTACTAAGAAGATGTGTCGCGAGATATTATTTCCTATTTTTATCTCACCGAAAATTTGCCATTTTACGGTGCTTGTGCGCTTTCCGATGGCAGTCGACACGTGTATATTTGTAACTGGCAATTCGTTCAAATTACATCTCGTTTTCAATTGCTTGTAAAAGCTTTCAGAGAAACAAGTAATTTGACTCCCCGAATCAATGAGAGCTTTCACCTGGGCGTGTTGTATCGCGATATTAATATGAGGACACGGCTGAATCGTGGCTTTCGTATCGAGGTCCTCTAAATATTTTCCTTCAATTTCTTGTTCGAGATCGTCAACAAAATCATATAAATTTCGACACGACGTTAAACCGTTCATCGCCGTGTCCCTTATCAGTTTAAATTATTGTGATTTTCATTTTCCTCATTACCTCGCTGTGTTCTGTTTTGATTATTTATTTCTGTCGCGGATTGTCCTTGCTGCCAGCTCGGTGGGGGAAAACGAAAATCTGGCATCGGATTATAGGCGTAATTGTAATTCCCGACATTGTTTTGATGGTAACGGTTTTGATTTAATTGTGTTTGCTGTTGTTGTCCATGATTCCTATAGTTTTTCATTATCCTATTATTTCCCCTATGCGGATTAGTATTATATTCCCTTCTATCGTTCTCGCTTTCCACTTGACTCGACGACGTACAATAAACTTGATTTATACCATGTGTGATGGTCTTTTGATTATTTTTTAATTCTTTTTGACGCGAGAATTCCTCTTGGCTCATGTCAAGCTGTGCGAGGGCTCGAGACACTGCGTTTGTCTCAGCAAAATTTATTGCGGCTAAATTTGTTTTTACTCGAAGTGGAAGTTGTTGCACAATTGTATAATTTATTTCGTATGCGGACGAAGGGGGTTCAAAGTATTGTGCCTCTCTAATTTGTTTGTAAAAATAAGATTGCATGGATCCGTCATTTACTTTATACTTTCTCGAACACCATCGATTTTTGAATTGCACTCTATTGGGGATTGCATAGAACTCTTCCCGAAAATACTGTTTGTATACTCCAAAATCTGTAATGGCATTTTTCGTAACCTCGTACCACGTTTTTACTCTTCCATCTAGTATATTTTCTAATACGGTCATCTTATACTCTTCACGAACGTTTTTTAAAGCCAAATATCGTTCTAGATTTTCTAAATATTCGAGAGGGTTTCGTTCCTCGTTAAATTTGGGAACATCTATATTAAGGTGCAAATTCTGTAAATGTGACACGATTCCATTTACCACTTGTCCACTTTCGTTTGGTGTTCTCTGCTCATCTCGTGGTGGATGCTGTATTTGTTGCCTCTCGTTCTGGATATTCGTTCTCAATCTGTCGATTTCCAGTCTTTCTTCGATTAATTGTTGTCGTGCCTCTCTGATTCTTCGCCATTCCTCGTCTATATTTACATCGTCTCCCGCTTGACCCATTGCTCGTGTATTGTTATCTTGCCTATCGATATTTAAATTACTTTCTATTATTCTTTTTTTTCGTACGACCTGCGGAGAGGACGCCTTACGTTTCGATAGCCTTGAAATAGGTAGCACTGAGCGTAACTCAGGTTTTGCTTGACATCGCGCTCTCGTTATTCTTGGCGAGAAAACAATCTTTTCTTTCGGCATATGTTTTTCTATAACTTTACTTTTGTTTTCATTACATATTAATTAATTTTCTACTCATTGTTCAAATGGTCAAATATCGATCAGGTTTTCGTTTTACTCCATTACTCCAAAAATAAATATTTTCACATTTATAACTTATTTATGTAATTTATTTCGACTTTTAATTATTTATTGCTGCTTCTTGAATGGTAATTTACTCCTATTTTTCATTGGAATTAAATTAACGGACGTGGACTTTCTTGCCAACAAGTTGGGCGCCAAATGTAATGTTTCGATAATGTTTCTTTATATTGTATTTTATATTTTTCTCGGTAATTAGGAAAAATGATCACTTATCTTTTGAGTGCTCTTTTATTGAACCGTGGGAAGGAGAGTTTTAGAAAAGTCGACGTTAGGCTTCAGTTTGGCAATTATATTTTGGCCGATGTAACTTGGTTGAGGGTCGAGAGACAACTGCTCGATCCAGAGATCGTCGGAGACTCCCTAATTTTAATGGCGGGGATACGAATCGAACCCAACCGTTTGTATCGTAAAGCGCGAAATACATTCGAAATTTCAAGTCACTACAACGCTATGTTCCATAAGCTTTTCGTATCAGAATATATACGCTGTGCGTGTATATAGATATACTCCGAAGAGTATGGTGGGCGCACACTGATAGACCTCGAGAAGTCTTGCCTTTTATCTTAAGTTGCGACTAGGAGAGGGAAAAGGTGTAGTTCGTGAATAAAGAGATTAGAGATTCTTTATGCACTTCTTTAATGAAAGTAAAACGTTAGTAATTATAAATTGTGTGATACAAACTTGATACAATAGAAATGGTTACGTTACCGGGGAGATGTCCCTTTGGTTGAGTCTTACGTGTTCTATTCGGTGGCGGCGAAAAGTTACAATATTCTTTGGCTTTGATGAGTTTCTTGGTTCGTTGAATTATAAATTGTTTCGTTTTATAATAAAGAGTAAAAGGTCGAACAGAGATTCTATTCGTAATAACTGGACAATCTGAACTACGGCTAACCGTATAGACGCGACGCTAGGTGCGAACAGAAGGCAAAGATTATGGTTAGACGTGGCCTTTTTATAGGAGGCAAATCAGGGCAAAATAGTAGGGATATTGGGATTTCTTAGAACAAAGGCATTAAAGTTGTTTGTCTCTAATTATGGTCCAATCAGAAAGGAAGATGCTTCCGTTTTAGGGAATATCGACTATCAAAGACGCTTTAGCTATATATGCTTCGAACGGTTACACGGGTGGGGCTACATGTGTTTGGGTAATCTGAGTGGTGCGCGTGCCAGCGTTATTGGGTGCAAGGGTCACCATGCTTTATCGCTCGAGAGATTCTTCTCGGATGGCACGAGGCTTATAAATATAGATTTTTAGGAAAAATAAGAAAAATTATAAACGTCGATTGTGACACCTCCCCACTTAAGATTAGGCACCGTCCTCGGTGGCTGCCAATTTATGCATATTGAATGTGAAACCGCAAATATGTTTAAATGGTACGAAAAATAAAATGAAATGAAAAATTCTTTTCTTTTGTACGGGTCATTGTAAAATCGTATCCACTGACGGGAGAGGTGTGAAAGGGTCATTCTTGGGTTTAGAGGTTGATATAGGGTTTTAGGGATGACCGTAATTTTTATTCTACCTCCTTTTGGCGTTAGACGGCAAAATACGATGATGTTTCATCGTCAGATCAATTCTATTACTTGTTACCGAAGTATATTTGTAGAGAAAGGTATGTTTGTAACAAGTAATAGATGACGTATGATCTTTTCCATGATTTTGTTTCTGATATTGAAACTATTTTTGTTGTAATTTTCTTCGATGCTTGGGATTATTGGATAGATATGCCTGTGCCATTTCGACGTGGAGGTATGTCAACGATGAAAATGATTGTGGTCAGATTTTGGATTTTAGTGAAAGGATTTTACGAGAGGAAATAGATACTGATTTTGGTGACTACCCGAGATAAAAGAAAAATCGTATTCTATGAGTCTAGATAGATTCGATATGCATAAATTCTTACATTAGGGTTAGTATATAGAGTGCATATTTGGAATGTATATGTATGTAGAGTGTCAGAGTACAGGTTTTTATGGCGTTGGTATTGTGGGTTCGACTTGGATCGAAACGTCGTGACGGAATACTGGCCGTGGAGTATTTGGTGGTATACTGTATGCTTCCTCGGGCTTCGGTGTTGGTTGGGGTTCTTCTTCCTTCATGTACGAGTCGCTGTCTTTGTCTTCATCGGTCGGTGGTGTGGCACAACACATGGTGAGGAGAATATAGGCGGTGTTGACTAGGTATCCTCGGAGCATATATGTGAGTAGTATTATGGCCAAGATAATTTCTCCGTATACAGTCGTGGTGGTGTAGGTGTTCTGTCTCTGTTGTTCGTTTTCTTGTATAGCAGTTGCCAGAAGTTTTTCTTCTATTTCTTTTAACGAGGTGTCGAATTGCAGTGTGCCCGGTGATCCTCGAGAGATTACACTAGCGATTCGATTTGATTTTCCGGTATCTAGCAGCGTTTTGTACTGATTGATATTCGGTATGAGTTGTTTTATGTCCAGGTGAGATTCCGCGATGTAAATTTCACTCATGGTATTTTCCAGTAGTTGGGTCCCAGCAATCGTGACGTAATGCGTTTTCGCAATACAACCAGGTCTCAGGTTCAAAATACCCATTTTGTTGATTTCGATGACGATGGCTGCTTCGTAGTCGCATAGTATTTGCACTCTTTCGGGGTGTGGTACCGAGAATAACCAGCCCGACATGGAGTCCAATTGTTTCCAGTAAGGTTTTTGTTCTTTGATTATTTTTATTTCGCAGTCTTGATATGATTCGTGTCCTCCGTCCGTCAGTAGTAACAACTCGCAATTCTGGTGCTTTGATGTGTCGAAAATAGGGTAATTGGGAGAGCAGATTTCGAATGTGTCCAGATGTTGGCATCGAGGAAAGTCGTTATCTTGGACAAGTGCGTATTTGTCCATTTCCCTTGAAATGATGATGTGTGATGCTCTGGGCTGAACATATGCTGCTCCTTGACTATTGTTTCCGAGATTTTGTGGTATTGGGAGGGGATGGAGTTTATACGAGATGAATCTAGTGGGTTCCAAGAGAGGGATGTGCATAACAATTATTATTTTTCTATCATGATAGGATGTTGCTATACGGGAAATTTTTGATAAGGCTCCGGAGTGGATTTCGTCTAGTGAAACGGGGAAAAGATATTGGTGGTGAGATTCGATGAAGCTTTTGATTATAAGTTCCATTGTCGTAGGGTGGAGTAGTTCCGGGTGTAAGAGTCCTATCTTGATGAATGATATGGCGTCGACTATTGCGCGGAGACTTGAAAGGTATGTGTCGGCGATGTTGTCTATGCTATTTTTCCATTCTATCAGGTTTTGTATATGTGTTACGTCCTAGCTCTTACGCTAGGCCCCCATACATTTTTTCATTAAACAAGTACCATCGGTAGGTACGCTAACTAGCAAACATCATCATTTGTCGATATTAACTGCATACGTACCAATTAGATTAGAATTTAGCATACATTCTAATCCGAATCGTACATATTTCTCTATATATTACATAAGACAAAGTGCAACAGAAACCCTTACAGAGCACCCGTTGTCCTTAAAAGTAACACGTGCGCTCTAGCGTACCCGACTTTCCGTTATCAAACACCCTTCAGCTGTTCTCTACAGAAAATCTCGAAAACACATTAAATCTAGGATGAATGTTTTCCTCTAACATCATTCCTAATATTATTTCTCCGAAAAACCATTAATAAGAAAACGTTTTTCCTTTACATCGTCTCTAATATTATTTTCTCTGAAAAACTGTTGAAATTCGTTATCTCAAATCAAGCACACCCGAAAATATTCCCACACGCCTAAAGTCGTAAAACTTGCTCTCCTACAAGTCAAGATGTGCACGTGCAACCACTTGCATCTAGAGCAATCTCGCCCCTTTTTTAGGAAGTCTAGGCGACAGCCTAATTTTAATGACTTTTCTTCCAATCACATTTCCAGAAAAGTCCTCACTTCCAAATACAAACCAATCACAAATTAATGACTCTAAATTAATGACTCCTAGACCAATCCTTATATTTGACTATAACAAAATCTATCCCTTCTACAGCATCCTACCCCCAGAAAATCCAAAAGAACTCCTAGCCGAGGACCCACAAATTTTATTTTCACAAAGTCAGTTAGCATCGAGAGTCCGAGTCGACAAGCCAACCAAAAATCTTCAACTCTATTTCCGCGACAAACTATTCTACGCGATTCCAAGCGTTAAACTCGACTCATAAAATTCTCAACGAATAATTCCGATAATCAAATAATAGCTAACTCCGGAAATAGTCTCACGTTAAAATAAGAGTAAAATTACATCAACGAACAATTGTGAATTCAGTGTAAAACCAAACAACAATCTCATTCAAACAAATAAAACCATTTTATATTTTGTTAACTTCAACAAAATAAAAGGTGTTAAACATTATTCTAAAAAGGGTCTACAAGGCTCTAGTGGTCAACAACCCACTCAAACCAACACCTACCAAACCAAATTCGTTTAAAATATAGTATTCTGCAGCCGGTAACCGCAGACTTCAGCGTCAACGACGTCAGTCAGTCGGTAAGTCGGTTTCAATCATTCGCTAGTAAGCCGAACATATACTATCCCATCGAGACCCTGCTCTCGGGACGTAACATATGCATGAATGTGTCCGTCGCGTTTTCAAATGTCTGTGCTAAATCTGTCCAAGTTTTCTTGTGTCGTTTTTCCATTTCGTTTAGTTGGTCTATCATGTCGTGTATTTCTGATCGTACAATGTGGGTTTGGTCTCTTATAAGAACAGCCATTTTCCTTTGGTTTTTATGCAGTTGATTAATATGATCGTTAAAATAGGTTGCGTCTTCGTTGTTAAGAGTTCCGAACAGATTTTTGCTAATTGTGCCGATAAATCCGAATGGGACGCTTCTTTTAGTAATTGGTTCGATTCCTTTTTGTTTTCGGATATAAGTGAGATATTTTTTTATGAGCGTGTGCTTGGATTGTAAACTAGCCTTGTCAATTAATATTTTGCATCGGTCCATCAAGTAAGGCTTGCAGGTATGTTCCATTACTTCGGCTTCGGAAAAGGTAGGCTCATGTTCCTCGAACGGTTTCAGGTCTATGTAAGTCGTCAAACGCCATTCTGTCCGTGTAAAATGAACCTCGTGTAATGGTTCGTAAAATAGTCCAGCGTGATTGGTGATTTGTTGAACATCGTGTGTATAGGATGTCCAAACCGACCCGCAGGTAAGTGCCAAAATAATTACTGTGACCCTAAAGGTACACATTATTGTCTAAAAACATAGTAAAAGAGAGTATGTAAGTACGAAATTTTAATTTTCTGTTATATAGTTAGTATGTTACTGTGTGGATGGTAGATGCCGTTTGTCTATATATCTATACATACGCTATGGGTATGTATACGTACATGTGTAACATGCACCATTCCTTCCATTTTTTTTTTTTTTTTTTTTGTGTGTGTGTGTGTCATTCCCCAGTGGTGGGGGTTGTCTTCCAGATTTCCCGGTTTTCGAAGGGCCTCGTCACTTATTGTCGAGATTTCCTCGAGTGTACACGCACGTTATCTTGCTGCTCCATTCAGAAAATTTTGAAGCGAAATTTCTTTTCCACAAGAGGGAAAAATTTTCAACAAAAAAAAAACAACAAATAATAATAAAAAAAAATAT
This sequence comes from Hyposoter dolosus, assembly GCA_963921915.1. Classification (NCBI taxonomy): domain Eukaryota; kingdom Metazoa; phylum Arthropoda; class Insecta; order Hymenoptera; family Ichneumonidae; genus Hyposoter; species Hyposoter dolosus. The sequence continues at coordinate 15,529,899 of OY998136.1, read as the reverse complement.
AATGGCCAAACGTCAACACTTATCTTGGTGCCATGTAAGTATTGTAATTTGATTGTTTCATTTGTTTCTATTTGTTTTTATATTATTTTATATTTTATTTTATTTTTTTTTTTTACTTGTTTTAATTATTATTATTGTTTTGTTCTAGCGTGAAGACGTTATTCGGATTTCGGAGATGAAGAGGCGTCGAATTGATCGTCGACTAATTCGGAAAGGAGTGGATTGGATGGAAGCCGTTCTAGGCTTCGACGCGTTCGGCATCAGGTGGATGCTCGAGGGTCGATGGGGCCAAGAACATCCCGACGACAACTGGGATCATCCGGCTTGGTCCTATCCAAATCCCGAGTTCGCGGCTTATGATCAGGATTGATCAATATAGATATCATTATTGTTATATATATATATTTTTTTTCTCTTTATTATTATTTTTTTTAATTATTTTTTTTTTTATTTATTTTTTTTTCTTTACACAATTAATATGTAAGGGGTTAGTGGCGACTGTGCTCTTTCCGTGCGGGGAAGAGCGAATAAAAAAAAATTGTGAATTGAAAAGATTTTTCTTCCGATTTTGAAGTTTTATTTTCCTTTTTGTCTTCGTTCAAAAAAAATTATACGATCATTATTTTTATTATTATTATTATTATTATTACTACATACATTTATTCATTTATGTATGTCCCTCTCTCTTTTTTTTTTCTTTATTTATTTATTTTTTTATTTTTTTTTTTTTATATAGTCTCAAAAGGGAAAAATTTGAACGTATCTATACGCTCGCTCTCGGCTTTGCGCTGAAAGACGCTCGTAAAGAATGGTTCTTCCCTTTTTTATTTTATTGCCTATAGGTCAACGCGAGGGCACCAGAGGTTTTCTCTTTCCTCAACGAAGGGTCGTATCGCTGGCTCTTGCTTTATGCCGCTTGAGCTTGTCCAAATGTTTTAGGATGCGTTTTCCTTCGGGCGTCTGTAATATGGCGTTGTGCCTGTCAAGTACTTTAGAAATTTGATATGGTCCCACATAACAGCTATCGAATTTGCCTTTCTTAGGTTCTTTGACTGCGTAAACCATATCGCCCGGTTTAAAATTTTCAGAATGTATTCGTTTATCGTAGTGACGCTTTGAACGGTGTTTCGACCCGATAAGTGACTTCGAAGCGAGTTGTCTCATCTCGTCGAGTCGAGATGTGAGATCGCATAAATAATCACCATAAGTTATGGTCTCTTCCGTGGGAGGGAAGGAGCTGGGAGTCCGAGCTGTTCTTCCGTATACTAATTCGAACGGCGTAAATTTTGTGGATTCGTGAACTGAGGTGTTATACGAGAACATTGCAAAAGAGACGAGTTTATCCCAATCTTCGTATTTGTCTACGTAGTGTTTTATAAATTCCGCTAGAACAATATGACTTCGTTCAAGTGATCCGTTTGTCTGAGGATGATAACTCGAAGTTGTTAAATGCTTTATTTTGAATATCTTTGCAAGGTTGTTGAATACTTTCCCAACAAATGATCTACCTTGATCGCTTAGTATGATTCTTGGGCTTCCGAATTGATTTATTACATTTCGAGCTAATGCGTCGGCTATTGTTTCGGCTTTTATATCGGGAATCGGAACGGCTATGCAATATTTTGTCAGATTGTCTTGAATGGTCAAAATGTGTCTGTTTCCGTTTGGAGTTGTAGGCAATGGTCCTACGGTATCTATCGAAATTTTATCGAAAGGCTCCGAGGGCGTATCGGTGATAATCATTGGTTCGCGAGTTTTTATTCGGGTTAATTTCTGTAATTGATACTCTGGACAGGTTCTCACGTATTCTGTAACATCGTCCTTTAAATTTGGCCAATAGAATCGTTCACGAATGCGTTTGTACGTTTTTGTAACTCCTTTATGTCCGCCCATTAAACTTTCGTGATATTCTGAAATTATTTCTTGTCGTATTGTTTCGTCAGGTATCGTCACGTTTCCGCGGCAAATTGTGATAGAACAGTTGCATTCGCCTAAACATTCTTCGAGTAATTCTGTAATGAATGATTGACTAAAATTTTCAAGCATATCTCCGGGTTTTGATAACCGCAGTGAGTCGATCTGGTATTTATCGATCGTATCTTTTATCGTTTGAAAAACTTCTTTTATTTCCTGCACTGAGAATGTGTCAAAATGTTTATCGGTTAATACCGCACTCAGAATTTTATTACTCCCTTTGTTGGTGACCAAAACTTGCTTGCGTCTAAGTTTCTTGAATTTTAAGTCTTGTGGAAAAATAGCGTCCGTTTCTATAAGTAATCGTGATATAGAAGTGGTGAATTCGCAGTCGGCCGAGATAAAATGTAGATAATTCCCTCTATGGTAAGTCAAATTTTCGTTCGTAGTGTTTATTTGAAGAAGTCTGTCTTCGTTTTTCATATTGGGATAATAGATTCCTGGAGGTATGGTTTCGGAGTTTTTTCTCATATTTTTGGTCACTCGATCTTCTTCGATGACCTCGGCGTCGCTTTCGTCCGAGGTTTGTTCTGGTTCGTCGAGATCTAGCCGTAAATTATTTTGAAGCTGTCTTGGGGGTTCTTCTTCGCTACTTATCGCGGCTTCGACTTGCACGACGGCTGGTGTCGATCTACATACAGGGTGTCGGAAAGTTATCATTGATTCACGCGTTTTCCCTATATCATTTTCCGCGTCTTCCGATTCTGTACAATCTTCAGTTTGAGTTCCGCAATTCTTGCTAGCATTATTCGCGTGGTTGTCCCACCAGTATTTATCTCTGGTTGGAGTTTGATTAGTTTCGATTATGTTTTCATTACTTTTCGGTGTTTGCACCGTTGGGGTTTCTGTTTCGCTACTGTCTAGTGATTCATCTATGCCAAAGGCAAATTTTAAAACATCCTTAAATCTTCTCGGCGGTGAGGATCGAGGGGGCGTTTTTGATTTTTGAGGAACTACCCTCTTTTCGGCTAGACTTGGGAAAGCGCTGTTTCGAGCACGAGCGGCTGGAGGTCGTTGCTCCGTATCAGACGAGTCGGAGGCAACCTTCGATGTAGGGGGTTTGCTACGATGTTGGGGCACTCGAATTGTCACGGTAGGAGGAAGTTTGCTAATGACTTTACGATTTCTCACTCTTTCAGCAATTGTGGCACCGGGTAAATTTGATTCTTCAAGTACTGTTGATAGAGGTTTATTTTTGCTACCTGGTGGTCGTCCACATTTTATTATGGGATTTAGAGCGGTTGCCTTGCGAGGAACTACGGTTGTAGTTGTTTTCTTCGCTGCAGACGATATCGGTAATATCGTAACGTTCGGTGGTACTGGGTTTCTGGAGAGTGCGTCGGCGTTGGAATTTAATCGCCCTGGTTTATAAACGAAGGAATATTCGTACTCGCGTAATCTTATTCTCCATCGAATTAATCGTTGAACGGGTAATTTTACTGAATCGATCCATCTCAAGGGTTCATGATCACTGACAAGCGTGAAATGTCGTCCATATAAATATGGTCTGAAATGTAATACAGCATAAACCACTGCTAAGCATTCCTTTTCCGTGGTGCTGTAATTTTTCTCAGCTGAATTTAATAATCTCGAAAGATATGCTACGGGTTTGTCTTCCCCGATTTTTCCTTGACTTAAAACTGCGCCGATGGCATAATTCGAGGCATCGGTTGTGAGAATAAAGGGTTCTTCAAAATTTGGATATTGCAAAATCGGAGCTGTACAGAGAGCCTTTTTCAAATAGTCAAAACTCTTTTGTTGTTCCGCTTTTCAATTGAATTCTACATTTTTCTTTAACAGGTCGGTCAATGGTCTGGCTTCTTCTGAGAAGTTTTCGATAAATCGTCTATAGTATCCGGCTATACCGAGGAACTGTCGAACGTTCGTGACTGTTTTCGGGGTCGGAAACTTTTCAACTGCTTCTGTCTTTTTCGGGTCGGGGCGTACGCCACTGTCACTAATAATGTGTCCAAGATAGATTACCTCGGTATTCAAAAATTCACACTTATCTGGTTGAAGTGACAATTTAGCTTTACTAAGTCGGTCGAAGAGTCTTCTGACTTTAGTTCCGTGTTCTTCCAAAGAAGTCGCGAAAAGAACAATATCGTCGAGATATACAAATAGTTCGCTATCTTGTAGTCCAAGGAGAACTCTATCCATTAAGCGTTGAAAAGTGGCGGGAGCATTTTTGAGACCGAATGGCATTCTTGCGTATTCGTAATGTCCGTTGGGGGTGCTGAAGGCAGTCTTTTGTCTGTCTTTGGGATCCATTTCGATTTGGTGGAATCCACTTGCTAAATCAAATGTCGAAAAATATTTTGCTCCGCCGAGTCTATCAAGGATCTCGGTAATATTTGGTAATGGATAAGCGTCGCTCACTGTTTTTGAATTTAATTCTCGAAAGTCTATTACCATTCTCCATCGTTTATTCCCTTTCGAATCGGGTTTCTTTGGCACGATCCATAATGGTGAATTGTACGGGGAAGCTGAATCTACAATGACGTTATTTTTCAATCATTTGTTAACTTGGTTATTTATTTCCTCTTTGTGAGCTGGTGGAAAACGATATTGCCTTATGGTTACGGGTATATCGTCCGTTGTGGGTATAGTATGTTTTATCTCCGTTGTAGCGGGTAGGTTATCTCTAGGCAAGTGAAAGAGATGTGAATATTCTTTTATCAATTTAAGAACGTGTTCTTTTTCTTCGGAATTTAAATGATCCAGACGGAGACTTTCACGAATTTTCTGATCTCGATTTATTGGGGATTCGTTCGAGCTTTCGTCACTATCTGGCTCAAAGAAATCTTCTGAGCTGTCGCAATATTCAAATGGAATTAATTCTTGTGGTGGTACATTAACTTGAGCGTCATCTTCATAAGCGTTAACCGCTAGAACGTAACAAGTTCCGTTATTATTGGTAACAATTGCGTTTCCCATGAAAATATTTTCTGGAGTTTGAATTCGCGGAAGAAATCCGGTTTTTAATTCGGTATTAGAAACTTTAATCGGGACTTTCATGCGAGTCCGAGCTTTGAGCACGAAAGTAGTGCCTGTATCCTCGCGTATCGCGTCATGCGTGTTATCGGTATTTTCCGTAAAGTGTTCGGGACTACTTTCGAACGGAATTGGATTTATGGGTTTTGAATCCGTGACGAGCGTGTTATGATGAAAAGATAATTCTGCCTTTTCGCTTTGTAAAAATTCTATGCCTATTATTCCGTCTGCTGGAATAGCATCGTTTTCATTTAACACTTGAAATTTTGCTGGTTTGTCGAATAAAGTCAAATCGGTAGAACCTAGCGTATGAATTTTCTCGGGTGTTATTCCGGATAATGAAAGAAAATCATGAGTTGCTATAATGCATCTGCGTTTTAACGCTGATAATTTGATAAGGTTAATATCGGCGCCTGTATCTATTAGGAAGCGTCCGTAACCTTTTTCGAGTTCTGGGGCGCGTAGAGTGATTATTGGGGAGCCTTCTTGGGCACTTGTCCTTCTGACATATCTCCTGCTGTGAGGAACTTCACTGTCGGGGGACGCTGGTTTTGAGAATCGCTCGTCGGTGCGTCCGCGCGACGGGCGTCTTGAGAGTTTAAATGATCGGAAGTGTTATTCGGTCGAGGGGAGATCGGTCTCATGCTTGGAGATGCGTTCTCGCGTTTGTAGAAGGGTTCTTGGTACATCGGGTACGATCCCTGGTAATATTGATTATAGCCATTGTACGGAGGGTACATAGGCGGACCATAAGGCATGGGAGGATAAAATGGTGGTTCGCAAAAATGGTTCGGAGGAAAATTGTAAAAATTTCTTCCTGGTGGATTCCTATTTGGATATCGTTGCGTTGAAAAATCTTCGCGTCTCGGTCGCTGATCGCGAGGAGGAGTTGTATCGCGATGGAATAGTTTATTAAAATTCGAATTTTTATTATCGAAGTTATTTTCTCGAGTTTGGAAAGATACTCGACGGGGTTGGTTATTTCCGAACTGTGGCTGATTATTTTGTTCACTTTGGGTGTATCTCAATGAATTCGAGTTTCGAGCGTTCGCTCCTTGCATATCTCTTTCGATGCGTTGGACGACTTTGAGTGCGTCTTCTAATGTTTGAGGGTCTTGAACGCTGATGGCGTATAATAAATCGTCAGATAAACCTCTTTTAAATGATTCTAGAGCTACTCCATCGAGCATGGGTAGCATGTGAGTTGCTTCTGCTTCAGTGAATTTTTCTTTCAAAGCGGCTATTGCGCTTGTTCGTAATCTTTTTATTCGTGTGTAATAATCGAAAACACTTTCGTCTCGTCTCAATCGGACGGCTTGAATTTCAGCACAATAATATGGGTATGATTTCTTCGGTGAGAAATATTCTTTTATAGCACAGTGTGACCTAAACCCGCACTTTACGCACGCTTTTCCGTGACTTAAATAGCTCTTTTTTGCACGATGCGTAAATGAAAGAACTAACTTCACAGATGCCTGATAAACAAGAGAAAATACGTTAAAATGTCAAAATTTACTTCAAAATTTATAGCAGACAAATGTCAAAACAAGGGTAGGTTAGCATTTCGCCTAAAAACAGTTTCATGCTGTCGAATAAGTGACAACGGAAATATAGACGAAATGCTAGCCTACAGTCGGTAATTACTGAATTACGATGTTTTTTCGAAAATTTACAGCTCTGAGAGTAATTTGGGCGAAAGTGAAATTACCGAAATTGCTTCGAATGCCATAAAAGACATAGCAAAACGTGCTTCTCTCAATTCGTTGCTTAATTATTCGAAAAAATTAGGAACAGTAGCATAGAACCCCTTCAATAAATCGCGTTAAGAAAATAAATCAAATCCTTTTTGCGAAAAAGTAATCTTAGCAATACACAAGAAATATATTTCCAAAGTTTTAAGAATCTGTTAAGTGCAATTTCACATAATTTGTCCAAATAAGTTTTCAAGTACATTATTAAATACTTGAACATGAATTGATTGGACATATGATATTACTCTGATAGGCCAGTTATTGAATTAATTTTTCACTCTGATGTATCAGTTTTTGAATTGGTTTATTACTCTGATGTGTCAGTTTTTGAATTGATTTTTTACTCTGATGTACACGTTTTTGAATAGATTTTTTATTCTGATGTACCAGTTTTTGAATGGGTTTTTTTTAGTGTTTGTCTTGCAGCTTGTATTGGGATTCTTTGTGAATGCAATACATTGATTTTACTTTTGAAACACTAACTTCATCCAGCGGGGGGGGCTGCGCCCCCCCCCGAACCCCCCCTGCTCCCCCCCCCCCGCCCGCGCCGGTCCAGGGCGGGTTTATGTCACACTTGCTATAAAATAGTATACGATACTTGTGACCTAAGTTGTCTATTAATGCACGGCGTTTAGCACCCTCGCTGCGCTCGGGCGCTAACTTCACGCCGTGCAATAATAGGCTACTTAGGTCACACGTATCGTAATATACTATTAATGCTTTTGATAAATCTTCAATTGAATCAATTCTCTTATCGGCTACCGCATCGCGGGCAGTTTCTTTGAGTTTCGAACAAACTCCTTTGAAAAATGAATTTTTAAGGCCTTCGGGCACAAATGTATAACCGTTTTCTACATCTTCGATAAATGATTTAAGGGGCATATTTTTGCCGTTGAAATTTGGTACGTGTATCAATGCTTGTTGTAACGCCATACACTCGACCATGCTTGTGAGCATAGCGTCTGTAATGGTTTGATGGTGTGTAATATTTGCAAGTTCGGGATTCGCCATGTTGGTCGAATTGGTTAATTTGTTGAAATAATTGTGATTGGAAGTATTCTCTTCTAGTGGCAACCGAAGGGTAGGCACTCAGTGTACTAATACCCCACCGCTGTCACCAAATTTTTATCTGTCACGTCCGAGTGACGTGGAGGAAAAGTCGGATATTTGAGCATCGAGCGGTAAACGCTATGTTCCCTAAGCTTTTCCTATCAGAATATATACGCTGTGCGTGTATATAGATATACTCCGAAGAGTATGGTGGGCGCACACTGATAGACCTCGAGAAGTCTTGCCTTTTATCTTAAGTTGCGACTAGGAGAGGGAAAAGGTGTAGTTCGTGAATAAAGAGATTAGAGATTCTTTATGCACTTCTTTAATGAAAGTAAAAGGTTAGTAATTATAAATTGTGTGATACAAACTTGATACAATAGAAATGGTTACGTTACCGGGGAGATATCCCTTTGGTTGAGTCTTACGTGTTCTATTCGGTGGCGGCGAAAAGTTACAATATTCTTTGGCTTTGATGAGTTTCTTGGTTCGTTGAATTATAAATTGTTTCGTTTTATAATAAAGAGTAAAAGGTCGAACAGAGATTCTATTCGTAATAACTAGACAATCTGAACTACGGCTAACCGTATAGACGCGACGCTAGGTGCGAACAGAAGGCAAAGATTATGGTTAGACGTGGCCTTTTTATAGGAGGCAAATCAGGGCAAAATAGTAGGGATATTGGGATTTCTTAGAACAAAGGCATTAAAGCTGTTTGTCTCTAATTATGGTCCAATCAGAAAGGAAGATGCTTCCGTTTTAGGGAATATCGACTGTCAAAGACGCTTTAGCTGCTTCGAACGGTTACACGGGTGGGGCTACATGTGTTTGGGTAATCTGAGTGGTGCGCGTGCCAGCGTTATTGGGTGCAAGGGTCACCATGCTTTATCGCTCGAGAGATTCTTCTCGGATGGCACGAGGCTTATAGATATAGATTTTTAGGAAAAATAAAAAAAATTATAAACGTCGATTGTGACATGAATATAAAAAAATACAACGAAAAATGCTCAAGAAAAAATGTGGTAATAGATCATTTACGTTGAGCACTACAATTTCTGTTACCAATCGGAGGACAAATTTTTCGTTGAGGTCTGAGAATCGACTAACGACTAATTAGACAAAATCATTTGTTGTCAAACAAGAGTTTATACTAACTTACAAGGCTTCAATGGTTTTTATTAATTTGACCATGTTTTTCAAATTTTCGCCCAGACCGATCCATTATACCCTTAACGACTGCTGCTTCACCCGTACACGGGAAAATTTAAAATCTTTTCGGTGGTAACAGATCGTACTACAGGATATAAATTGAGGCCCCAATACTGTTTGATCGATAACGATTTGTTAAACGGTCACCACCGTACGTCGAGCAAATGCGCACAGAGTACTTGTCCGACCTATAACTTTTTATGCAAATTGCTCATTCAAGATGTTAACGGAAACATATACTGGATCATGTTTAATTGCATTGGATACTAAAACCATCTGGGATGCGTTTCTCACTGGCTGGTTAAGATCGGTTTTATCAAGTGAAATTTCATCGGATTGTCAAGTGCACAGGTACACTACTATTCATTAACGCCTGGTCAGACCAAAATCTAGCGATTTTACCGACAGTGTATCGTCACTTGTCGAAGTTGCTTGAAGATCGGAGGAGTTTCAGACTCATGTGTCAAGTGTGATACTTAACCACCAAATTATTAACCTAACGAATACATGACAGCGCCGAAATAAGGTGACCGTGGCAGGCTGACACAGCTATAGGCAGATAAGCCATCAACCTTGGGGTTGATGGCTTCTACGAAGTAACCACGTTTCGAACCAGGTCCACCAGCTTTTCCAATTCGATTCATCTGGAGACTGAAAGAATGCCACTCGATAACAGATTAGCACTCATTTCCAATAGAAACGAACGAGAAAGCACTTTTCCTGCTTATCCAGATGAATCCAGGATGAATGATCGTATCCCGCAGCTACTCGGGCTGTTATCTTTCGAAAATATCTGCACCCATTGATGGAATCATCTGGCTGAGATCATCGCGAATAATGTCATTGCTCCAAAGCTCGTAGACCGATTTAATCGATGGAACGAGTGAACTTTGACCAAAAAACGAATCAGTCCAATCTTGGGGTTGATGGTTTCTACGAAGTAACCACGTTTCGAGCCTGGTCCACCAGCTTTTCCAATTGGATTCATCTGGAGATTGAAAGAATGCCACTCGATAACAGATTAGCACTCATTTCCAATAGAAACGAACGAGAAAGCACTTTTCCTGCTTATCCAGATGAATCCAGGATGGATGATAGTATCCCGCAGCTACTCGGGCTGTTATCTTTCGAAAATGTCCGCACCAATTGATGGAATCATCTGGCTAAGGTCATCGCGAATAATGTCATTGCTCCAAAGATCGTAGACCGATTTAATCGATGAAATGAGTGAACTTAGACCAAAAAACGAATCAGTCCAACCTTGGGGTCGATGGTTTCTACGGAGTAACCACGTTTCGAACCTGGTCCACCAGCTTTTCCAATTGGATTCATGTGGAGATTGAAAGAATGCCACTCGATAACAGATTAGCACTCATTTCCGATAGAAACAAACGAGAAAGCACTTTTCCTGCTTATCCAGATGAATCCAGGATGGATGATGGTATCCGGCAGCTACTCGGGCTGTTATCTTTCGAAAATGTCTGCACCCATTGATGAAATCATCTGGCTAAGGTCATCGCGAATAATGTCATTGCTCCAAAGCTCGTAGACCGATTCAATCGATGAAACGAGTGAACTTTGACAAAAAACGAATCAGTCCAACCTTTGGGTTGATGGTTTCTACGAAGTAACGACGTTTCGAACCAGGTCCACCAGCTTTTCCAATTGGATTCATCTAAAAATTGGAAGAATGCCACACGATAACAGATTAGCACTCATTTCCAATAGAAACGAACGAGAAAGCACTTTTCCTGCTTATCCAGATGAATCAAGGATGGATGATGGTATCCCGCAGCTACTCGGGCTGTTCTCTGTCTAGAATTTCTGCACTAATTGGTGGAATCACCTGGCTAAGGTCATTGCGAATAATGTCATTGCTCCAAAGCTCGTAGACCGATTTAATCGATGAAACGAGTGAACTTTGACCAAAAAACGAATCAGTCCAACCTTGGGGTTGATGGTTTCTACGAAGTAGCCACGTTTCGAACCTGGTCCACTAGCTTTTCCAATTGGATTCATCTGGAGATTGAAAGAATGCCACTCGATAACAGATTAGCACTAATCTCCAATAGAAACGAACGAGAAAGCACTTTTCCTGCTTATCCAGATGAATCCAGGATGGATGATCGTATCCCGCAGCTACTCGGGTTGTTCTCTGTCCAGAATGTCTGCACTAATTGATGGAATCACCTGGCTCAGGTCATCGCGAATAATATCATTGCTCCAAAGCTCGTAGACCGGTTTGATCGATGAAACGAGTGAACTTTGTCCAAAAAACTCATCAATCCAACCTACGGGTTGATGTTTTCTACGAAGTAACCACGTTTCGAACCTGATCCATCAACTTTTCCAATTGGATTCACCTGGAGATTGAAAGAATGCCACTCGATAACAGATAAGCACTCATTTTCAATAGAAACGACCGAGAAAGCACTTTTCCTGCTTATCCAGATGAATCCAGGATGGATGATGGTATCCCGCAGCTACTCGAGCTGTTCTCTGTCCAGAATATTTGCACCCATTGATGAAATGACCTGGCTCAGGTCATTGCGAATAATATCATTGCTCCAAAGCTCTCAGACCGATGTAATCCATGAAACGAGTGAACTTTGACCAAAATACGAATCAGTCCAATTTTTTCCAATTGGATTCATCTGGAGATCGATGAAACTCCACTCGATAATAGATTGCCACTTGTTCCTTTTTTCGATATTCGAATTTCCAATAGACGCGAGCGAGAAAGCTATTTTCCTGCTCATCCAGATGAATCCAGGATGGGTGATGGTATCCCGCAGCTGCTTGAGCTCTTTGCAAAATGTCTGCACTAATTGATGGAATCATCTGGCTTAGAGCATCGTGAAAAATCTTATTCCCCCAAAGCTCGTTGACCAGTTTAATGATGAAACGAGTAATCTTGGACCGAATGATAAATCAGCAGAACCTCCGTGTCGCTGTTTTTTTCGGACCGGAGATGAAATATTAAAATGAAAATAATGCGTAGTACTCGTAAAACAGGTTTTCAGTCGAAATTTTTTTTTATTTTTTTTTTTTAAGTTAGATTTGAGACGCTCGGCTTTGGTTGTTCTCTTCTTCTTCTTCTTCTTCTTTGGTTGAGGAGGAAGACGACGACGATGAGGAAGACCGCGACGAAAATGACGACGCCGACGATGAGGAGGATGATGACAAAGACGAGGGAGAGGACGCCGACAAAGAGGATGATTTCCTTGCTTGTGGACTGTTCATTGAAATGAAATTATAGGCTCCACTTTATTCCATCTACGGGGACTATTTGCTAGTCATTTATATGTAGAATCTGTAAATAAACCAAATTAAGAAAAAAGAAGTGTTGAGATTCTCATTTTGATTTTATTTTGATGCGAAAACAGTAGCTTTCTGGGTGCAATCGAAAAACAGTGGATCTTTGGATCAACAAGTTCAGACTTGGTGGTGACGCGGCATTGGGAGATCATTGGAAGAATAACCGCCGGCCGCTGAAAACAACTCCCGGAGATGACGTCCAATTGTGTTAAGCTGTAGAAGCAGCTTCTTTCACCACAGTAGCCGCAGCATTGAATGGGGCAGCCATAGACATAAGCGCCAATACCGCTCGGCGGCGACTGAAAGACGCTGGGCTAGCCTCTCATCTTCCGTTTCAAAAAAACAACCATGTTGGGCGAACTTTTTATCTAGCGGAAAAAAAAAGCAGCGACGACATTAACTTTCTGGAAAATGACATTTTTTCTGTAAATATCTAATAAAAATACACTCGTAGCAAGGTTCCACTGAAAAATATCCGATTCTTACGATACTGAAAATGAAATTTACGAAACGGTTGCAATGCTTACAGGGAAGGATTTTCAATACGGGATCCACAATCCGTCGTCAATCCGCAGCATTATCCTGCACAAACTGGATCTGCGGGAACACATCAACGGGAAAGCGCATTCTGGCTGCCGGGAGCATGCTGGTTTCAAGGACGTCAACGTAATCTGCCGAGTTCATCCTTGTCGGGATTTCGCAGAGGGACATGGGTCCAGCCGCGGACATGCAGCCCCAAAAACCAACGGAAATCCGACCGGCCCATTGCTTCTCGACAACATAACGTGGGTCTAATTGGAATTCTCGGGCCTGTGGGCGATAAACATTCCTCCGGCTGTCGTCTGAGGTCTTGAAAACCTATACAAGGAGGGAGGCTATCATTGGTGGGCGACTATCTATCACTTTTTTCTAATGCATTACTGGGTCGCATTTTCTCGAGGGCGGAAGGGAACTGTGGAAACCCCCGGCGACAGGCAAAACAGACGGCTATATTTTAAACGTGATTCAGTGGGCTGTCACCATCAGCAAATCGGAAAACTGCCTACCGTCCAGCGATCGATTTGCGAGTCAATGTACCTCACCCGAGGCTGCTCATCTTTGCGAGCTGACCCATCGCTGCGGGTGGGGTTTCAATATCATTTTCCGTAGTTGTCAATTATCGCCATTATCAGTCCGATTTGGCGATCGCAAAAGAAAAGAGTTTTAAAAAATTTGAGTGAAATACCTTTTCGTCGGACCATATCAAAGAAGCCCATTGTTCGGGCGTCCACCGCAGATGTTCTCGAGCGAAGAGAAGTCACTGCTCGCGGTGCTCTTCTGAGAGTGGCACTTTTTTAGACGGACGATGAGCGGTTAGGCTCATCGCGTCTTTCAATCGCCGCCGAGCGGTACTGACGCTTATATCTATGTCCGTCTCACTCAATGCTGCGGCTATTGTGGTGAAAGGAGCTGCTTGACAAAGTTGGACGTCTTCTTCGGGAGTTGTTTTTAGCGGCCGACGGTTGTCCTTCCGATGATCTCTCCATGCCGCTTCACCACCAAGTCTAAACTTGTTGATCCAAAGATCCACTGTTTTTCGATTGCATCCAATGGTGGCTCGGATGCGATCACGAGACCAGCCTGCCTGATGCAGACCTACGATACGTCCCCGAGTCCCTGGATTGTAGTTGGCAAACAAATTATGATCCTCTTGATTTCCTTCCGCCATATTTAGTATTGCTTTGAAGATAGAATTGAATGTAGACACGAATAAAAGACAACGCATGAATACTACGCTGTGACTGGAAGAATCATGGATCATGTAATTGTATCGAAACAGTAATAACTGCGCTCGACTTCCAATTCACTTGGTTGTTACTTCCGAAACAGTTGATTCACTTACGAAACGACAGTCAAAAAGGCAAATGACAAATAAATGTGTGATACCAAGACCGACGACCCACCTATGATGGACGTTGTCTTAGGCAACGAACAGTCACCGCAATTGCATCTTATCATCTGTTGCTTTGAGATCATCTGGAAAAGCAGTCAATTCGATGATTCATACGAAACTGTTGGAAATTCGAATATTTCAAAGGGGAATGAGTGCTAATCTGTTATCGAGTGGCATTCTATCGATCTCCAGATGAATCCAATTGTAGCGGCTGGTCGACCAGGTTCGAAACGTCGTTACTTCGAAGAAATAATCAACCCCAAGACTGATATGATTAGTTTTTTGGTCAAAGTTCAGTCGTTCCATCGATTAAATCGGTCTACGAGCTTTGGAGCAATGACATTATTCGCGATGACCTTAGCCAGATGATTCCATCAATTAGTGCAGACATTCTGGACAGAGAACAGCCCGAGTAGCTGCGGGATACGATCATCCATCCTGGATTAATCTGGATAAGCAGGAAAAGTGCTTTCTCGGTCGTTTCTATTGAAAATAAGTGCTTATCTGTTATCGAGTGGCATTCTTTCTATCTCCAGATGAATCCAATTGGAAAAGCTGGTGGACCAGGTTCGAAACGTGGTTACTTCTCAGAAACCATCAACCCCAAGGATGGACTGATTCGTTGTTTGGTCAAAGTACACTCGTTTCATCAATTAAATCGGTCTACGAGCTTTGGTGCAATGACATTATTCGCGATGACCTTAGCCAGATGATTCCATCAATGGGTGCAAACATTTTCGAAAGATAACAGCCTGAGTAGCTGCGGGATACCATCATCGATCCTGGATTCATCTGGATAAGCAGGAAAAGTGCTTTCTCGTTCGTTTCTATTGGAAATGAGTGCTAATCTGTTATCGAGTGGCATTCTTTCAGTCTCCAGATGAATCCAATTGGAAAAGCTGGTGGACCTGGTTCGAAACGTGGTTACTTCATAGAAACCATCAACCCCAAAATTGGACTGATTCGTTTTTTGGTCAAAGTTCACTCGTTCCATCGATTAAACCGATCTACGAGCTTTGGAGCAATGACATTATTCGCAATGACCTTAGCCAGGTAATTCCACCAATTAGTGCAGAAATTCTAGACAGAGAACAGCCCGAGTCGCTGCGGGATACCATCATCCATCCTCGATTCATCTGGATAAGCAGGAAAAGTGCTTTCTCGTTCGTTTCTATTGGAAATGAGTGCTAATCTGGTATCGAGTGGCATTCTTTCAATCACCAGATGAATCCAATGGGAAAAGCTGGTGGACCTGGTTCGAAACGTGGTTATTTCGTAGAAATCATCAACCCCAAGGTTGGACTGATTCGTTTTTTGGTCAAAGTTCACTCGTTTCATCGATTAAACCGGTCTACGAGCTTTGGAGCAATGATATCATTTGCAATGACCTTAGCAAGATGATTCCATCAATGGGAGCAGACATTTTGAAGAGATAACAGCCTGAGTAGCTGCGGGATACCATCATCCATCCTGGATTCATCTGGATAAGCAGGAAAAGTACTTTCTCGTTCGTTTCTATTGGAAATGAGTGCTAATCTGTTATTGAGTGGCATTCTTTCAATCTCCAGATGAATCCAATTGGAAAAGCTGGTGGACCAGGTTCGAAACGTGGTTACTTCGTAGAAACCATCAATCCCAAGGTTGGACTGATTCGTTTTTTGGTCAAAGTTCACTCGTTTCATCGATTAAACCGGTCTACGACCTTTGAAGCAATGACATTATTCGCAATGACCTTAGCCAGATGATTCCATCAATGGTTCCAAACATTTTCGAAAGATAACAGCCCGAGTAGCTGCGGGATACCATCATCCATCCTGGATTCATCTGGATAAGCAGGAAAAGTGCTTTCTCGTTCGTTTCTATTGGAAATGAGTGCTAATCTGTTATCGAGTGGCGTTCTTTCAGTTTCCAGATGAATCTAATTGGAAAAGCTGGTGTACCTGGTTCGAAACGTGGTTACTTCATAGAAACCATCAACCCCAAGATTGGACTGATTCGTTTTTTGGTCAAAGTTCACTCGTTTCATCGATTAAACCGGTCTACGAGCTTTGGAGCAATGACATTATTCGCAATGACCTTAGCCAGGTGATTCCACCAATTAGTGCAGAAATTCTAGACAGAGAACAGCCCGAGTAGCTGCGGGATACCATCATCCATCCTGGATTCATTTGGATAAGCAGGAAAAGTGCTTTCTCGTTCGTTTCTATTGGAGATGAGTGCTAATCTGTTATTGAGTGGCATTCTTTCAATCTCCAGATGAATCCAATTGGAAAAGCTGGTGGACCAGGTTCGAAACGTGGTTTCTTCGTAGAAACCATCAACCCCAAGGTTGGACTGGTTCATTTTTTGGTTGAAGTTCACTCGTTTCATCGATTCAATCGGTCTACGAGCTTTGGAGCAATGACATTTTTCGCGATGACTTTAGCAAGATGATTCCATCACTGGGTACAGACATTTTCGAAAGATAACAGCCCGAGTAGCTGCGGGATACCATCATCCGTCCTGGATTCATCTGGATAAGCAGGAAAAGTGCTTTCTCGTTCGTTTCTATTGGAAATGAGTGCTAATCTGTTATCGAGTAGCATTCTTTCAAACTCCAGATGAATTCAATTGGAAAAGCTGGTGGACCAGGTTCGAAACGTGGTTACTTCATAGAAACCATAAACCCCAAGGTTTGACTGATTCGTTTTTTGGTCAAAGTTTACTCGTTTCATCGATTAAACCGGTCTACGAGCTTTGGAGCAATGACATTATTCGCAATGACCTCAGCCAGGTGATTCCACCAATTAGTGCAGAAATTCTAGACAGAGAACAGCCCGAGTAGCTGCGGGATACCATCATCCATCCTGGATTCATCTGGATAAGCAGGAAATGTGCTTTCTCGGTCGTTTCTATTGGAAATTCGAATATTTAAATAGGAAATGAGCGGTAATCTGTTATCGAGTGAAGGTCCATCGACCTCCAGATGAATCCAACCGTAGAAGCTGGTGAACCAGTTTCGAAACGTGGTTCCTTCGTAGAAACCATCAACCCCAAGGTTGGACTGATGAGTTTTTTGTTCAAAGTTCACTCGTTTCATTAATTCAGCCGGTCTACGAGCTATGGAAGGAATGTGATTTTTTGCAATACTCCAAGTCAAATGATTCCACCACTGAGCCTTGCCATTTTAAAAAGAAAACAGTTTAAGTAGCTGCGAGATCCCATCATTTACTTTGGATGCATCCGGACAATCACGAATTCAATAACTCCTTTTTCATTGATCGAGAATTGTGATAGCTCGGAGAGGATGTCGTTTAATTTGGTATCGAAGTGGTGGTTTATTCAATCAAATCATTTTCGGAATTCCAGAATTCTCATTTAATTTTTATTTTTCATTTTCATCCGTTATTCATACATTAAAATCAATGAATAATTCATTGTCCGATAGAGCATCACATTCTCGTAACTTTCCTTCATCCCACATAACCCATTGTTCCAATTTCAATCTGCCTATAGCTGTGTCAGCCTGCCACGGTCACCTTATTTCGGCGCTGTCATGTATTCGTTAGGTTAATAATTTCGTGGTTAAGAAACACGCTTGACACATGAGTCTGAAACTCCACCGAACTTCAAGCAACTTCGACAAGTGACGATACACTGTCGGTAAAATCGCTAGATTTTGGTCTGACCAGGCGTTAATGAATAGTAGTGTACCTGTGCACTTGACAATCCGATGAAATTTCACTTGATAAAACCGATCTTAACCAGCCAGTGAGAAACGCATCCCAGATGGTTTTAGTATCCAATGCAATTAAACATGATCCAGTATATGTTTCCGTTAACATTTTGGATGAGCAATTTGCATAAAAATTATAGGCCGGACAAGTACTCTGCGCATTCGCTCGACGTACGGTGGTGACCGTTTAACAAATCGTTATCGATCAAACAGTATTGGGGCCTCAATTTATATCCTGTGGTACGATCTGTTACCACCGAAAAGATTTTTAATTTTCCCGTGTACGGGTGAGGCAGCTGTCGTTAAGGGTATAATGGATCGGTCTGGGCGAAAATTCGCAAAACATGGTCAAATTAATAAAAACCATTGAAGCCTTGTAAGTGAGTCGTTAGTTGATTCTCAGACCTCAATGAAAAACTTTTCCTCTCATTGGTATGAAAAATTTTAGTGCTGAACGCAAATGATCCATTTTTACATTATTGTCATATGAGCATATTTTGTTGTATTTTTTATATTCATTTTAGGTGTTTTTAATTTTTCAGGTTAAATTTTTTTTCGCCAACAAATGATTTTGTCTAATTAGTCGTTAGTCGATTCTCAGACCTCAATGAAAAACTTGTCCTCGTATTGGTATCAGAAATTTTAGTGCTGAACGCAAATGATCCTTTTTTACATTATCGTTATTTGAGCATTTTTGGTTGTATTTTTTAATATTTATTTGAGGTGTTTTTCTTTATTTTTAAGGAGATTTTTGTACGGTGGTTCTTCATTGATTGAATCATCATTCTTTAATAACAAATGATTTTGTTTCATCACTCATCAGTCAAATCGTAAACATGAATGCAAAACTTGTCCTTTTATTGTTATCAGAATATTCAGTACTGCACATGAATGATATCATTTTGTGTCATTCTTTCTTGCCACTTTTTGTTGTATACTTTTTTGTATTTATTTGGAGTGTTTTGAATTTTCGGCGAGATTCTTGTGAGGTCGTTCTCCATTGTATTATTTTAAGGGTCTTAAATTTTTCTATGTGAGGTTGCCCAAGTTATTTTAGGCGAGATGTTTTTTATACCAAGGTTTTTTAGGGTAGATGTTTTTTATACCACGGTTTTTGAAGTTCTTTTTCTCTTTCTTTAAAGGGTCTTAAATTTTTTAGGCGAGATTGGCCAACGTTTTTTAGGCGTGATGTTTTATATACCGAGGTTTTTTAGAGTAAATGTTTTTTATACCAAGGTTTTTTAGGCGAGTATTAGGATTTTGTTGCTTAATTTAGCCTTCATGTAGGGCAAACCCGCATCAAAAGATACGTGCAAGATTTGTTCAGTAACTTAGCAAAAATATCCGATTTACGAAAATCCGGAGATCGCAATTTCCCAACTCCGAGGAAGGCCCACAGAGTAAAAAAAACATTTAGCAGCTTCGTTCTTTATGCACATTCTCTATCTATCAAATTTCGGTACTTTATCGACTAAAAAAAATATATTTGTGATCTTTTAAATTTTTTACTCATAAAAAAATAAGACGTAAGTCCTTAATTCAAGTTTAAGTCTAGAACGTTATCAAAGATTGTTATGCGCTTTATCAAGACGAGCAATTGAAAAAAATTGCAATAGGTTGATTGCAGCCCAAGATATCAATATTTGTACGTTTTTGCAATTGACTGCTGTTGTGATCAAGATAATTGCGAAATTCAAATTTTCAAACCTTCTGTACACTTTGAGCAATGAGTCTAAACTTTTTTTTAATGGATTTTTTAATTCTCTATAACTTTTGTTTGAAACTTTTTTCGATCAAACAATTAGTTCGTCAGCACTTCTGTACCTTTCTGATCTATTTTCTGGAAAAGCTAGGTGTCTGATTGCAAAAAAATTATCGCCATTCGATTGAGCGTCAATTAATCTTATATCAAATTTTCGGGACTGCCGGAAAAAGTCCTTATTTTTGCTTGGGGTAATGGTGCATTCTCGCTTGCTTTCACATGTTTTGTCATGCTTAGGGTGCTTGGGGTTTGAAGCGTAATATATATTTTCGCATTCAGCTTTTTCAATTTATGAAGCTCTTGCAGCTTTGAAGACCCAGAGGGAAATGATAACATAAAACTGTTCGTTTTCTCGCTCGATAACTGTTTATCAAATAACTACTATAGGGTTCAATTAATTTTTCAAATGGAAAAAATTATGAATCATTTTTAGGACAATACTTGTTTAACATTTAACAAGTATTTCTTGTCCTGACAATTAAGATTTGCATTAAACGTTTTCAACAAAGTTCTCAATACAACAAACTATTGCAAACATCACGCTCTTCTGACGACGGGGATCGACAAATTGAATCGTCCGTCTAATCGCTGCTGTGATCTCCCGGTTACCGTTGTAGGATGCTGCGACAAGAGGCTGGAGCTCGAGTCACTAGGTGGAATTTTTTATTAAAATTGATGCCGTCATTATTCTTGCTATTATTCAAAAATAATCATTGGCCGAAAAAAAATTATAAAAAAATTTAGTCTTAGTCTCGAAAATGGTATATTACGGCTTTTTAACATTTCATTAACATAATAGAAAAAAAGACAGTTCTCACGGGGAATTGAACTTCAGACCCACATCACACCGTCCGGCAACGATAACCGTGCGACCACACCAGCCATTTGAAAAATAACGTATCTTATCAATCCCCATTCATCAAGTGGGCTCGATATTTTTAGTTTGTTTTTCAAGAATATTGTTTAAAACATTTCAAGTCATATAAATCTTGATTACCCGGATAGGGACTTGTTAAATGTCTACAAGTATTATCTTAAAAATAATTGGATAATTCTTTCCATTTGAGAAATTAATTAAAGCCGTTAATTATTTATTGAATGAACACTCATTGAGCGAGAAAAAAAATTTCATATGATCATTCGTACGAATTCGACGCATGCAAAAATATTTTAGTACGCATCGGACCCCAAGCATCTCGAGCACGACAAAACGCGCGAGAGCAATCGAGAGCGCAGTATTATCTCAAGCACGGTAAAACACCTGGGTGCAAGAGAGTGCGCGCTACAACCCCAGTGAGCCCCCGTTCTTCGAGCTTCAGGCATGCATTCGCAAGAGCGAGCGAGCGAGAGAGAGTTATTGTCGTTCGCCCATTAGTGTAAGCAAGACAACACCCTGAAACACATTGAAAAAGAAAAATGGGCTCGAACATTACGAGTTCACTCTGCGCTACAAAAATACAAGAATTTATACATTTAATAACAAGAATTTATATAATTTATATATATTGTCACACTATAATTCTGTGTCGGTCAAACAGTTTGGGCGCTCTTAAAGGCACTGAACGCGTAACAAACGCGCACAATTCAAAACGAAAGAGAAACAAAATTAATTTCACATTTCTGTATCATGTTGGTTTTGTTCTTATTTCTTTTGTTTCCTTCCCTTTTCCTTTCCTTAGTTAATGACTAGTCACTTATCGCAACTACGTTTCAAGAAATAGAAACAAAAAATAAAAAAAATAAACAGTTTTTTTTTGTGGCCTGTTGGCATAATTAAATACTGATTGCGATTGAGTTTATAAATCTTGAAATCAGAACAATAACATTGAAATTCATCTCACTTAATAACGGTTCGATGTGGTAAGGTGGTGTAACCTTGAGTTTAGACAAGTCCCTCAAGAAGGGCTCTCTCACATGGTCATATAATTCACATTGCCAAAAAATATGATTTGGCTCTTCGGTTTGGTTCTGTCTCAACAATATTGAAACGTTTAAGGCTGCTTGCTAGGGATGTATGATTGCTTCTAAGCCTGTTTATTGATACGATTGATTTTCTCCTAAATCTAAACTTATGAAACCATGGGAGTGCATTTTCTCTGTAATGAATTTGAAAGAACCGTTTACCCTTGTTTTTTCCTGTGGCCAAACACCAATCATGGAATTCTTTTCTCATATTTTCTTTCCATAACGCCCTGGAGTCTGATCCTGGAATTGGTATCTGAGAATCTCTGCCAGTCCGAACACTTAATTTTGCTGCTTCATCAACCCTTTCATTGTGCGTGATGCCTACGTGTGCCGGGATCCAAAAAAATTTCACTGTTTTACCCTGCTGGTCTAAGAGAGTTAGTTGATTTTTAACGCCGTGCATTACCGATGATTGTTTTACGGCATTGCTCGAATGAGCTAGTGCCATTAGTGTGCTCATGGAGTCACTGAAAATGCAAAATCTATTACCTTCGTGTTCTAAAAAGAGATTCAGGGTGCTTTCATTTGCCATTGCTTCAGCTGACAAGGAAAGTCTTTCCACTGACCTCCTTCAATTTTGATGAAATTGAAATATGTTATTCTTCATCAAAATCTAAGAGACACGTATTTTTTTTATCGGCGGAAAAACGTTTCTAAGGGGTGAAAATATCCCCTAAAGTTGAGACCTCCGAGGGGTAGTTTTCAGGTTTCGCCTATTTTCACTCGAGATAAGCGAATGCACCCAAATGGATAATCAACTTGATGATAAACGATGGAAAATGCAACTGGTTTCATATCGGGGGGTTGCACAGGAAAAAAGTTATAGGGGTTGAAATTCACAAAATCGTTATAAGAAAAAAACTATAGCACCTATCTCGATGGTTTTAATTGCATTTTGAAGAGGGCAAAAAAGTAGTAGATACGGATTTTTGCGTTTTTCCCGCAAATGAAGTTAAGGGGGTGAACTACCCCTATATATGTCTACAGTAAATCTCAATAAAACGGCAGTATTTCTTTGTTTTCTTATTTCTTCTCCTCGTGATACGTGTTTTCTTCAAATTTACAACAACCGTGCCACGTATATATCATTATATGAACGGTTTTATCTAGAAGCCAACTTATTTATAGATCGATTTTTCGATGAAAAAGTATACATATATGGCTTATCGATAATTCCGATTGATTTATGTTTGGCAATGAGATAATATAGGCGTACGATAAGCGCTTACACATATTTGTTTCGGTAGATAGACAAAGTTTCGGGATGTCACATAGAAAAACTGTGTAGTCAACGAAAAAAAAACGAAAATGTGCAACATGCTTTTATCTTTTATTGATGATAGGTAAACAGTCTAACAAAATAATCACTGTAGCGATAGATAGAAGCGAATATATAATCGCAGGCTATTCTAGCCGTTGTAAGTACTGCAGTAATGATAGTCATCAAAAAAATGTTTAAAACATAGCATCAATCAGTAATAAAGATTTTTGACCAATTTTCGGGAACAATATATGCTGTAACCAAGTATTGAAATGATCTGAAAATAGAAAAACGTATTTTCATCATTCGAGAAAATATCTATACAAAAACAGTGGGTGTGTAATTTATACCTGAAGTAAGCTTCCCAGACTTGGATATTTCTATGTACACATTATCCGGTCTGAAAAGCGTCTTTTCCACTATTGGACCAATCTTGCCAGTTGGTTCTTTTAAAACCAAAAATAGAGGAGATAACAGCTTACCATCAGCTGATATAGTCGGTTGAATACTGTAACTGTGGGTCATAGAAGAGACTGATTGTACAAGACATTGTATTTGCTTTTCTCCTTCGACTGCTAAAGTTCTTCCGGAATGCATTTCTAGTTGGAAGCCACTCTGATCTGCGTTGAATGTATTTGACAATCCGTAAGTTTTAATATTTTGTTTTACGTCATCGACAAATTTTCGAATTTGTTGTTCCAACACTGTTCCATCTTCAATTGTTTTAGATGTAACGAATTTATTTATTTTTCTCGATACGATGCGATGAGCTGCTTTGAATGAGTTTATCCACGTACGAGATGCTTTGAAACGAAAATCGGTATGCCCTATTTCTCCTTGAGCATGTAAGGCCCATCTTTTCAAATCGGAATCGTGCACTATCAAACCAGCATCCACAGCAACTTTGAAATTTTCCAAAGTGTAAGCACAAATACGTGCTAATTTTTCTTTGTACGTGCCCCCTTTGTTCAAATTGTGCGCCCACCGCCGCAACTGTCTTATAGATTGCACTCTCTTGAACTTTTGTTTAACACTGCCCAAACCTAAATTTCCTTTCTTCCCGCTGCGCCAATACTCAACGGCCCTTAATTTGTCCTCGTAAGATAAGTCTTCGTCATCACGAGTGCATGTATCAGGCGGAAATTATGGTTCATGCAGGGCGTTTGACCATTCTTTATCTTCAACAATTTCCATTTCCCAATCCTTGAACGGTTCTTCAAAATGCAAAGAATTTTCTTCCACCATTTCGAAACCACTGTATTCGTTCATTGCAGTCAACAAAATATTTTCAAAGTTTTCTTTCAATTGTATTTCATCGTTATTTATTGGTGAATCCGGTAAATGCATAACTTCAAAAGTTGCGAGAAGCATTCTAATAACGTTCAAAGGATTTATCTTCATTTTGATTAATATTTACAATTTCGTTTTAAATAGTCTCGAATTACAAGTGACTGCTTTCGTGTAAAAGAAAAATAGCCGACTGTGGTGAATATATGCCGCGATCGCTGTTTTGTTACTGCTTCTACGTCGTATTTGAAATCTAATTTTGAGAGCGAGTCACAAACTGAACAGAAGTGATTCCCAGATAACACCGTTAAGAAAGAGGCGAGTTATGATAACTATGAAAATGCGTCAATATTTACTAAATTTTCGTGAGATCATAAGGTGTAGATATTATTGGAATTCATCTTCTGGCTTATTCAATATTGACCAATAAAAAAAATGGTGATCCGTAAAAATTAACCCATATGTAATTTTCGGCGAAAATAAATAAATAAGAAAATTCTTTGAAACTACGGATGTGATTGGTATGGATACCGTAAAAAGTGACAAAAAATAAAAAAGTGATAGAGTGGTAGAATTTTCAGAGGGAAATTTTATCGTTTCGAAATTTCCTTGCTCAATTAGGTAAAATTCATTGCTTAAATACGTTTAAAATTAAATCTTTTAAGTATAACTAGTGTCTTAAATTGCCTTCAAATAAAAAACAACTTATTAAAATTGAACGCACACTTTTGGTTCTATCGCTTTCACCAGTTATGAAAATGCTATTTCCAGAAAAATCTATCCATTGTTTGAGATGTAGATGTTGAAAATTGGGAGAAAACACGTATCACAAGGAGAAGAAATAAGAAAACCAAGAAATACTGCCGTTTTATTGAGATTTACTGTGGACATATATAGGGATAGTTCACCCCCTTAACTTCATTTGCAGGAAAAACGCAAAAACCCGTATCTACTACTTTTTTGCCCTCTTTAAAATGCAATTGAAACCATCGAGATAGGTGCTATAGTTTTTTTGTTATAACGATTTTGTGAATTTCAACCCCTATAACTTTTTTCCCGTGCAACCCCCCGATATGAAACCAGTTGCATTTTCCATCGTTTATCATTAAGTTGATTATCCATTTGGGTGCATTCGCTTATCTCGAGTGAAAATAGGCAAACCCTGAAAACTACCCCTCGGAGGTCTCAACTTTAGGGGATATTTTCCCCCCTTAGAAACGTTTTTCCGCCGATAAAAAAAAATACGTGTCTCTTAGATTTTGATGAAGAATAACATATTTAAATTTCATCAAAATTAAAGGAGGTCAGCGGAAAGACTTTCCTTGTGAGTAAACAGAAGCATCGCGAGTAGTTCGGTAATAATTACAGTTTCCAGTAGATACACAGACGTTGGCGAAGCCGACAAACTCGGGCCCTGTAGTTTTGGACCCATCCGTAAACCAACAGCTGGCCTCGTTGAGGATATCCCCAAAAGTTTCCTCAAATCTGTCATTTTTGTTGGGACTATCGCTAATGTCTCGTCCTTCTTCAAAAGATACGCCGGGTTTGAACCACAGGGAGTCGTAGGGGTATTGATAACATATAGGTTTGTCACTGCTAGCAATATGGTGTTGGATAGGTATCAGCCGCGCAAATCCCTCAGTTAGTCATGGCGTTTTTCCTGGAAAAACTCTGACTGGGTCATCTCGATTGTCTACTAATTGTTGTAAAATGGGGATTAACGGGTGTTCCGAGTAGGCTGTCACACGAGTTAGGAAATTCATACATAGATACTTAAATCGTATATTGATTGGGGGTTCTTTCGCCTTCGCAAGAATAATGTTTGTGGGTATTGATTGTCTGTATCCTAAAGCTATTCGGAGTGCTCTATATTGGATCCTACTCAGTTGGCAGCTCAATTTTTCTGGAAGTGAGTGGAAAAGGAATTCTCCGTATTCCATCCTCGATCACACGAAAGCTTTGTACATTCGCAGTAAAACAGATGGATGGAGCCAGGTAGTTCGTAAATAAGCCATAATCGATATCGGTTTCATACACCTTTCTCTAATAGATTCTATTTGCCGGTCCCATTTCATCGACGACTCAAATATTAGCCCTAGAAATCTAACGTGTTGTTTTCCTGTGACCACTTTCTCGCCGATTCTTGGCGTCCATTCTTTTGCTCTAATTTTCCTGTCCTGGCTGAAGACGCAAATTTGACATCTTTCAAGAGCGATTTATAGTCCCTGATTGGTCAAAAAATTGTTGAAATTCTGAAGCGTTTGTTCGAGTCGGTTAATGGCAACTTGGGGGTCAGCTGCGGCCGAAAAATAAGCCGTGTCATGAGCAAATTGCACTAAGTGACAGCCATCGGTAATGTTGTTTTCTAGATTGCACATATAAACAGCATATAAAATAGGACTTAAAACTCCTCCCTGCGTTAGGCCTCTATAGACCGTTCTGTGCATGTCGATCTCACCAAATTTAAATGACAAAACCCTTTTTGATACAAGATTGTAGATGAAGGTAAGAATTGATTTGGGGATTCCGATCGCTTGAAGTCCTTGAATCAGTTCCTCTCCTAGTACATTGTCGTATGTACTTTTTAGATCGACAAAAACTGACACCATGTTTTTTTTCTTCGAATGCTTTTTGAGTTTCTGCAAATAATATTGCCAAATTGTCTATACACGATTTTTCGCGTCTAAATCCAAATTGTGACCTTGGTAGTTTTTTGTGGAATGCTAACCACCAACATAACCGCATGTTCAACATCCTTTCGAAAATCTTTAGCAAACAAGGTGCTAGCGATATCGGTCGAACCTTTTTTGATTCACTTTTAGGAATAAAAAAGACACCATAATTCCTCCACTCGTTAGGAAAAAACCCTGACTTGAAAATTTCATTGTACAATGCCAAAAGGACCTCTCTTAGATCGGACGGAAGCTTCTTGATTATAAGGTAGTCTATGTTGTCGAGTCCAGGACTGCTCGTGCTCTTAGCCTTATCGATTGCGATGTTCAGTTCTTTCATGGAAAAGGGTCGTTCTAGAAATTCGTTTCCATTATTATTCTCTAACACAGGTGGGCCTCGCGGCACCCAGGCTGGACATAGTTGATCTATTGCTTTTTTGACATTATTCATTGTTTCTTCACTATACTCATGAGAATTTTCCGGTTTCCCCCCTGTATTTTTAAAGCTTTTTAGTTTCCTCCAGATGTACGATTGTGACGTGTACTTTGTTAAAGAGTCACGAAAACTATTATATTTCTGTCTTTTAATTTTTTGAAACCAGTTTTAGCATTGTGTTCAGCAATTACCACTTTTCGAAAGTTTTCCCTTGCCCCAAATTGCTTGTAGCGTAGAACTGCCGCTCTTCTTAGTCTGACTAATTTTTCATACTCCTCATCCCACCAGGGCGCCGCGTTTCTCGTTCGTGTATCATTTTTGGATGTGTTCTTTGTAGATTTTACTTTATCACTTGCATTGCTAGTATTAGGGTTTCGCTTTTCCACGACAGCGTCCTGAAGACTATTTGTTATTATTGCAGTGAAAGTAGCGTATTTTTCTTGACTACCTATTCGTATATTGTTAATCAATTCGCGGCATTGGTTAGTGCACGACTTAAAGTTTTGATTGACCTTCTCCCAGTCAGTTCGACAATTATAAAGTCTACGTGTTGCTTGAATCTTCGTTTGTGCTACTACTTTTTCATTGAGAATAATGGCAATCGGGAAATGGTCACTTCCCCAAGAATCCTCACCTACAGACCAACTATATGAAAGAATTGATGCATAATCGACAATAGTTAAGTCTATTGCCGAGAAGGTGTTATATTGTCGAAAGCGAAAGGTAAGAGAGTTATCATTCAAAATTCTAACATCCACTTCCTCCAAGGCGTCAAATACTTAAGTACCTTCGCTACATCTTTGCCGATCACCCCACAGTGGGTGATGAATATTAAGGTCTCCCCCAATAAGAAATCTACCCTCAAATTGCGAAAGAAAGCGCACCCACATGGCTCTTCTTACATGATTATTTGGTGGTCTGTAACATGAAGCAATACTTAGTTTGTTGTTGTCGTTCGTAAAGATCTCAATTGCACACATTTCAATATTGTTGTTACAGTTAAATACTCTGGTTACTTTTTTGTATTTAAGTTTATGACTAATAAAAATGGCTACTCCCCCTCCATTATGGGTCAACCTGTCGCTCCTTACCACATCGAATCCTCTAATGTAAACTTTGTCGTCTAACGACAGCCACGTTTCCGATAATAATATGATATCGAAGTTATTGTCCCGATGCTGAAGTTCTGGTAACTCAGCCCGGACGCTCTGGCAGTTCCACTAGAGTAATCTTACGTTGTTCAGTTCCCTTTCCATGTTGGGCTAGGTGAAGTGATATGGTTTTCCAGATTCTAGGCCACAGTTTGTCGAGATCAGGTATTCTAGTTACGGCCTCGTTGAATTGCTTCAGCGTTGTTTTCGTTTCTTCGGAAGAAGTCACGACAGTTGAATATCGTCTTTCGTTGGAGATGTCTTCCAACGCGAAATCGCGTTCTCTGTTGTATCTGGATTGGTGAGTTGTTGCGCTGTTCGGCAGCTGAGGGAAGTTAATTCTGTTTTTATGTGGTGCTTCGTTCCGTTGAGCATTGCCTCGCTCGAATACGTTCCTCGCCATAAGGAAGGGAAGATTTTTCTCTGCCATTACTTTGCTTCTTAGTTTCAATTTAATAACTTCCGGACAGTCCTTGCTAAGTGCTCTGTGATTCTCGTGGCAATTAATACACTGGGGTGTTATTTGACACGCACCGATTTCAGCGTGTTTTGCTTGTCCGCAATTCAGGCACTTCTCAATGTCGTTGCAGAATTTCGTGGAGTGACCCACTTTACCGCATTTCCAACATTGACGGATTGCTGGATTGAATGGCTCGATACCAATTCTAGCCCTCAGAAAAAACACATAAGCAGGTAAATCTTTGCTTCTGACCGTTAGGCATATCGATTGTGTATCCACTAACTCAGATTTGTTCTGACTTACGACCCTGCGTCTAAATCTGTACATATCGACCGCTTTTAAGGACGGGTTTTGTTCGTTAATTTCTTGAAGGAATTCTTCTTTACTAATTTCCATGGGGATTCCACGGATAACACCCTTTCTAAACAGTGTTTCCCTCGGAATGAAGGGTCACAAGTCTTTTTTCTCCAGATATGTGTTGACTACGCTGCTCTTCTTGGAAGGGCTAGCTTTTCTCCTAGGGTTCCGCTCCGGCTATTGTTTATCTCGTCCCATATCTGCACTTCATTCACCTCTGGCTTCCATAAGTAGGCTTTCGTATAATTGCGACAACTGCGTTGCCGGGATTTTTCGGGTTGACGGATTCTCTAACTCTTCCATCTCAGCGCATTCATCATCGTCCCCCATTAACTGCCACGAGGCAGTTTTAAGGTTAGGGCGAGCCAATAGCTCTTCTTGTGGATATAAGAGTCTCTATATCGGTTATTACTTTTATCTTATTATCTACTGCTGCTTTGATTTCGTGTACTCGTTCTTTCAACTTATTTATGACAACTTTTTTAAATTTTTAAACTTTTTAATTTCGCTTAGGATTTTCGCTACCACACCGGTCAAGCGTCCCAAGACGACCCCTTGTAGATCTATTTTCTTTAGTAACAGTGCTGCCATCTATGCGCGTCAGGCTGAGTCGCTAGCGGCCTTGTGAATGAATTTTCGGAATTTTGGACCTTCTGAACATTTTTGATCGGAATCTTGCACTATCTGAACTTTAGTTTTCACGACCTGTATGGATCGAAGCTCGGATTTCCGAAGTTCGAAACTTTCGTGGATCAGAAGAATCTTTTATTAGTTTATAATATATTTGAACTTTTGAATGTAGCTCATTTTCTATTTTAGGAAATTCGGAATTTTGTTGCATGCGTAATACTGCATTTTCGGAATTTTGACTGTCGGTTTACCGGTCGTTCAAATCAAGCGTCGATCTTCTTCATGAAGTTTCTGAGAATTATCTCTTCTGACAAATCATTTTTGTATCTTTTTTCTATCGCTACTCCTCCCGTTCTGTAATATTCACATTCGTCTGTATAGACTGTCGCTGGCATGATCTTTATGAACATATGGTTTCTGAAAATTTTAAATAGTAATTTTGAACTGTCGGAGCATTTAAAGTTCGGAATTTCAACCCCGCCTAAATAGTTCACGCGAACAAATTAAGGAAGACGAAATTATCGTAATAATATTTTTGCAGATCGCGAGGAAAATGGGAAAAGCCGACCAGGGGTTAAGCGCAATGTTCACCCTCATCGCAACGCTCGTACTGATCGGAGAGCTACACGAAATCGAGGGCCTTGTTGGTTACGACTGTGGAGGATCAACGCTAAACGTCACGACTTCATCCCTAAACGACGTTAAAGAGTGCGACATCCCCTTAAAAGAACCGGAACCAACGCAGACGTACATACAGCTGCTCCAATTGTCGGAATTTTCAGACACCGCGATGGTACAATATCGAGTCGAAATATCTCGCCTCGTGCATTATTGCGGAACGTCGTCCTACAACTCATTGGTCATCAATGGCTTCCAAGAATACCTGCACGAACTAGACGAGACATCTTGCCGTCGCGTACAGGAGACCGGGGTTATCCGACTCGGTTATTCAGCGGAAATCCACGGACTGCGACGCAGCGATACCACAACAAGAAGCATCACGTTGGCTGGATCGACGTCGGCGAACAAGAGATGCGAGGGAACCCAGTACAGTGACCCGTTCGGAACATGGAGCGGGGTTTTCGTACAAGCATCGGTCAAGATGTCGCTGTTCTATCACCAGGCAGTGGTCAATCTGCAAGGCGCGAGGGTAACACTTCAATCCGGAACGCAATGCCAATTAGCAGATGGCAACTGCATCGACATCGAGGGAAACAGCGTATTTTGGAAAACGACACCACCGGATACGTGCAACGTCGAGATGTACGACATTCTCTACGAAGGAATGGCATCTAAATTCACCATGATCGAAGATGGATCGCGATTGCCCGACGTATACACGCTCGTGACTGAACAAACTACGTTCGCGCTAGCTAAGACGTCCGAGTACCTCGTTTGCGGGTATAGGCTCATAAAAACCGAACACCCAAAATTATTCATCCTGGAAACCGAAAAGGGACAATCATTCGCCATCAAAAGAAAAATCTCGGTGAACAATCTCGACATGTTCTCATACATCAACACAAAATTCATTTACGTTGAAAAACATGTCCGAAAACAAATGAAAAGCCTCTACAAGGATGTAGTCACGCAGATGTGCAACCTCGAAAAGCAAATACTTCAAGACGCGTTGTCAATCGCGGCGCTATTGCCCGAAAGATTTGCTCGAACCATCATGAAGGGGCGCGGTTACATGTCTGTCATCGCGGGAGAAGTAGCGCACATTATCAAGTGCGTTCCCGTCGAGTGCAAAATAAGGCGAACCGAGGAGTGTTACCAAGAGCTCCCAGTTACCTACAGGAACCAGTCGTACTACCTTTCGGCAACATCGCGAATGCTCGTGAAATCGGCAACGCAAATAAATTGCGACCCCGTTGTTCCTGCACAATATCAAATCGAAGGGACCTGGTACCGACTTTCGCCAAATCCGATAGAAGTTCTGCCACCACAATCTTTGGCGCCACTATCGGAACAAAAATGGAAATACGCATCACCAGGAAATCTCGCCAGTAGTGGCATATATTCCGAAACCGACATCGATAAACTCCGAGAGCGAATAATGTTCCCGGCCAAAAAACCAGACCTGCTCAACAACATCGCTCGAGGAACAATTGGATACCAAGTACCAGCCGGTAGCGTATCAATTCGCGAATTTCTCGACGAGGAAACACTTAACCACATCGCTCAGAACGCAGCAGCCAAATTTTGGAACGGTTTCATGAAGTTCGGCTCAGCTAGCGGAGGCGTCGTCGGTGTGCTCCTCGTGCTCGCAGCAATTTAATTTATTACCGACACGTGCATCCAGGGATACGCCCTCCACGCGTTGTACGGATGGAGCATATACCTCCTCGGAGTAATATGGAGCTCGATTACAGGACTTCTCGTCACCTTAGCGCATCGTAAAAATATGAAACGCAACCAAGACATCGAAGCTGGACAAGAAATTGAAGAAAAACAACACGAAATGACTCCGCCGCCCGAACCACCAAAACGGACGCCTTATCCTTAATTACCAACGGCCACGTCAACAAAGAGCTTGGCTGGTATCAACCCCGAACTCTCAGCACGGCTGTTCGCTTCTCACCTGCAGAACTGCAGCACTGCATCTGACTTAAATAAAAAAAGGGAAAAAAAATTTATAAAAAATATTAAAAAAAAAAAACCGGAAGAATATCTTTTTGTATATGGAAAATATATCTTTTCTTTCACCACTCCAATTTCGAGAACAAAAATTTAAAAAAATAATGAAAAAAACAAAAAGCAAATAAGAAAAATCGAAAAAAAAATTTTGAAAAAAAAAAGAATATTTTTTTCCCATTCATATTAAACGATGCAAAGTCCTCGAAACAGCAAAGCGACCGAGTACGATTGTACACGCCCTCACGACCCCTGAGCCTCCGCTGGACACGTTTAACAAAAAACTTCTGAGCCAACGAAAGGACACGTCGTCAGGACCACTGAGACAACGACAAAGCGCAACGACACTCGAAGAGGACAGCACGACCATAAACCAATACCCTAGGATCGTAGAAAGGCCAAAAAAATGAATAATTCAATAAAACACAAATTAAGGAAAAATAAACGAATGTATATATTTTTCTCTTTTTATCCCCTGACCATTCACGACACCTTGCTATTTCGGTGTCCGTGAGTGTCGGTGTCCCGCGTCCATTTAAGCTCCCTCTTTTTCGGTGTCAAAACCCACTCTCAGACGCCGAAATAGTTAGTGTCGACACGGTGGATCGCGAGACCTGAATACGAGTGTCCACGCTGAAACGTTCGAGTGTTGACACCGTAGATCGTGAGGCCTGAATAAGAGTGTCGAAACTGCAATATTGAATGTCGACACGGTAGACCGCGAGTCCTGAATAAGAGTGTCGACACCGAAACTTCAAAGTGTCAAGACGGTAGGATGGGAGCCCTGAATGAGAGTGTCGACGCTGAAATGTTACAGTGTCGAGACCGTAGCATGCGAGCCCTGACGGAGAGTGTCGACGCTGTAATGTTACAGTGTCGAGACCGTGGGATACGAGCCCTGAATGAGAGTGTCGACGCTGAAACGTTACAGTGTCGAGACCGTGGGATACGAGCCCTGAATGAGAATGTTGACGCTGAAATGTTACAGTGTCGAGACCGTGGGATGTTACAGTGTCTAGACCGTACGTTGCGAGCCCTGGAGTAAATTGTCGACGCCGAAATTTTTCAGTGTTAAGACCGCAGGATGCGAGCCGCGCGTAAGGGTGTCGACGCTGGAATATTTCAGTGTCGAGAAAGCAGGATGAGAGCCCCGAGTAAGAATGTCGACGCCGAAATATTTCAGTGTCGAGACCGCAGGATGCGGGCCCTGCATAAGAGTGTTGACGCCGAAATATTTCAGTGTTGAGACCGCAGAATGTGAGCCCCGGGTAAGGGTGTAGACGCTGGAATATTTCAGTGTCGGGACCGCACGATGCGAGCTACAGGTAAGGAAGTTGACGCCGGAACATTTCAGTGTCGAGACCACAGGATGCGAGCCCTGAATGAGAGTGTCGACGCCGAAATATTTCAGTGTCAACACCGCAGGATGTGAACCCCGGATGAGAGTGTCGTCGCCTAAATATTACGGTGTCAACATTGCGATTTGTAGGTGGGGCAGCGGTATGACGTATACTGATGTTATCTTTCAATGCACAATGTAACGGTTAAAATTCGTACGACTTTATAACTTGTTCTTAATATGGTATAAAACGGAATGAATTCAAAACGTTACATTGCACATCAAAAGTTAACATCTCTACGCGCAATACCGTTGATTACACACATATACACAGGTACATACAGTTAATATTATTACAATAATTTAGTTTATTTATTGAGTAGTTATATATTGTTTATACTCAAGAGGTGAATCTTTTACGCAACGATTACACTGTCACAACCGACGATTTTTAATTTTATTTTATATATAGCAAAGATTCTATAAGTTTTCCTTCCGAGAACTCTTAAAATGACAGTGCCGAGTAACACTCGACACTTGCGGCCATAAATTATGATACGCGACACACGCTCCCGAGTTAGGTCCAGATTTGTAACCGAAACACTTCTAACCAAACGGGTAAAGGCCGATCTAACTTCCGAATGTATTTCCGGATTGCGTTATTGACGATACTGAACATCCGCTCGCCTAATTAGGTCACGACGATACTACTTCTAAGAAAACCCATAAAACCCTACCATTTTCCATATCTCAGCCCTATAAAAAGGCCACGTCTAACCACAATCATTGCATTCTGTTCACACCTAGCGTCGCGTCTATGCGGTTAGCCGTAGTTCAGTTTGTCATTAGTTTATAGTGAAACTCTGCTAGTCAGTTTTGTACCGTACTTAGAGTCACACGGCAATACTCCCAGCAGCAGTTCAAATTATTCATTTTATTTTACACTGAAACTCTGCTAATCAATTCTATACCGTACTTAGTGTCACACGGTTATACAACTAGTAGTAGTTCAGATTATCGTCTATTGCAAAGAGACTTTTCATTTCAAGCATCGAATCATTATAAACGAAAGAAGTAATAATCCAACGAATCAAACAACGCGTCGAAACCAAAGATAAACTGTCATCGACTTAAAACTAGTAAGAATCAACCAGAGAATAACCAAAGGACACCTCTCCGGTAACGTAATCATTTATATTGTATCAAGTTTGTATTTCACCATTTATATTTACTAATCCTTTACTTTCATTAAAGAAGTGCATAAAGAATCTCTAATCTCTTTATTCACGAACTACACCTTTTCCCTCTCCTAGTCGCAACTTAAAGATAAAAGGCAAGACTTCTCGAGGTCTATCAGTGTGCGCCCACCATACTCTTAGGAGTATATCTATATACACGCACAGCGTATATATTCTGATAGGAAAAGCTTATGGAACATAGCGTTTACCGCTCGACGCTCAAATATCCGACTCTTCCTCCACGTCACTCGGACGTGACAACACATCCGTTATATACTGTAATATTGTTTTTCAGATCATGCATACGTTTTGATTATAAAATTGTAATTAATTGGTAATAATTCAATCTGTTTCCCAAACATTTGCCATTCTCACTCCGTAGGTATTGGGCTCTGATTTGGTAATGATAGCCGGTACCATGACATTGTCTTCGTGAACGAATTTTATATTTTTGTTCGGTTTTAACGACACAATGTGTCTGGTTTCGCACAACACACCGGTATTTTCGTAATCGCTAACAAACATTCCTTTTATTACAATGCCTTCCTCATTTTCGAAGTTCACTATTGACAATACTTCAGCAAACTGTTTGGTCGTAGTATACACGTATTTGTCCGAATTTCTTAGTAGTAGTAGTGGAGTTTTACATGCATACCCTTGTCGGGTTTTTACATGGTGCGCTTTTTGTATTTCCTCTATTTTATTTTTATTTCCACTATTTGTTTCGTTTTCTTCCCACTGTTTGTTTTTCTCCACTGCTCACACTGTGGACCTACATTTTTTACGTGGGTTCCGAACCACAGAGAGTACAGCTTAGGACACTTAGAAAAATCCATTGATGTCGGCGGCGGGAATCGAACCCGGGCTCGCTGGGGGGGAGCCGGGCCCGTTACCACTGAGCCACTGCCTCTCTTCATGTCCGAATTTCTATTATTGTTATTCTCACTGTCGAAGCTGCAATACAATGACCCATTTATTATGGTTTTCTTGTATTCGATCATTTCGTCGCGACAGCTGTATTGTTCCACGGTCAATGCTCTACGCTCGGAATCACTCGGCTTTCTCATTACAAACTTTCCGAACCCGTGAAATTTTTGCATTTGACCCCTATACCATCATTAATAAATGGTCGTTTCTTTCCAATATTGTAAATATCCAATACCTCTTGCCTTACTTCTTTTTTAACGCTGTGATCATGCATCACACATCGCATATAATCGTGCATCAAATACTTGTGCATCACTTGGTGTTGTCTACCGGTAGGCCCATGCAGGGATTCGATAATTTTTTTGTTATATTCTTCGTATATAAACGTACTATGTGCTGTAACGGAGATTTTCCTATCGGGGTCCATCTCGTCCCTTCTCGGCTCGTACCGCTCCTCCCGCTGACCCGCGGCCGCGAGGACGGGCAGGGCGCCAGGCACGACGTGCCGCCGACCACGTCGACTTTTGATTCGCCCGCCCTCGACGATCGGGTTGGGCCGGGTAACGCGAGGAACGAGACGACCGAGGCGGTCCGGCTACTCAGCTCCACAGCTGAGGTACGAAGAGGTAGAGGGGGGAATTCTTTGGCGAGAGAGTAACAGGCGGAGGGAACACACGACACGAAATCAAATACGCGAAAACACGGAAATTAGCGTTTAACAAGTCGTTTGTTCAGGCAAAAGGGATGAGCAGCGATACAAAAGCAAATGGTTGATTAGGAGGTCGGGGCGGCCCACGGCCGGCCCGCCTCGCGAAACAATTAGTTAGCGAAGATGACAATAAAAAAAAATAATAATATAACTTCCGCGAGAGCTGTCGTTAGGCGCGGTACTCGACGGACGATCGATTGGACTAATTATCCCGAGCGGCAGGGCGAAGGAAAACGTGGTCGAACGACGCTCTGACGGCGGCTGGGCGTCTGATCCGTTTGTGACGCCGTGCCAAGAAGGCGAGGCAAGGTAATGCAAGGTAAGACGTCATCAGACTCACAGAACGCCCCAGCCAAGGTAACCAGACCAGAGCGGCGTCGAAGGCAAAGGTAATCGTCCCTAGCCGCGAGGGTTTTCCCGGTCCGATGCAAAATCGCGAAGCAAGGTAAGGGCCGAGTGAGCTACCCCGGAATCAGACTCTGGCTGCGGCCAGGCGACTGCTCTGTTTGTGGCGCCGCGCCGAGAAGGCAAGGAAAGGTAGTGCAAGGTAAGGCGCCATCAAACTCACAGATCGCCGTGGTCAAGGTAACCAGACCAGGGCGACTCCGAAGGCAAAAGGTAATCGGCCCTAGACGCGAGGTGGCGGCGGAATCAGGCCAGGCCACCGAAGCGGACCCGGGCATCGGACGGCGGAGTAAGATTCTATTCGCGGGCTCGAGATCGTCAGTCGGGGCGCGGAGACAGCGCTCCCGGTTACAAAAATGTAGGATGAGTGTAAGATAGCCAACAGGGCAGCGCAACGATCGGAAGGATTCACGCAACGAAACTCTAAGATAGTCGCTCAAACGAAAAAAGGCTCGAATACAATGCAATTAGGTACCTCGAAAATAGTAAAGCCACCGAAGGGCTCGACAATGTTGGCACGATAAAATATAGTAGGGAATAACTCGCGAAACAACACGCAGATACGTAACTAGAAGCAACGAATACTATACGAAAGGCAAAATCATATTTCCCGGAATGCGAAACGAAACCACGAAAGGCAAAAGATAATGTTTCCCGGAATGCGAAACGAAGCCCCGAAAGGCAAAATAATATTTCACAGCAAACGAAACAATAGTTCACGAGAGGCAAAAGATATTTCATAGCAAACGAAAACACGAAAGGCAAAAGATATTTCATAGCAAACGAAAACACGAAAGGCAAAAGATATTTCATAGCAAACGAAAACACGAAAGGCAAAAGATATTTCATAGCAAACGAAAACACGAAAGGCAAAAGATAATCACGACCGAACCACCGAACATAACACCGCGCGCACGCAAACAAGCGACTCTACGCCTCGCCGTAGCCCGAGCGGCTTACGTACGAGAGCGAGAGAGAACGAGCGAAAACAAACTTCGCGCGGGCCGGCTTGTTCGAGGCCACGCGCGACAAAGGGGATCCTTCGAGCGGCGACGAAAAGGCAACGAAATAAGACTAAAGATTTCGTCGCTCGAAGAACCTCGTTCAAGAAATTACCGAGCTCACTTTCGCGAAATAATTCGAAATAACGACTAAAGGAAACAACTTTACTGAATACGGAAGCGAGAGTTACGACATGCCA
The DNA here is from genome assembly GCA_963921915.1 of Hyposoter dolosus. NCBI lineage: Eukaryota > Metazoa > Arthropoda > Insecta > Hymenoptera > Ichneumonidae > Hyposoter > Hyposoter dolosus. The sequence continues at coordinate 15,491,518 of OY998136.1, read as the reverse complement.
AGGAAAATTGTTGAGACGCCCTCTAATTGCGACTCGGGCGGTTTGCTCGGTTCTCGATTACGACAACGAAATTAATCAAAGAAATACAGGCGGGCGAGCCGGGGACGGGTGGCCAAGTGCCCGAAAATGGTCAACCCGCTTCCCCCCTGCAGCGACAAAGAGACTTTCCGAAAAGATCTCCCGGAATGGCCGACAATATTCGCCATGCCGGTGATCGTATGCTAGAATTGATTTTAACGAGCAAACCCCCGTAACGCGAGTTGAAGAGAAAAAGGATCGGGCTTACCGAGAAACCTGCGCGTCCAGAAGGTCCCGAACAGCTCGAACAAAGGCAGAAGGTAACGAAAACGGCCAAGATAACGGAAAGGAACGAAGGTGTCACCACTCTGGTCGGACGCCGGCGGGAGACTGATTTGCGTAGCGCGCAAACCTACCTCTCCCGTTCTCGCGCTCTCCCCACCAGCACTAGTCCCGCGCGAGGCAGCTCTAGCGCGCTCTAGGCGCCAGCTAGGCGTCGCCGCGCCGCGCGATGTTTGGCGGGTTATTTGAACCGCGCGTACCGCCGATTGATCAGATCGACGATACGCAAAGCAATTTTCGAGTGACTCCTGTACCTTTCCGCCTGCCGTCTCTCCCAGGATTGCCACCCCCTACGTCTATGTCGGCCGTGCCTCGGGCACGCTTCCTCCGGGGATCCGGGCGAAGTCCATGACGGGGAGAAGGGGAGGCCTCCGTCGCGACTCGCGGATCAGTGCGAGCCGCGGTGGGCCCACTCGCCACCATGGCAAACAGCACCTCCACCCCTGGTATTTCCCGAATCCCGTTACGATGAGGCGCCGGGGTTAGCGGACCGTGGTACCCGAGGTTACAGCCGTGGGCGCAGCAATTACTCGGTTGCAACCGCGAGAAGGTCACGGGGGGCATCATCGAATGGCCACGGAACCAGCGTGCACCTCCGACCGCCCACGACAAGCCAAGTTGGTCTCGACTTAAAACGTTCGACAGAGGCGACGATCCCTAAAGAGAACGGAGCGAAAAGGCAAGGTACAAGGCAAAAGTTAGTCTCCTCGCGAGGAACAAGCGGCGGCGAGGTCGCGCGAGAAACGCGACAAGATGGATGGCAAAACTGCAAGGAAAAGGTAGCTCCCGCGGCTCTCGGCAATCCAAACGACAAGGTAATCTCAACGGCGATGCACGGAAATCGAAAGTTGAGCTCGGTACCCGGGAGGGAAACTCGACGGCAAAACGCGGTGATACTTCGGGGTCGATTGTGATTTTTAACAAACATTACTTTACTTTACTTGACAGGACATTACTTTCTTTTTATCATACAAAACCGCGGAGGGGCACGAAACAATAATACGAGCTTATAATTAATCTTATCCTAAGATACCGCGGTGAGTCTCCGCCGACGCCTTCTCCTCAAACGACGAGTGGCGACCAAAATGCTGGACCGTAAACTCGGTCCACTGGTCGACGGCCCTTCTTACGAGTGACGTGACCGGAAGTTACGTCACAGTGCCCATAACGGACCCCAGTATCGAACGGTTTTTTCCATGTGCCGGAGAATATGCAAGTTGTACGTCATATTTTGTATCCCGAACAATACTTCGTATTGTTTTACGAAATCATTAATCAATTCGTCGGCCCTACTTAAATCGTTACCGGTAAACGAGTTACTGTTCATGATGTGTAGCGCTTCGGAAATTTGGCAAAAAAGTCTAAGATATTCTACCGGTATCAAGTCATTTAAACATTGAACGGCATAGTACAATATCCAATTTCGCCATTCGGAGGCTTTCCAATTTTTACAATCGTCGATATTCCTCGGTTTTCGCGATATTTTACTCGGTGTTCGTATTTTCGACAGCCGATAATTAATTCTGGAACGATACCCTGGCGTACCAAAATACCACGGACACGACGCTGCACTAAACATAATAATTTCAGTTAGAGTCATGAGTTCACTCGTACGTGTATCGGTACGATTTCTAAATTCCCTAACAGGATATTTCCGGTTCAATCGACTTACAACTTCACCTGGCTCATAACAGAACGTGCACCCGTATTTCCCGTGAAATATTTTCATTTTTTAAATTTCCCACCTAGCCATGGAATCTACGGTAACAATCGTCGTTACAAATTTACTCGTCACCATGTCAGCGCCGTCAGGCTTCCATTTGATACCGGAAGTGTACAATGATCTGAATTCATCAATAATCGGCTTCAAGTATGTGATGAAATTTGGACTCCCCGTCCCCACATAACTTCCCGCTAATATCATATATCGTTTGCGCATATGAGGTGGAAGTTCGTTTATCGTTAATAAAACAGGCCAGGCACTAGCCTTGGACGATTCGCTGACCTGACAGCCATCTGTATTCAAGGTTAGGGAGTAATTAAACCTTGAATGCAAGAAGTTATTATCACATTGCATTTTTTTATATGCAATACCGTCGTACAGATCTTCTACCGCCGTAGGATTAACCTTCTTCCTATCAAACCGGTAATTGAGAAGTTTCCAAAAATGAGGTATAGCAAATAATCGTTTCAATTGTGCAGTTATGTTGAGCTGTAGAAAGAAGGAAGTATTTTTCAAGGGTTTTTCAGGGTCATACGCATTGCAATTGCAATCTTTAATCTGTGATGCACCTGACTTGATGACTCTACTGCAAGAACGGCAATAAATGTGTCGCGTTTGTAAAGTCTCTTCCTTTCCCCCAAGACGTTTTCGCAGGGCTTTTTGCGTGGTTGATATTGAACATTCGTTGATAATTTGCTTCAATAATGTCAGAAAAGCTAACATAACTACACTGGGCAAATGGAAACGCTCGGTTATCGCTAGAACTTTTATAATAAGTTCACCTTCCTTCACATTCGGTCTCATTGTTACTACGTTTCCCTGATCTAGTTTGTACGTTTGACCGGTATAATCCACGTCTTCGGCTCCGTCGTTGACATCGCCATCATCGTCGATGTCTTCATTGATATCATAATCATCGCTGTCATGGTTGTCGACGTCCTCGTCGTCGACCTCTTCGTCGAACTCGTAGTAGACCTCGTCGTCGACCTCATCGTTGACCTCGTCGTTGACGTCGTCGTTGGCCCCGTCGTCGTCGTCGTCGTCGTCGTCGTCGTCGTCGTCGTCGTCGTCGTCGTCCACTTCACTCTCGAGCACGCCAACGTCTAGTCAGTTATTAATGGGATAAAAACATGTTAACATTACCGTTCCTATTGCCACCATCGTTCCGGACAGAATAGTTGTCTGCATAATGATTTGTATTACCTTGATCATTGTTGACCGAGTTCTGTTCCTCGGTGTCGTTATTCATCTCCCCGCTCGTATTATCCCCATTACCGGTATATTCTTCCTCATCGTCGTATTCATGTGCATCCCGCGTACTTTCTTCGCAAGGTTCGTTTTCCGTGTCGCCGTTGGTTGGTTCGTCGTCGACGCGTTCTATCTCGGTTGATTGGGAAGTGGAGGCCCCATCACGTACCGTTTCCTTTCTCTTTGTTCGTGGCTTTCTCTTACCGGGACCTTTTGGGCGTTGTACAATACAATGATGTATCATAATATCATATCATTGTCATTTATTTACAAAAACTGAAATATTTATAATTATATTGGTCTATGATTACCGGTTCGTACGTGTAGTTGGGCCATTCGAGAATTTATGGATATCTTCCATGTTTTTGAAGGAAATGGCGTTCAAAAATCTTAAAATGCTTATCGGAGGTCTCTTTTTTCCTGAACGTTGTTTTAACCGTTCCATGTGTTCGTTTCGCTTTTATGCTTACATCGTCGATGTTTTCAATCTCTTTTCTATTTAGCTTTCTGTTGGGAAGTGCTGCTTCATCTCCTGCGGCGCTCATGACCAGTATATCTGTGAGTAAATTGATTAAATATTTCAATTTTTAATCCGGAAGTGATATGTGCTAAATAACGAGCGCATTTGCATTCCAACGGCCTAGATTTTTTTTTTTTGCTGGAGGGGGAAATGCATTTACGCACCATAGGGGTCTCGTACTGAAGACCCCCGTATGCCGGACTCCTCAGCTGAGATCTACCGGCTAAAACCCCCTCCAAATCTTGGTTAACAATTTTGGGACTGATTTCTACAATGCAACTGACATCGCCGACAAGGAGTTGGATAAACAGCGGTAGAGATAACAGGTAAGTGCTAATGAATTTTGTGAAAACTTTTTTCCAAAATTGTGCACCATGCTCTCACTCGGGGAAGAAATCTGGAACTGAGTACTTTCTTCAATTGTATTATTTACAGACTTGCCACTTAAGGAATGAACAAAGATCGCATCATGATTAAGTATTTGATAAAAAGAATAAATAAATCGTCACGGTAATAGGAGAAAGAACTTTTTTGATTTATGTGTGTAACCCCTTTTTCTTTTTTCATCGGTTCTTTTGATCGTTGATGCTCGTGTTAGAGAACATAAAAATCTTTCAACAGCCACGCAAAAATGATGAAGGGAGGTGCTGCGATTGTATATGAGGGAAGGCCGCCATGTCAGGCTAGAAGCTTCGAGAACCGAGGAAACGGGAACTGTAACAGAGTGCGGAAGGAGCCACGAGGCGAAGAGTGAGATTTGGTATACGGACGTGATATACGTCGAGAGGCACCGTGCGGTAGTCATGGCCGTGGGTGGCGAAGGGAAATAGAGCGTGGGTAAATCACGAACGAAAAGTCCGTCGCAGCTTTAGCTCTAAGTGTGAGTGACCGCAGTTTAATTTATCTATGTAACCTGTTCAACTTCTTACCCAGCTCAACAAAATGAAAAATTATTGTTATACGACAAAATAAGAAGCAAATTCTCCCTTCCCCCTTCTCCTCTTCATTGAATACCAATGTAAAATAACAAAACTTAAAAATCAATCGAAGTGTCATCGTCTAGCACGAGAGAATCTTTTCCAATCATTCGATTTTCGTAATAGTTTCGATATCACGACAACATCGAAATCCAATCGAAGTTTTTTCGTCCACCATGAAAGAATATTTCCCAATCGTTACGGAGCTATTCGATTTTCCTAACAATTTCCATCCCTACAGAATTTGGAAATACAACCAGAGAGTCTCCGTCCACCATGAGAGAATATCTTCCAATCGAGACGATAACATTCGATTTTCGTAATAATTTCGATATCACGACAACATCGAAATCCAATCGAAGTGTTTTCGTTCACCATGGAAGAATATTTCCCAATCCTTACAGAGCTATTCCATTTTTGTAACAATTTCGATCCCTACAGAATTTGGAAATACAACCAGAGAGTCTCCGTCCACCATGAGAGAATCTCTTCCAATCGAGACGATAACATTCGATTTTCGTGATAATTTCGATATCACGACAACATCGAAATCCAATCGAAGTGTTTTCGTCCACCATGGAAGAATATTTCCCAATCGTGACAGAGCCATTCGATTTTCGTAATAATTTCCATCCCTACGAAATTTGGAAATCCAACCAAAGAGTATTTGACGACCATGGACCCATATTCTACAATTGCTCACAGAAGCAGTCTACATCTCCAACCTTTTACATACTCCGAACAAACTGGTCTTGAGATAATAGTTCTCGAACGTGAAGAAGATATCGAGCGCGGTGCGTGTATACCTAATGTTAATGCGCTGACAATCGTGTGTACGGTGGCAGGAACATGCTGTGGTGGAGAAAACCGGCTTGATTATCGTTCAGTCTGACGGAGCGTTCTGGGCTCTAAAGTTGGCTTCGCGCGTGTATAGGTTCTCGTCTTCGCTTGCGTGGTTTACTTGAAAATATTTCTCATACTAAGGAAAATTACGAATTGTGTCTCATCTTATGTGGGGCCATTACTAGAGAATTTTTTTTACAAATATTCGCAAGATTTGTGTGATAATAATATTCCAAAATGAGCATTGAATACAACGATTTCGGAGTAATAATGCTTCTTCATCACCTAATCTCGCCGGGTTTATGTGATATTACAATGCTTCGTGAACGATACTGCACGCTACAATTTAATCTGTTCCGTTACTACCATACTGTTGCTCAAATTGTTAATTCTGAAAAAGTTAGTGCTGGCTGAATTTACAATGGGTTAATTAATATCATTGATGTCAAGCAACGTCCACAACGCCTACTTATCCAAGATGGCGACGCATCGGCGAAACGCCGCGAGGTCATCAGCGTGCGGCCAACGATAGTTCGCCATTTTGAAACGGGTAAGTGCTGAGAAAATAATTCTCGTGCATGGAGAAGCCAACGAGCGCATGCGCAAACATTCTTAGTGTTGAGGCGCTGGAGCGCTCTGCTTTAGTATCCTGGCCATAATAATACCACCTCATTCAATTAATTTAATTATTCATTTTTAATGGATGCAGTTCTAATTCGATTTCAATCGGACAAGACGCCTTCAGCTACCGGGGCCGAAAGCTTTCATTTTTAAATTGTTTACCGACACGAAAAGACTTTGGCGTCATTTATTGAACCGTAATATTGCAGAAAAACAAATATTCACGAATTGAATTGAATAGTCAGGAGTACGCGTTTCGTGGAATAACAATTATCATCCTCCATTCATACGGGTACCAAAACTGTTGGCCGTTCGTCGTGACAAATCGCACCAATTTACATTTTTCTTTCGAGGTAAAAGAATAATTTCCTGAATGACCCGAAAAAAATTGCTTTCGTTTTCGAATTGTTTACCGCTACGACGGGAGTATGACATAATATTAGCAACCGTAATATTGTAGAAAGTAAAATAAAGTATTCACGACTTCAATTGAATAGTCGCGAGTACGCGTTCCGTGGGATAGAAATTATAATCCTTCATTCATAACGGTACCTGAATGGTTGGCCGGTTGTCGCGACAAATAGGTCTAACTTCAAAACGGAACATCCTGTGGGTCGCAACCCACGGCAATTACTGACGCACGGTTCACGTTTTCCGTTCGCAACCCACGGCCATTACTACCATGGTTCTCCACCACGTATATCCCGTCTCACCCGTATCTTAAATCCCTTTCTCCGCCTCGTGACTCCTTCCGCAAGCTCCCGGCTCCCTCGGATTCTCGAAGCTTCTACCGTCCTAACATAGCAGCCTTCCCTCAATGTCGCGTCCCAATTTCCCTCGATTATTTGTGCATGGCTATTCGGATATCATAATTTTCGTTAACATTACTGCAAGTTTTTAGCACAATAGAATCGTGATTCGTCATTTCGCTGTTACAGAAGCACGACAGGAAAACTAAAAAGGATAATTTAGCTGAGATCATGCTTGGGGTGGAGAGCGTCGAAGAAATCAAACCGGTATGTTGCGTCGAATTGGTAAAAATTGTTCGGACCAATACGTTTAAAATCCAAATTTAATATTCGTTTGTCGTGGATGCAGACATTAAGGCCCGTCAAAGGGCAGCCGCTGGCGAAAATCGGAGAAACAGCAGGGAATAGCGAAAAAACACCGTTGGATGGAATATACGCTTCACAAACTTATTGCAGTGGCAATATCTATGACGACGGAGCAATGATTATGAGCACAATTAAAGAATGGCGCAACGAACCAGGTTTTGGACCCGAAAGCACCTTCAAAAGCAATACTGAGAATGATTCAATGGTTAGTTGATGAGTACCACTTTGCATGATGAAGCAAAACTTTTCGGATTTGAAATGGAGATGAGATTGATCATGAAATAACGCGATCATAGTTCTTTTAATTGTCGGAATAATTTTATTAATGCTGTTAGAAAAACATATCTTTTCTTATTGGTATTGCAAACCTAAGAAACATTCTACTGGTACAATCATATTTTTGGATTCGTACGCTTGCGCTGCCGCGTCTCTTGATAGGTTTTATTGAGGATTGGGGATATTAATAAAAATTGTCGGACTTACAGAATACAGAATAAGTAGTAGAGCTACAGGCGTTCTGGACCAAATGGCGGCGAGGGGTATGAGGTGGCGGGGCGGGAGCCCCGCCGCCTCATGCCCCTCGCCGCCGAGCTGGACCCCGCTCTCTCCCCATACCCCTCGCACGTAGGCTGAGACACTGGTCGTGTGGATGTCGGAGAGAGAGAGAGGGATAGATGGGAAGAATTATGGGAGTGTGAGAGAGATGGATAGCATTCGTCGTAGCGGGGTAGTTAAAATAAATATAAAAGATGCGTATACAATTAAAGATACCCAAAGGTATTTATTGGAAAAAACAAATTTCGCATTATTTTAATGTTACAAAAAAAAATTTTGAATATTATTTTTATGATGAAGAGCTCTCTCTGAAACAGAGCAAGAAAAAAAAATCTATTACTATCCTGTTTTATGAAATATTTATTTTTAATTATTGTAATTATATAAAAACTTACTGTCTGCAGTCCAAGCAAACTTCCTCAGCCACGAGCTGATACAGCCTCGTACCACAATCATCGCAGTATTTTAGCGAGAATGCGTTGAAATGCTCGATGACATGCCAACGAACGATCGATAGGCTAGAGAACATTTCCCCTCTGGTCACATGGACGCATACACCGCAAAGCCTATTCCCGCGTTCAGTCTTATAATACACGCTCACAGCACAACTTTTTGATTTTTCGGTAATTGAGTTTTTACACTTTTCGGTAAAAACATGTCGAAGTTTTTTCGATTCGAAAATCATGTTATCACTGTCGTTGAAAACTGTTTCCTGATTTGCCGCCATTTCAATGTCACAAACACTTTTCAATGCACAAACGATTGTCGAAGGATGGGACACGACTGTGAAACGTTCGCGATAAATGCTTGCAGAGTAATGAACAGATTTTCAAAATTTGTTAGGATTGTTCTCATTCCCTCTCCACTTTTTTTCCCCATCATGCGATTTTCCAATTGTTTTCTAAGAGACGTTTTTAGCATGGTCCAGCAAACTTTGACCATCCTAATGGAGTGCTTTTTTTCAAATAGGATCATTTTTGGCCTATGCCGACGTCCCATTTTTTTTCTACATTGAAAGATTGTAACAAGTCAAGGTTTACGCTTCATCAATGCAATTCGGGAAATGAATTTGTAATCTAATCGGCTCCAGCCCAACTTTGACCATCCTAATGGAGTGCTTTTTTTTCAAATAGGATCATTTTTGACCTATGCCGACGTCACATTTTTTTTCTACATTCCAATCATTGCAGCGAGTCGCCACGATCCTTGCAGCTCGGGAAATGTGCTCTTGGGTGGCAAACTTTATTACCCTAGATAATCTTAAGATGTCCTGCAACAATTTTACATCTTTTCGGGGGAAAAAAAAAAAAGGTTTCATGTAGAAGACCAAGCCAGCCACGGTCGAAGCCGCACGCCTTGCAGCTTGGGAAATGCACTCTTGGGTGGTAAACTTTATTACCCTAGAGTATCTTAAGATGTCCTACCGCAATTTTCCATCGTTTTTCGGAGGAAAAAAAAAAAAGGTTTTAGGTGGAAGACCGACAAAATCCATACAGTCGCGGTCGAAGCCTCACGCTGATTGCATCTGGCCGCCCTTTTTTTTCACCATGTCACAATCCGAAAAAAGTTTAACTGCACAAATCCCGGTGATTAGCACGCTAGAAGAATATAATAACTGGGAAAAAAGATGTGACAACTACATAAATTCATTGAGGGCTGAGGCTCAGGTTAAGCGTATCCGATTGCGCTTAGGATATAATCAGTGGGTAGAGGCTCAAATCCTTCGTTTAGAGGGTTTAAAGCATTCAACGAGCCGACGTTTTTTGCACACTGGTGCGGGAAATAGTGGTGACAACGGATTGATTTGGCGCGAGATAGAGAGTGCGTTTAAAACTCGTGTAACAACCGGTGCCGTTATAAATCAAAATCATATTGATCCGAGGTTATTCCTCCTGGATGCAAGTGCAATAGTTATTGAAAAAGTGCAAGAGGCTATTCGGCAACATGACTGTGTTAAAGTGAATACGCTCTTTAATGGTGAATTTACAGCGGCGGACAAACACGCGTACAAACGTGTCAATGTGCGGAATGTCGAACTTTTTAGAACATCGGACTTGACTGCATGGTTTGAGGAGCGTATTATCGAGCCTACTCTGGCTCTGCTCAATGAGTTTCAAGATCGCGACAGTGGATGGTCATTACTGCGTATAATAAATTTAACTGTAAATATCAACAAATACAAACCCTTGAGAGCCGGTTGTACTATTAGACTTCCGAGGGAAGTAAAGCTGAAGAAGGCGGTTATAAATGTTCAATCGCGTGACAATGCATGTTTTGCATGGGCAGTGATAGCAGCTCTATATCCTGCAGAGATGCATAGTGATCGTGTGTCTTCGTATCCCGACTATAGTACCAAACTCAAATTCACGGGCATTAGCTTCCCCGTTTCGTTGAATAATGTGAAAAAATTTAAAGTTCTGAATGATCTTTCAATTAATGTTTATGGACTGAAAAATCATACGGTGGTACCGATTCATCTCACGGAAAAGAAGAGGGTCAAGCACATTAACCTGCTCTATTTGGAGAATGCTCGAGGGAATGGGATTGGACACTACGCGTGGATAAAAAATCTTTCACGTCTGGTCGGTTCAAATTTGAGCAAATATCATGCTAAGAAACACATCTGCGATCGGAAAGTTTGAATAATATGAGAAAAAAAATCGGCTATTGTCATTTTGGTTAACTTTTTTTTTCCACTTTCCAGGTGTTTACATTATTTTCCAACGATTCATAAGTTGCAATTGCACGAGGTGGATTGTGCAGAGTTGAATGAGTGGCAGTTCGACTACCAAACGCCGGCGACCAGTGGTTGAGCTTCAAAAATTCACAGCGGAAGGAGCGGCTCCCTTTCATCGTCTACGCCGATCTGGAGTGCATCCTGGAAAAAATCAGCGACGAAGAGAAGAAGAATGAAAATCGACATCAACACCATCGAGCGTTTAGTGCCGGCTATTATGTAAGTTGCTCATATGATGCGTCGCTATCCCAATATTATGAGCATCGGGGAGATGATTGCATTGTATGGCTGGTGAATCAGTTGAGGGAATTAGCTTTGCGGGTTGAAAAAATCCTATTGAACAATGTCCCCATGAAGGAGCTCACGTCTGATGAGTGGAAGAGATTCCAAGAGGATAAAATGTGTCATATTTGTGAGAGAGATTTTATGAGAGACGACATGCGTGTGCGTGATCATTGTCATCTGACGGGGCAGTTTAGAGGACCAGCCCACTTAGAGTGTAATTTAAATTATCAACACGCATTTTACATTCCAGTTGTGTTTCACAATTTATCGGGTTATGATGCACATTTTATTATCAAAGAAGTTGCTACAGCGTTCGAGGGTAAGACCGAAGTTCTACCCCTGACGAAGGAAAAATATATTTCATTCTCAAAGACAGTTCAAACTTCGAAGAACTCGAGAAAAAATATCAAGTTACGATTTATCGACTCCTTCAAATTTCTTGCAGCTGGTCTGGACAAGCTCGCATCTTTTCTAACTGAGGATAAACTAAAAATTTTAAAATCTCAATTTCAAAATTTATCGCAGGATGATTTCAAGCTATTAACGCGAAAAGGAGTATTCCCCTATGAATATATAGATTGTAGGGAAAGATTAGAAGAGACATCACTTCCCCCTCAAGACGCATTTTATAGTTCTTTGACGGGCGAGAGCATAAGCGGGTCAGAGTATGCACATGCTAAAAATGTATGGGAACGCTTTTCCCTCCGAACGCTCGGCGAGTACAGCGATCTGTATTTGAAAACAGATGTCCTTCTGTTGGCCGACATTTTTGAAAACTTTCGTGACACGTGCATGCTGAGCTATAGCCTTGACCCAGCGCACTATTACACCCTTCCCGGCTACACTTGGGATGCAATGATGAAAAAAACTGACGTACAATTTGAATTGCTCACAGATATCGACATGGTATTATTCATTGAGAGAGGTATACGCGGTGGTTTGAGCCAATGTTCTACCCGATATGCCCAAGCTAATAACAAATATATGAAATCATTTAATCCGTCGAATCCTTCATCATACCTCATGTATTACGATGTAAACAATCTGTATGGTTGGGCAATGAGTCAACCTCTGCCCTACGCAGGTTTTCAATGGGTCGAAGATATCGCAAACTTTAATGTAGAATCGATCGCACTGGATTCGCCAGACGGCTACATCCTCGAGGTTGATTTAGAATATCCCAAGAACTTGCATGACGCACACGCAGATCTACCGTTTTGCCCAACACACGCTAAGCCACCGGGCAAGAAGCAGGAAAAATTGCTTGCAACTGTGGAGGACAAGACACGTTATGTTATACACTATCGTGCCCTCCAACAATGTCTGCAGCATGGACTCAAACTCTCTAAAATACATAGAATAATTAAATTCAAACAATCCTCTTGGCTACGAACGTATATAGAGTTGAATACTTATTTTCGAACTAATGCAAAAAATGAGTTTGAAAAAACATTATTTAAATTGATGAACAATGTGGTGTTTGGCAAAACGATGGAGGATGTACGCAGTCATGTACAAGTTAAAATCTTGACTGAATGGGAAGGCAGGTATGGTGCAGAGGCAATGATATCGAAACCGAACTTTCATAGTCGTAGCATATTTGCAGAAAATCTTATTGCCGTGGAATTACGTAATCTCGAGGTGAGATTTAATAAGCCCATCTATGTGGGCATGTCAATTTTAGACATTTCAAAGACTTGCTTGTACGAATTTCATCATGATTTTATGGTTCCGCTATATCGAGACAGGTGCAACGTGATGTATACTGATACTGATAGTCTTATATACCATATTCAATGCGAGGACGTGTATGAGAATATGCGATGTAACATTAACAAGTTCGACTCGAGTGACTATCCCGCCGACAATGTGTATAATATTCCACTCGTAAATAAAAAGGTGCCGGGACTCATGAAAGATGAGAGCAATGGTGCGATTATGAGTGAATTCGTTGGGCTCAGGTCAAAAATGTATGCGACCCGCGTTGAGGGAAAAAAAGAGACGAAAAAAGTTAAGGGTGTGAAGAGCAATGTGGTTGCGAGGACTATAACCTTCGACGATTATACAAAATGTTTGACAGATGATATTGAGATGAGTCGCGGTCAATCCTGTATTCGATCAATACTGCATCAAGTTTATACGATTTCTGAAACAAAAATTGCTCTAAGTCCGCACGACGACAAACGTTATATAATCCCTGAGACTGTAAGAACTCTACCCTGGGGACACTACAAAGTGCCGCTGTAATTTTTCAAGTGTCGGTAATAAAAATCTTTTCAAAAGCCCATGTGTTGATCCTTCCTGCATGGACGCGAGCAGCCTTGAGACGGGGCAGGGTAAAAAAAACATCCACAAGTATGATTTTCCACAATTCCTTTATTTTTCCTTATTTATCCAACTATTATGTGTATTGTCAAAACCGAGCCATTTTACGAGCGATCGATTGCCACGCTTCTTCAACACTTTCTCAACGAGGTAAATATCAGGATATTTCACATGGAGTAGCTCATGCTGATAGAAACCACCGGCAGTGGGCTCATCCCGATAATCCTTCAAATTGTATGTTATGGGGAGAGTTTTTCTCACGCGATCGATCGTAAATATTTCCGTTGTCCAATTTGGTGTGTAACCCTTCTCAAATACATTCTTGAATTTACTAATACGAACTTTATCCCCAACTTTGAATTTTCGTCCCCCCCCCCCCCCCGCCACCACTGTCACATCCGTTTTGTTGAAAACATTAAACAAAATTTCCTTTTCATTTGTAATATTGACATTTTTCGGTTTCATTTTAATTGTGCGATGAATGGTGTCATTATATTCATTAATTAACTTTTTAATAATATCGAGCCATTTCCAGCTTCCGCGAAAGCTAAACTGAATCCACATTTTGTTCTTCAGCGTACGATTGAAACGTTCACAAATGGAGGCTTTCAAGTTGCTATACGTGGAATACATATGAATGTTGAACTTTTCAAGCATTAACTTAAAGTCCGAATTATAGAATTCTTTGCCATGATCGACGTGTAGGTTTTTCGGCACACGTCCCTCCTCGAGTATAGACTTCATTGCAGCGGTGACATCTTTCGCACTCTTCGTTTTCAAAGGTTTGGCCCATGCGAATCTGGAGAATATATCGATGACGGTGAGGAGAAATTTATGCTTGGAGTTGTATTGGGCATATGCAGACATATCCACGAGATCAGCCTGCCACGTCTCGTCTAGACCACGTATATCCACATGGCGACGTGGGAAATTTCGTCGAGCTGGCTTGTGCAACTCCTCAACCACCGTACGCTTCTTATCCACTCTCATTTCTTCCCCACTCGATATTTATCTTTCTCTGCAGGTATCCCTTGCGGATTAATCAATTTTTTCCTAATCGCATCCAAAACTGAGTTGATTGGACTTTCTTCCTGTTCTCTCGATGCAGCCTCCTCCTCCACCTGCTTCAACATAGATTGAGCGATATTTTTTGAGGCTCGCGGGCTCGGAGTGGAGTTTGAAACTTTTCGCTTAGGTTCGTCGTTCTTCGCACGGTGCACTTCCTCACGGAGCACGTTGATCTCAGCTCGCAAACGAACTTCAAGAGCAGATATCCTCGATTCAAAATGTTTAATTAACGAGCTTTTTAATTCATCGGTCCGATTATTCACATATTGTCGCAGGGCTACTCCGTTAATAGCGTCATAGGGTTCATCTGTCGAACCAACGTTGCACAGTCGTTTATTGTTCAGAGAATAATTACCGTCTGCAGTGAGCGTAAAACCAAATCCGGCTATACCAGCAGGACCCGCACTTGTACTCAACTGTCGTCCAAACACATCAACAGTCACGTCGGGAATGTGTGAAAAACCTGGCTCACACGCGTTAATAAATAATTTCGGCTTCACGCAGTTCCTCAATAATTGAAATAATCTCGTTGGAATGTGCGGAGTTGCCGGCGGCTTGAGACGCAAGTAATAGACGGAGACGGTCGACTAACTCATTCGGATCATCCCAGTAAACATACTCAAATGTTGTGTTTTTTCCAGCCATTTTAAACACACCACCACCACCACCACCACCCTTATGCGACCTCTCATCATTCTCCTTCTCCTCAACACTCCGACCCACTATGTTTGATATTAATTTTTGAATTTATAACTTTGATCTCGACGTATTGCACCACTACGTTTATAAAATTTTCTAGCCGCGTTTGTGGTAATAATAATTTTTGCATAAACGGTCAAATCGTTGGGGGTTAAATAGTTCAAGCTGGGCACTTTTTTGAACAACAGCTCAACTAATCCCGCGGTTTTTGGATACTTTTGAACTCCAATGCGAATGAAATTAGGTTGGAAGTCAATCGGTGAATCGCCAATCATGAGTTTACTGCCAACAAGGTTTCGCACTCCATATGAGACGTCGAGCATTATTTTTTTATCATTGTGAAGAAGTCCCAAATATTCTTTCATTAATTCGTCAACATCGGCGGTTGATTTATCATCGTCATCAGTTGATATCCCATCCTCACCATCCGCAGCATCTTGTTCAATAACCGTCTCGTCGAGAATCCCGGATAAGTCTTGAAGTGTGTCATTGTGATGTTCATCCTCCGCCTCCTTCACCTCCTCCTCCCCCTCCTCCTTCTCCTCCACCTGCTCCTCCTTCTCCTTCTTAATATTCAATTTTTCTTCCTCAATTTCATGCTTCACCCTCTTGTTGTATGAGACCAGCTTTTCCAACGGTGTGACAATTGGTTTGAACACATCTTGCATTTTCTTTTGCGTAAAATCATGTCCACTCTTCAACATTCGATGTTTTCGTCTGATGGCATCACTCGCCTTGGCAAGTTCATGCAATATTGTCTTTTCCCTCAAAATGTCTTTGCTCTTCATGTTTACACGTGCAAAGTACAGCTGCGACTGTCGGTTTTTCAACGATGAGCACTCATTTATCGACCGTTAGAAAAGAATCGAAACCTCTTCTATATCTACCCGCATTTATTTCACTTTCCTTGTCAATGGTGATGAATCCATACTTATCAGATTTCCAACACTTTATGCACAAATCTCTGAAGCGATTATAAGTCATATCGGTATTGACATGATCGTTATACACATGTTTAAGGTTCATATCGTCCTGTTTGAGGAGCACCACCAAATTTGCATTATCCCTGACGAGATGTTTTGGGATCCGAGTATATGTCTGATAGAGATAAAAACTATCGACAATCTCGTGTCTACCCATGGAAAAAAATGCTCTCACATTATCCTGTTTTTCACATGCTATATCGTCAAAGATAAATATGGAATTTGGACGGGCGTCGCTCGGTGAGACAACTTGTTCATGCTCATTGAATGGATAATATTTAATCCCCTCCACTGGTTGAAGTAATTTTTCAAGTAGCCGATATTTTGGTTGTTTTAGCGACTTGGAATAAAGATAAACATTCTCAAATCTCAGGCCATTTGGATGAATTAAAAGTGTGAGTAAAGCATTTGTTTTTCCACAATTCGACGGTCCACAAAACACGGCGCGTATGCTGTCGGGAAGTAAATTTCCATGACGCTTCTTCACCACACCGCCACCAGCGCCATCAACAAATTCATCGAAATTTATTATGGGGAGTTTACCTCCTGAAACTTGTTTCTTGAACGCCATCTCGCATGCGACTAAGTTGAAAATGCATATAAATATCTCTTTATATTGACTGGAGTAATCAGTTGAGTATTGACCTCCACACGGGCATGATCGTGTATGGGAAAGGTTTAATCAACAGTCTAATCAACAAACTCCCCGTTGAACTACATCTACCTGGTTATCAATATTGTGGACCCGGTACAATGCTGGTTAAGCGTCTTGCGCGTGGGGATCCCGGTATCAATCCATTGGATGCTGCATGCAAACAACACGATATTGCCTATTCGAAAAATTGTGAGGATTTAGAAGCGAGACATTTGGCCGATAAAGTCTTAGCTGAACGGGCGTGGCAGCGTGTAATCTCGACGGACGCTAGTGTTGGTGAAAGAGCGAGTGCTTGGGCAATGATAAACATTATGAAGAGGAAAACGAAGCTTGGTTTGGGCATGAAGCAACAAAAGAAGAAATGTGTTTGCTTGAAAAAAGTTATTGCTGCTGCGAGGAAGGCAATGGTGCAAAGCGATGATCCTCGAAAGGCTGTCATGTCGGCATTGAATGATGCGCGTGCCAGTGTGAAGAATGCTAAAGTACGCACACCACGGATTCTACCTGTCCCACATAAAACTGGCGGTATATTGCCTCTCATACCCATCTTTGCGGGCCTCTGCGCTGCTGGTGCTCTGTCGGGTGGGGCTGCGGCTGTAGCCAATGCCGTTAGTAATGCTCAAGCGGCAAAAAATGAATTGGTTGAGAGTAAGCGGCATAATGTGGTTGTTGAAGCCATAGCGTTCGGCAAAGGCTTACATTTGAGACCACACAGACGGGGTGGTCTGGGCCTTCATATCAAGCCAAAAAAAGCAAAATCCCGCTACCACAACGAGCCCTCACCGACCGTGATCTTCTGAGATTTGCGAAAACCATAAAAATTGGATGAATATGTGGGCTCTGGCACACATTGGGTTGCTTATGAAAAGACTGGGTGGAATATCACTTATTTCGACAGTTTTGGCAACCTTCTACCTCCATCCGAACTCATGGATTACTTTGCCGGTAGTAGCGTGAATTATAATTATCAAAAATATCAGGAATTTGACACGATTGAGTGTGGTCATTTATGCCTAAAGTTCTTCTGCGGACAGCTAAATCGTAAAAATAAATTTGTGCTATATAAATGAGAATTATGGAACTGCGCATTTAGTCGAAGCCTCAGCAGCGTCATGGATGATAGCCTAACTTTATCCGGATCATCCTCCGTTCTCGAGGCACAATTCTTTCCCCCACTCGAACTCTCGCCAGATAAAAACTATACCCTCGGACTCGTCGAGCTGCTAACATTTAATTCTATTCCCAACATAGACGTGGGTAATAATAAATTTCACGTTGGAAGACATGTGGTGACCTTACCAACGGGGAGTTATGAAATTCAAGATATTGAAAAGTATTTACAAGCCGAATTATCACCAAAAAGGATTGATATCAAGCTGAAACCAAATAATAATACTCTACGCAGTGAAATTGAGTGCAGTGAAGTTATTGACTTTACACAGAGTAATTCGATTGGATCGTTGCTGGGCTTTGCATCAGGCACGCTGCAACCCAATAAAAGATACGAATCTGATCTGCCTGTCTCCATTCTTAAAGTGAACGCCATACGTGTTGAGTGTAATATAACAACCGGTGCATATATTAACGGGCGAAAAATTCATACGATTCACGAATTTTTCCCATCGGTACCGCCTGGCTATAAAATCATCGAAGTGCCAGTATCTACCAATCACGTGTCATACAATCGACAATATCCAGCTTCGGATTGTGGATCAGAACGAGGATTTGGTGAATTTTCGCGGCGAAGTCATCACCATACGATTACATATAAAATCTCCATGGGTATAGTTTACAATAGAGTGTCAAATATTAATAAGCCAGGATGGAATTGCGGGATCAGTCGCCAATCAACGCTGCAAGCGCTATCACCCCAAAATCTGCTACTCTTGAAGAATTTGGGTCTCAGAGTTCGTGGAGTACGCGCGTGAAGAATTACATATTTTGTGCATTGTGTATCTGCTGCGTGAAATGGAAGAGGAAATTGTAAACATTCAGACACCCGTCGTCTTCGATGAGGCCATCATACATTATGAGGTTCATGCTCATCAACCATATGCCTCGTCAACTTACAACAACAGCGATGAAATACGTATTGCCATTCAACATCAAGATTTGTCAATTCTTCCGAGCAAAAGTTCCATCCACATTTGTGGAAAACTAACAAAGGAAAATGGGACACCTACAGCTACGACGAAGCTCGTAAACAATGCTATTTGTCATTTGTTTGAGGAAGTGCGCTATGAACTTAATGCCGTTGAAATTGATCGTAATAAGAATGTGGGTGTTACAAGTCTGATTAAGGGATACACATCGCTCACCCCGGCTAAGAGCTCCATGCTAGAAAATACTGGCTGGCTCGATGTTGACGAGTCAAAGCAAATTGTAGATGCAGCGGGCAACTTTGATGTCTGCATACCGTTGAGCATGCTCCTAGGCTTTGCCGAAGATTATTGGAAAATGGTGGTGAATGCAAAGCACGAATTAATTTTAATGAGATCACGCTCCGATGACAATGCGATAATACAAACGGCTGAAGAAAATGTTAAGCTCACGCTGCAGAAAATTGAATGGCTTGTGCCATATGTCACGGTTGCGGATCAACGAAAAATTCAACTTTTAAGATTTATCGCTAAAGATACGCCAATCTCCATGAGTTTCCGCACGTGGGAATTGTATGAGTATCCAATACTGCCGAGCACGTCGAAACATGTTTGGTCCATCAAGACTTCGACGCAGCTGGAGAAGCCACGCTATGTGATTCTTGCGTTTCAAACGGGACGAAAAAATTTGAAGGGAAAGAATGCGAGCAATTTCGATCATTGCAATCTTACCGATGTTAAACTCTACCTAAATTCTCAATGTTATCCATATGGCAATATGAATTTAAATATTGCAAGAAATCAGTATGCACTACTCTATGACATGTATACAAACTTTCAATCAATGTATTACAATAAGGAGAGTGAGCCCTGGCTCAGCAAAACCGATTTTCTGAAATGTGCACCTCTTGTCGTAATCGATTGTTCGAAGCAAAATGATTCCCTCAAATCTGGACCCGTAGATGTACGTCTTGAATTTGAAACCACCACAAATATTCCCATACAAACATCTGCATACTGTCTCATTCTACATGATCGCATTGTCGAGTATAACCCAATAAGTGGTGGGGTGAAGAAACTGGTATAAAATTGGTGTGCCGATTGTGTTAAACATCAGTCGAGATGGACTTTATCATCGATGTACAAGGCTTCAAGGCACCTCACAACGAATTCATTCTGAAGGAAATATCAATCATTCGAGCTAATGATAAAAATGCCGAACCTCTGACGCTGTTCTTTGAATCACCATCTGCATGGGACACTCTACCACCGCGATACAAAATGACAAACAAATGGTTGGAAAGAAATTTTCATGGAATGTCATGGGACTATGGCAATATACCATATGATGCAGCAAAAGTAATAATTCAAACCATCGTACAACGAGCTCGTACTATATACGTGAAGGGACATGAGAAATCTTTGTGGCTGATGAATTTCTTGGATCAATCAACGGAGATTATCGATATGGAGACTCTGGACTGTCCATCGCTGCAGAAGTTGCCGAAAGTTCGCCTCGATTGCCCCCACCACAACCACCACCGCCAAAATTCGAAATATAGTTGTGCGAATGAGAATGTGAAATCTCTACGAAGCTGGTTATATGTATATCGCGCATTGTGTGATCGAGGGATTTTTTAAATAAACAAGACATTTTTTTAATGTATACATTGGTTTTTTCGTTCTTATTGCAAACACCATTCTCCTCCTCCTCCTCCTCCTCCTCCACCGCTCAACAGATACAATATTTTTTCGACGATCATCATTCACAACTATGTTTCAATATGTTTTGAATGTGTACAGATAATTTTTCGATGAATATTCACAAAGATTTTTCAATATGTTTTGAATCTGATTTTACTCCACTGGTCGGCGGTTGTTTCCATGTAGAGTTGTTTGTTGTAAGCTGCCTCCAATAACTTCTTGAATTCACTGGGACTCAGATCGAAAGCCTTGGTGAATCGGGGTGGTAGGAAGACGGTGTATTCGCCCTCGATTTCAACGATGTATCGTTTCCCAAATTTGGTTTGCACAGCTCGGATATCATGGATTTGATGATCCTTGCCAACCTCCATATCAGCCAGCTTCTTCGTTGGTAAGAGGTTTTCCAACGCACCAACTTTGTTGAATGATTCAAAGTCCATGATGGTTTAGCTGAGAAGATTACGTCTGACTCGGAGGTGATTTTGTGGTGGAATGATGCTCCCGATTTCTTCTTCTCCAAGATTTTCCTTCAAATCCCCACTTTTCCCGGCTGCTGAGGCAATCCTGTATGAACATGTTACCAAACTGGCTCCGCATCCTGCATCGTGAACAGGTGCACCCTAAACATGCTCAAACACGCTCTCCCGCCAGCATCCTGCACAATTTCGACGCTGTGGAATGGGGTCGTCAATGTGATCTTCCATCGTTGATGTATTCCAATGTTCATAACATCGACGAAATGATTTAATTTCAACATCACTCTGGTAATAGTTTGGCATACGGTTCCATAGGATATCAGTAAACTCGCTGAAATATCTTTTAAACATCGATGGAGAAATAATTCGAAGCTCCTCTCTCGTCATGTCTCGAGGATTCTTAGCTCGCATGATTCCATATATATTCACTAGATATTCCTCAATTGAACACTTTTCACAATCTCGACACAAGGGCCTGGCTGCATCAACATGAACTATTTCCCACGGCGGATTGAAGTGGTTGAAACATGGACGATAGGATTGAACCTCGCTATCTTGCTGTAGATACTCGGGTAAACGATCCCACAGCATATGAATAAACTTGCTATAATGTTTTATAAGCATGTGCTTGGGAACTGATTCCAATTCATTTTTCGTCAACATCGCGGGATCTTTCGACTGGTGAATCGCATACATACTCGCACACCTATCCATCTCGAGCACAAGTTGTATAATGAAAAATGGAATTTTCTCATCTGTCACTCTCTAATACTCGCTACGGCACTCTCTCACGCCCGACGACCCATCTCTCTCACTCCCATCATTTTTTCCCATCTATCCATCTCACTCCCATCATTTTTCTCATCTATCCATCTCTCTCACTCCCATCATTTTTCCCATCCAACCATCTCTCTCACACTCCCATAATTCTTCCCATCTATCCCTCTCTCTCTCTCTCTCTCTCTCCGACATCCACACGACCAGTGTCTCAGCCTACGTGCGAGGGGTATGGGGAGAGAGCAGGGTCCAGCTCGGCGGCGAGGGGCATGGCGGCGGCATGGCGGCGGGGCTCCCGCCCCGCCACCTCATACCCCTCGCCTCCATTTGGTCCAGAACGCCTGTAGCTCTACTACTAGAATATGTATTTTACCACCAACAGGATTCTCCATCCGATTTAAAGAAAATTGAGGACGTCGAGAATGTTTGCGAAATAAAAAAAAAGCTCTTCAGTCATAATGATCGATCCAACGACAACGAGGATTCCAGTGGCGGTAATTATAAAGAAAGCGGAACGAGCAAAGTTGCCTTTGAGAAGGTAAAAACGAAAGGATGAACGCAAACTTCATTTTGAAAAGTCGCTAGAGATTGGAAACGTTGGATAATACATATTAGAAACAGGTATTCTTACATGAACCGGCTGGAAAAAAAATGTTACCGGAAGTAAGAAAAATAACGTCGCCAACTGGGGGAGAAAAGGCACATTGCAACAACATTATTTTCACAGCCGCCGCTAAACGTGAAAACGTAGTGAAAAAAGTAAGTTCGGAAATATTCCAAAAACCGTAATCGTAAAAACACCTAGCGAATACATAATGTGAATGGAAAAATTTATATCCCGTAACGCTTAATGCAAAGAACACTTTCCATATTGCTAGGTACCATGGAATGAAACCAACGTCAGGCGTGTGGAGGATAGCGGTGATCAGGAAAAAATAACAGCTGCATCGAAGGAAGGCTATTATGACTTTGACACAGAGGATGCATAATTAACGAATATTAACAGTGCAATCGACAACAGATATGGCGAAAAAAGGGTAACAACATTTGTACACTTTCGATAACTCGAAGAGATATAGTAGCCATGCGATAAGTATGAAAAAAAGAAATTGTGTTGAACAGAAGAACATCGGAGAAGAAGCAAATACCGGTAAAAGCATTTCCGGTCTTACCAAACGACAATGTATCCAAATGGATAACAAGGAAAACGGATACAACAGTGACGACGAGCCAATTTTTACAAGATTACAAAAAATGAGGGAATGGAATGCAAAACAAGTAACTTCCAGAAGAAGAGATGGTCATCGTGTAAGGAAGGACGATGTAGAATCATCGTCTTCCGGCTCCTTAGGAAAAAGCATCCTTGACGAAGATAACGTAGAAAGGAACGTAAGCCATTGCAGCAAAGTTGTAATGCGGTCGACGCCGAAAAACCCAACCACACCGGTAAATAGGAAGCGTACTAGTCAACAAGCTGAACAAACGGAGCAAAGGAGGGAAAAAAGAGCGATCGGTTCGGAGCGTTGTGATCAACAACTTAAACAAGCGCACCAAGAGAGGAAAGAACGAGCGATCGGTTCGAAGCATTGTGATCGACAACCTGAACAGGCGAATCAAGGGAGGAGTGAAAGAGCGATCGATTTGGAAACTTATTCGCGGGAACAATTGATGGAACTCGTAGAGACAACAAAAGCGGAGTTGAAACAAAAAGAGAGATTAAAAAGTCAATTATTAGAGTTGGTGAATTTGCTTCTGTGAAATTTTATCAATCATATTTTATAATTGTCGCAACCTCGTACGAGCCCCGTACTGTTTCTCTACTGTCAATTGTATTATAGCGCAACATTTTGTTTATATATAGATACGTGAAATACGAAACAGCGGACCCGACTGGAATGAAATCTACCGAAAAGTGAGGCAGTTTCAAGATGGCGTACCTATCGCTGAAGAACCCGGAGTACTCAATGATTTGCCAGAAGAGACGCAACAGGGTACGATAATAGTGGGGGGGGGGGGGGGGGGAGAGTGGAATTACAACAGCTTCCGCGAAGCATCAAATATGCACAGGGATACAGCAAGAGTAGTCGCGTTAGCGAAAGCCCTGTGGCCGAATGAGACAGAGCGGACAAGATTAGTGCTGAGGAAAAGACACGGAACACCATCCCATTTCATCCAAATCGATTTGAGGGACATCGAGGATATAAAAAGTTAGTAAACCAATTAAACTTAATAGGCATATCTGAAAATAACTAATAAAATTATGCACGGAATCAAGAGACGCGGCAGCAGCTCCACGCCAAATATTATACTTTCTTATTTTACAGATGCGGCTGAACAGCTGGACGGCATAAGAAATTTGCGCATGAAACAAAAATGGAATGTGGCGCGGTACAGACAGACTATCGGAAACATGATCAAATGTTCACGAAATCGGACTAAAAGATCGGAAGGAAATGCGAGGGAAGACCGTCGGGAGGATAGCAACGACGGCGACACGAGCAACGACAATGAGGAAGAAGAACGAGAACGAACAACCGAAGAACAAGAGGAGGAAAGTGTTTGATGGTATTGCGGTGCCTGTAAGAAAAAAATGAAGTATATCAGTATTGTTTACTCGAACGAATTAAATTAACGAATTAATAAATTAACTGAATTATTGTAACAATATTATGAAAGGCCGTGAGAATCAACGGTATCGCGCGTAGAGGTGTTAACTTTCCATGTACAATGTAACGTTTCAAATTCATACAGTCTCATACCATGTCAAAAATAAGTTATAAAATCGTACGAATTTTAAACCTTATATTGTGCATTGAAAGATAAAATCGGTATATAGCGTCGACATTGCAGCTCGTGAGTATGTCATTCGTCATACCACTGCACGAGTTGCAATGTCGACGCTGTAATATGTCGAGGTCGACACTCTCGTCTAGGGTTCGCCTTCTGCGGTCTCCAACACTGCAATATTTTGGCGTCGACACTCTCATACAGGGCTCGCATCCTGCGTTCTCGACACTGAAATATTCCGGCGTCGAAACTCTCAGCCGGGGCTCCCATCTTGCGGTCTCGACACTGAAATATTTTGGTGTCGAAACTCTTACCCAGGGCTCCCATCTTGCGGTCTCGACTATGAAATATTTCGGCATCGACACTCTAACCCGGGCCTCGCATCCTGCGGTCTCGACACTGAAATATTCCCGTGTCGACACTCTTACCTGGGGCTCGCATCCTGCGGTCTCGACACTGTAACATTTCAGCGTCGACACTCTCCGTCAGGGCTCGCATTCCACGGTCTCGACACTGAAATATTCCGGTGTCAACACTCTCATGCAGGGCTCGCATTTACGGTCTCATCACTCTTAAGTTTCGGCGTTGACACTTTCATCCAGGGCTCGCCACCTACGGTTCTGCTACTCTAAAGTTCCGGCGTCGACGCTTTCATCACAGGCTCGCATCCCACGGTCTCGACACTGTAACATTTCAGCATCGACACTCTCCGTCAGGGCTCGCATCCCACGTTGTCGACACTGTAACATTTCAGCGTCGACATTCTCCGAGAGGGCTCGCATTCCACGGTCTCGACACTGTAACATTTCAGCGTCGACACTCTCCGTCAGGGCTCGCATCCCACGTTGTCGACACTGTAACATTTCAGCGTCAACATTCTCCGAGAGGGCTCGCATTCCACGGTCTCGACACTGTAAGATTTCAGCATCGACACTCTCCATCAGGGCTCGCATCCCACGTTGTCGACACTGTAACATTTCAGCGTCGGCACTCTCCGTCAGAGCTCGCATCCTACGGTCTCGACACTGGCACATTTCAGAGTCAACACTCTCATCCAGGACTTGCAATCTACGGTCTCGACACTCAAACATTTCAGCGTTAACACTCTTATTCAGGCCTCGCGATCTACAGTGTCGACATTCAGTATTGCAGTGTCGACACTCTTTTTCAGGCCTCGCGATCTACAGTGTCGACATTCAATATTGCAGTGTCGATACATCATTTGGTGGGGGCCTGAATCTGAGACACCACAATCACTAGTGTCGGCACTCTATAAAGGGTGTCACCACGAAGGGTGTTGACCCCAAAAAACACGGAGCTTAAATGGACGCGGGACACCCGGTGTCGCGATCTGTCAGGGTCCTATTACAAATGTATTCTTTTTACTCGCGAGTTGTTTATAAGAAAAAAAAACAGGAAAACGAAACACGATAACGCGGTGGTGACGTGAGGCGACCCCGAAACACCTCCCGGAAAATCTCCGTCTGTGAACAAAAATAAAACGAGTTGAAACACACAAATTTAAATTAAAAAAAAATTTAAAAAAAATACTCCATAAAGTGCTTCGACTCACCGAAAAATCACCACCACAGTTCCTCCGGCTCCTGGAACAAAAACACCAGGCCCGGATTCTCTTCTATCCAGCCCTCGCGTCGCCGTCGCATTACGAACCGCCAATACCGAGCCTCCCCCGCCTGTCAGGCGAGCCTCGCAATGTCCGTCAACAGGCACCGCGTTGGACCATACTCGAAGAGCAGACGAAAGTGGAACTAACAAAAACAAAACCACAATTTAGGAAAAATCTTAAAGTCACAAAACAAAAAACACACACACACAAAACTCGAAACTCACAGCGAGATTTTGCCCGGTTACATGGCGCCGGTAGTCCCAATTAATACGGTGGTGGAATGGGCCCCACTGCTACAAACTTGGTGCACGTCTGTCCATCTTAAATTTTTTTTTTCTCGTGCACGCCAGATCGTAAACTGAAGGGGCTACGGGCTATACGAAAATCACGGAACACTCTCGTAACAAAGGGTCCAGCAACCGCCACTATCGATATAAGTTGCTGATGCCGGAAATCGAGACGGGTTAGGCTCGGCGCGCCGGTTATCGCAGTAACGTCAACAAATAGAAGTCGAGGCGAAGTGCCTTACATTGTAGCACAAAAAAGCCTTTAGCATGCACCGATGACGAACCATCGTATACCCGTGCGTTAAACAGCTTAACGCCTTGAAATAAAAGAAATATTTTAAGCGTATTAAAATAAGAAAACGAAATCTCAAAACGAAACTCAACGAACGCTTCTCTCATCAAATGCTAAGCCCAAACATAGCGTTCTTCTTAAAAGGGGGAGGTGTTACGTCCTAGAGATTCGTTTCGATACCTTGCCCATAAAATTATGCATAATTTGAAAAATAATTTAACGTAATAAATTACGTTCATAAAATAATTATTCGAAGAGATGAACCGCTCGCGATCCGTCTCGCCTAGAGATAAGAAAACCCAAGTCAGCAGCGACGAACGCCGTGAGACGGTTCGCCATGAGAAAATGCTGAAGCATCAAACCAAGATCATGGGAACCTCGGCCTAAGCATTTTCCACTGACTCGGACAAGATAACCGAAGTCAGTAAGACAAATGCAAAAGGGCAGTCAGTCTTCATTCGCGATTCAACCCCATCGGTTCTCCTCCGGCTTTGGTCGCTCTGACAAATTTTATAAAACTCAAATTCATCAACTAAATTGTATCGCAACATTCATTTTGTTATTTTGAATATAATTTCATTGTTTAAAATATTTATCGCGCGGAGTTCCGTTTTATTTCACCCGCGCGAAATATATCCGCGAACCACGGTTCCACCCGTTATCATCCACTCGTCTCTTTCTCATCGCCATCGGCTTCATACCGGGTGGCCCGATAACGAGGGATCTCCAAACCAGCCGGAATGCGTAGCAGATATTTTCCACTGTTCGAATATTCCTTAAGCTCCACCGAAAGGGTAAGTGGGTTTTATTCGAATTATTAATCAGAAGGATTCGCTCGTCACTCGACATTGCTTCAATCCCCGGTCTCTCCCAGCTGACCGAAACTGAAGCGTCATTTACGATCACGGTAAGACCAAATAATACCGGGACGTAACAATATTCTCTGAAATATGTGGTCGGGAAGATCATGCTGCAGTGTGACGGATTCGAGCTTAACTGCTAAACGATTGCGATGTTGATGACGGTGATTTCAGATTCGATTCCAAATTTCCAGCACCTCCGGATATGAAGAGAACATCTAGTGGTATCACGAAACTTCCCGTTGTTAAGTGCGTTGCGACTGTCGAACGAGAGAGAGACATTCATTAGGTGTTTGAAAGATAGAAGGAGTCCGTTATTTTCGCAGTAAATTCAGAAATGACCTCCACACATAACGGCGCGTGTATGTCGCGTAATCCCCTATGCTATGGAACTGTCGAATGTAAATTCCAAGCGAAATGCTGCCTCCAAATTTATGGCTCTGATGTGCCTAGGTTAACCTGAAACGTTGAGAGTGAGACCCTCGCGTTCTCGTGGTCCAGTTACATACTCCTCTGATTCCGCACATGTTCGTATCTCCACGCTTCACTCCTGGCTCGCCATTTTGGCAGATTCAGGGGGACACAGGAGGATTGTGTGAATAACCGAATGTTCGGCTACGCAAAAGATTGCCACGTAAAATCACTGGAACATCAATTTCAAGGGTGAACTAGGATTCCAAAATACCAACTGAAGTGTATTGATACAGAATATAGTCTAAAAAAAGTTCGTATGGCCCGACTCAATGCAGAAAGTTTGGAGTGATCGTTGATCCTTGACGGACGTCTGTTATTGGTAGATGCGTCCGATCGTTACGGACTCTTCCGATTGGCCGGCGCGGTCATCCGGAACGATGCACATTATTATATAAACGGCTAACCGGACAAAGGGTTATCATTCAGCAAGTTTCCTTGCAAGCAGAAGCATCATGGAGGCCGTCTTCCAGCTGATGTCTTCTATTGGAGCTTCCAATCCTAGCGAAATGGACTTTTTGTCCAGCTTGCCAGTCGAAATAGCTGAATTGATTTTGCTGAAGCTTGATCCTCACTCTGTCCTAAGATCTGTTCGAGAATCTAGAAAGTGGACGGCAATCTGCAAGGGATTCTCCTCGGTTGAGGAGAATGTGCAGACGCCATTTGCTTAAACAGAAAAAGAATATGAAGTCTCCTAGTCTTATTATTGCTAAAAAATATCGGCTCAATATACCAGGCAGCCAAAAGCGCTTCTCGAGCAATAAATCCAAAACTCCATAATGTTGAAGTTTGCATCGTTGGAATGCAACGAAATGCTGTTCTTTTTTCAGGAGAGCTCATAATTATTATTCGATATTTGGGCTTGATAATAAGACGATCCTCTTTTGCGACCTAAAAATTCAATCGTCACGAAATATTGCAATAATTTTCAAAGTTCAATAAACAACAAATATACAAAATATTTTTCGATGAATCTCAACGTTGCAAACTTCAGAATCATCAAAACTCCCTCGACCCTCCCGACAAGACGTTCCTTGAGATTTCGATAAGATCGTCGTTTATAATAATTTTAAATATTGTACAGTATGACTCGTGCTACGCAGCACTAGACAAAATATTTGTTGTTAATTATAACTAGCATCAACATTTTTTCATAATTCGCGCCTTTGTGATTCTTAGATTTTGTCAAATTATGCATGCTTCAACTTGTTTTGACTAGTAACGTTATTCGAATATCGAATAATTGTTGCGAAAACGCGTTCATTCTTTGTATAGTTTAAATTTTATTGTTCAATTCGAGTGCATCTAAAATTGTAAATACTGCCTGTGTTCTGACACTTTTACTTCTATAACTAAATAATTTTTTCCCGAGATTCAGTTCTTAGTTATATGAAAAGTTAGTCGCTGGAGTTCGTATCAACGAGGTATATCAACTGTGTAATGCGGATTGAATTAACCTTATTGTTAAATGGATTATGTTTGATTTCACAGTTTTATAAAATGATATTCTAGTTATTTCAAAATGTTATTTAATTATTTTATCGTTATTTCACAATTTTAATGAATTATTTTATAGTTATTCGACAATTTCATTACGATTGATTCAATCATGAATCATAATTTTCTCATGAAAATACTAGAATATTTTTATACTACAAACGAAGTTGTTATGCCCAGAGCGCAACCAAATTCATCCGGAATCCACAAAACAGCATTGATCACCAACACACAGTTTATCAACCTTTAAACGCAAAACATGCACATTCCTTTCATCCAAAGTTGAGTGAACCTCGAGCTCGCTCCGAGCGAGGCTCGACAAATGCTGACGATCACAATTCGCAATCGACCGTCCCAATTCTACAGGCCATTAACCCCAAGACATCGGAACGATCGATTGCCCAATTCCAATCACTACAACCTCCACATAATTGATGGCAACCCCTAGTATTAACTAGTAAGGGAAACCAAGAACAGAGTTAGTCTACGATCAGACACTAAAGTATCCGATCAACCATCATATCTATTGGTCTCGAGGCAATCAACTATCTGAATAAACCTATTAGTTTAAGACTGAAAGTATTGAGTTGGAGATTGACTCAACCTTGGCAACATCCCGAACTATCCCCACGTGACCCTGCAAACTCGCCCCCACGTGACGATTTGCAGGGGCACAACAAAGTTGAGATACTGAAACCAGTTGTGATTCTCAGTAGAATGAATGAAAGAGCTGCTTGTTTCTCTCATGTCGTGGAAGATTTTTCGGTCTTTCGTGATTTCGTTACATTTTGTTTTCTTTCTTTTTTCTAGCAACAAACAAGAGAAATCGTAAGTTACGAGAGTTGAAAATGTTTTCACGGTTCATTGCCGAACAAGGCGTCATGAGCATGACCGTTAGGCGTGATCTTCCCTTCCCTCCCTTGGTAAGCGAGGGAATATGTAGCATTGAACCTAGACTCTCTCGCAACTCCGACTGACTTGGATCAACTTGTAGACACCCAGGAACTTAGGAACAATTGCGAACAAACTTCTTCAACCAACTTTTCTTCGTATTCATGATGAAAAGAAATTGTTACAAATTTTACGAAATGAAACTTTCTCTTGCAGCTTTTCTCTATATCATTCATCTTTTCTATCAACGGTGCAATTTGGTGCGATGTTCCGAAAATATATTGTATGAAATTCATAATTTCATTTTCGTATACAATGATTCATAGATTTTTCTTTTATTATTTCTCCGGCAGTGACCAAGTCCACGATGTGTCGCACGTTTTCCCATGTTTCTTTCCAGCACGTTCATGTCGACACGTTTACGTAAAATAGCGCAAAAAAACACATTTTCTATGAAGCAATAACGTGTAATAAAGTATGAGAGGAATAATGGCTCATTCGTGAGCCTGCAAAGGTTGGCCCATTTTTTCCTTAGAAAGTCAGTTTCAACCATCTCCTCATCATCAATGGTATTTTCCACAGTGAATCTTTTGCCGGAGCGGACATTGTCTGCACCGAAGTACAGCAATGTGTAGATCAGCGCAAAAACATATATGTATACAGGGTGATTCAGAAAGATTTGCTATCCGGGTACCCTCGGGTCCGGAACGATATTCGAAAGATTCCTACTGTGACGTGACATTGACGCCCCGCCACCCGCACGAATCGTGGTTGACCAGTGGACCAGATTTAAGGTCCATTATGACGACGCAACGTGGCTCGTTGGCGGCCCGCTGAGAAGATTCTCCGTTTCAGTCTTAAGCTGCCTTACCGACCGTCGGAAACGCCTTACCTCCTTCGTTGCCTGAGTACCTGCACTTTGTTGCCTATTACCTACCATTTCGTTGCCTATAAAATTACCTGCGTGAACGGAAAAATGACGGGCGAGAGAAATTAATCATGCACTTTGTTATTTACAAGCGAGCGTCCTCCGGTTCTTGCGCCCAGTATCCATCGCCGAGCGGGGAGTGAGCAACAACTCCCCTTTCGATCAACGGGACTCTGGCGAAGGATTCGGCCTTCTCACCGCTGCGCCCCGTCACCTTGGCCCAGCGGAGCCGACGTTCGAGGGTACACGTCGAAATTCGGCCACACGTGTGAACGCCGTCCGTGGCCCTCTCGCTGCCGCAGTCGAGAGCTGCATCGTTCGCCGCCACGCCTGCAGGGGTTGCAGCCCGTGTGCAACGGCGCCTCGTCGAGTGGGGCTCGGGATATCCCGGGGCGGAGGTGTAATTGCCTGGTGGCACAGTGGGCCCACCGCGACACGAAGGGACGCCGAGTTTTGCGAGGGAGGCCTCCCCTCCGCCTGTCAGTCGGACATCGGCCGGGTCCCCATGAGGGAAAACTCCTGCAGTCTCGGCAAATTTTCGGAGGGCGAAAACCGAGCGGAGATCCCGTTTGAACTCCCCGCGCACGACACTGGGGCGCGAGAAACGGAAATCGGGCGATTCGCGAAATAGGCAAGAGCACGCCACGGTCTTATACACAGGTCTGGAAACGACGGTCACATTG
Organism: Hyposoter dolosus; assembly: GCA_963921915.1. Taxonomy (NCBI): domain Eukaryota; kingdom Metazoa; phylum Arthropoda; class Insecta; order Hymenoptera; family Ichneumonidae; genus Hyposoter; species Hyposoter dolosus. Next base: position 15,459,425 of record OY998136.1, on the reverse strand, counting down.
CATAGGCTGAAAGTGGGCTGCTTACAAGGAAGGTCACCTTACTGTACCCCTATAACCTGGGTCAAAAAAATTATATTTTGTAGTTCACACCAAAGTATAAACCCTCACAAAAAATTAGCGGCCCACTCGCATATTTAAGGGGTGAAATTAATTCTCAAAAATCGGTGGTTTTTTCGTTTTTCGCTGATATCTTCGAAACAAAAATACATACGCCAAAAGTTTAAATAGCAAAGTTGTTCATTTTTCAGTGCTCTACAATAACATGTAATCGAAAATTGGAATTTTTTTTTTATTTGAAAAAAACGTCTTTTTAAATACATTTTTCGTCATTTGATCACTGAAAAAGTTCTTATTTCGCCTGAAAATTAAACAAGGTTGACAAATCTGTCAAACGGAATATGTTCATATTTATATATAGGTTTATTAAATCCACAGATATGCTGCTCCATCCTTATCGTAGAATACTCATAAATCTTTTACATCTAGCTTAGTTTTGTGCATCCATTTTAGTACAAGCGAATAACTATCACATGATATTTTTTTAATTTATATAAAACTTTATTTAAAATCCATGTCGTTTTTTTATTTACTAGAAACCTTTAATTCATATATAGCTATGAAAATGTCTGGTACTCATGACAGGAACAAAAGCAGACAATGCACTTATCAGTTTCTTCGCTTCGTATTATGGAATGTATTCATTGCAATAATGATACTCCTCAAAGAAGTGTTTGAGACATAAAGGTTTTTTGCACCACGAACATGTTATAACAGCCAAATCACCACAAATGTGACATCGTGGTTCCGAATTATCTCCAAAACCAAACGTCACCGGATTGATGAACTCAGGGGGTGTTTTTTCTATGTACCCGCTTTTGTACCATGCATATTTAAGCATATCAATATAACGTGGGGAAGACAGTTGATTGCAGTAAGTTGGTTGCAAGTGACTGCAGTTTGATGATGTTGTTCCTTAAATGCAGATTTATATCGCTACCGGAAAGAATTACTATATCTGAAAAATGCCGAACAAAATTTTTCCATATTCAAAAACCAAACACATCTAATGGTTGTATTTGTCCTGTTGTTCCTTTTGGAATTCTTTTTAATGCAATTTTTTTGTTAGGAGGAGTTACTACATCAACTACTTCTGAACAGTGTCCACTCCAGGAGTCGATTAAAAGCGCACTGTTGTCGCCAACATTCGGAAAATAGATTCCGGTTAGCCACTGTTTGAAATGATCTGTCGAAAAAACGAAAGGAATATTTAATTTGATTTGGTTTGCAATATTTAATAGCCACAAGAATGTAAAATTTAAATAGTTCTTACCTGATGTTAACTTTCCAGATTTCGATGCCGAAACAAAAACATTTGAGAGTTTGAATAACGTTTTTTCTACGCGTGGGCCAAAGTCACCACCGATTTCTTTCAATACAAGATATAACGGTGAAAGTAATTTTCCATCGGCGGATATCGTTGGTTGAATGGTATAAGAATGAGTTGTTGAAGATATTGATTGAACAACGCATTCAATTTCTTTTGATCCTTGGTTTGCAAGAGTGCGACTAGAATGCATTTCAAATTGAAATCCACTTTGATCTGAATTGTAAACGTTTTCCGGACCAAGGTCGTTGATAACAGATTTCACGTTATTTGTAAACTCTTCAGCCATTTTTTTAAGATCTTTTGAGTCTTCTAAAGTTTTCCGGGTAATAAATTTTGTAATTTTTCGAGACGTAATGCGATGTGCTCTTTTGAAATTATTCACCCATTTTTTTGACGCTTCGAATCGTGCATCGGAATTCATGAAATTTTTATGTGCGATCAAAGCCCATCGTCGCAAATCAATATCGTGTACTATCTTGCCACATTCAGTTGCTTCAATGAAGCGATTTAAAGTATATTGAGATATCTCATTTAATTTTTCTTTATGAGTCCCACCTTTATTGATTTGATGAGCCCAACGCTTCAATTGTGTTTTAGAAATAACTTTTTTAAAACGGTGTGCAACTGTATGAATATTTAAATTTTTTGTTTTTCCACTTCTCCAAAACTCCACAGCTTTTTTCTTGTAATCGAATGAAATCTCATCTTCATTTTTTGTACATTGAGAGTTATTTGCCTCATCAGATGAAATTGAATCCCATTCCAATTCACTGTCTTCTATACTTTTAGGCTCATGGTGTTTGAATTGTTCTTGAAAATCCAAGCTTTCGTCTTCTTCAATTTCGATTCTCGTGTATGTGTTTATGCTTTCAATTAAAAACTCTTCAATTGTATCTGCTAATTTCATTTCACTCTCATTCACTGATGTTTCGGGCTAATTCATCATCATAAAATAAGTCGACAAAATATTTATGACATTCACGGGATTGATATACATTTTTGAAAACGTCCACAGTATTCAATACGTTCTTGATAATGCACTCCTATAACTACAGAACTTTGATGAACGGAAACCGTCAATGCTAACTTAAATGTGGCAAGAGTCGGTTTATATAGAGCCTCATTTTTTACTGATATGACGGTTTTAAACGTCTCAAATAGGATATCATGCAAAAATATAACGTATTTCAAACGGTCGAACTCACAGTTTGATTATGATAAGGAAATGTAATCAGTCCAAATCTATAAAAGATTTTGCGTTTGAAAAAAATAACTTTCCGGTTCCATAATCTCTTGAGACGTAAAAAACAAATGTAGATTGAAATCATTAAATGTGGAGTCGGAACAATTACGTTTTATTATGAAAAGATAGAGAAAGATGTGTAAAAAAACCCGTTTTTTATGAAAATGAAAAAAAAAAAAAATTCTATATAATTTTCGACTACATATTATTGCAGAGCACTGAAAAATGAACAACTTTGCTATTTTAACTTTTGGCGTATCTATTTTTGTTTCAAAGATATCAGCGAAAAACGAAAAAACCACCGATTTTTGAGAATTAATTTCACCCCTTAAATATGCGAGTGGGCCGCTAATTTTTTGTGAGGGTTTATACTTTGGTGTGAACTACAAAATATAATTTTTTTGACCCAGGCTGTGGGGGTACAGTAAGGTGACCTTCCTTGTTAGTGTCCAAACTTTTTTTTTCACCGCTACCACCTCGTGGCGCCGGGATCGGGGGATGTTGCGAGCCTAACCTAAACCGTACAGTTTTCTCCGTGTTTGTTTAAAATCGCTCGTGTACAATTGAAAAATAACTCTCATTGAAAAATTAATCGCATAAATATGACGAAATCCTGTGTGGTACCTCACTGCAAAACAGGGTACAAATTTAACAAAACAAAGTGCTCTGTCTTCAAAGTGCCAAAAAACCCGGAACAATTGAGAAAGTGGCAAGCAGCAATTCCCGGAGTGGAACTCAAACCAACTCAGCATGTTTGCGAAAAACATTTTGAAACAAAATTCATTCTCAGAGAATGGATAAAACGCGATTCTGAGGGTAAAATTATTGCTCAGGTAAGTTTATTTAATTTTTGTCCAATCCTTTCGACAAACGATTTTCATACCTGTTGAATATTGCATAAAGTTTATTCACCTCGATCACCGGAATATATTTTATGTTGTTGTTTATAGGCTCCATATGTATATCCACGTCTAGCGTATTTTATGTTGTTGTTTATAGGCTCCATATGTATATCCACGTCACGATATTGAAAGAATATAGTAATATTCTCAAGTTCAACTATCGTTGTACCGAAGGATACCGAGCCGGTAGACCGTCCTTCGAATGAAGAGACGGTGTATGCCGATCACTTATCAATTCTTTTGGCTCACGAGAATGGAGTTTCGCCGATGGATACGATGGAAATTATTCTACCGATGGAAAGTACCCATAGTCAAACGACAGGGAATGACGCTACCTCACCAAGAGTTTCTGCAGCACGAGAATCGATTGGAACCCATGATCCTGCGATGAATGCTATCGCACCATCACAAACATCGGCATCCCGCAATGAAAATTTTGTAATATCGAATGTCATGATCAGTGACACTGAGGCCGGTAGTGATGTGATTCCAAGTGCGCAAATAACTGTACCAAAATCGTGGGCCGTTGCGGAATTTGCGGATGAAAAAGGCCAATGTGTCGTTTTTTCGCATTTTATTAAGAAAAAAGACAATGATATTGAGGTACCGGTACTGGAGAAGTGCATCACAGTTGACAAGAACAAAGCACTCCGATACAGCGTTTATGGATGTTCAGTAGATCTGGAAAAGTGTCAACTCCCTTCTAGTCTAGAAAATATGACAGGGCTATTAAGTACCTTGAAGCGATTCAAAAATATGAACGTGTGCAGTGGTCTCGGTGCTGTGAACATTAATTATTTGTCTGCTAATTTAGTGTTCAAAAACTACGTTGAACGTTGGCGCGACAATAACTGCTCGATGATAACGAAGCGGAAACGATGCGACAGCTGCATGAAGATGAGGCAACGCGTGATGAAGAGAGAAAAGAGATTGAAAGAATCGAAGCCTTTTAAACGCATTCTTCGTGCATCAAATCCTTCCGACCAAAAAAAAATCAGTGCATTGTGTAGGAAAAATCGGTGCGAAAAACGGGCAAAAATGCGAGCAAAACTTCGCGTACCGTTGTTGAAAGATTCTCTTAAACACAAGGGTGACGAAATAGCTGCTATTAAAGCAGAAAGTTTGGAAGAAAAATTTGTGGAATTGGAAGTCCCAGACATACAGCAAAAAGCGCTTCGCGAAATTTTGTCTGCTGCATCGAGAAAAAACTCAAAAAATCGTCACTATTCAGAGGAATGGATCATAATGTGCATCGTGGTAAATGTACGCTCTCCGGGATATTACGATTTCCTACGAAAGAACAATGTTTTACCTCTACCCTGTAAAAGAACAATTCGGAGTTACCTCTCGCTTATAAACCTAAAATGTGGATTCGACAAACAATTTGGGAAATTATTGGCAAAACACTTTGGCAATAAAACTCTGTTACAGCGACAAGGCGTCCTTTTGTTGGACGAAATAAATTTGCGACGATCAGTTGCAGTGTGCTCCAAAACCCTGACATACGTTGGATTAACTGATTTTGGTGAAGATGGACCGGCATCAACAAGTATCGAGGATCAAGCTACCCACGGATTAGTCTTAATGTTCCAGCCACTTGCAGATACATATACGCAGCCAATTGCGGTGTTTGCCTCGAAAAATCCAGTTAAGGGGGAGGAACTTGCGAAATTGGTGATCGGAGCAATTATGTAATTGGAAAAAAATGGAGCAAAGATTCACGCCGTTATTGCGGATGGTGCGTCAACAAATGCCAACATGTGGTTGCAGCTAGGTATCTCTGGAGCAATGGAAGAAACGAAAACGTGGTTCACACATGCCGTCGATGATGCCCGGAAGGTCTTTGTGCTTTCCGATGTACCTCACATCATAAAAAATATTCGAAATTGACTCTACAATAAAAAAAAATTGAGGGTAAGTTCAAAATTAATATATCAATTTCAACGGGATTTTCGTCTTCATTTTGATAACGTTTTGATCACCTTTGATGAAAACATTTCAGATTAAATCGTCAGCGAATTATGTACGATGGGAGTATTTCCAAACTTTATTCGATGTTGATAGCCAACATCCCGGGAAGGCTAGGGCGTGCCCAAAAATAACCCAACGGCATGTCCAGTTGGATAACGCGTCTAAAATGCGAGTGCGTCTCGCAACTCAGGTATGTTTTCCCCTTTTTGCTTAAAATGTCCCAAAACCTCGAAAAATCATATCTAGAAAAAATGTCCGGATGTGTGTGTGTGTGTGTGTGTGTGTGTGTGCGTGTGCGTGTGCGTGCGCGTGCGCGTGCGCGTGCGTGCGTGCGTGCGTGCGTGCGTGCGTGCGTGCGTGCGTGCGTGCGTGCGTGCGTGCGTGCGTGCGTGCGTGCGTGCGTGCGTGCGTGCGTGCGTGCGTGCGTGCGTGCGTGCGTGCGTGCGTGCGTGCGTGCGTGCGTGCGTGCGTGCGTGCGTGCGTGCGTGCGTGCGTGCGTGCGTGCGTGCGTGCGTGCGTGCGTGCGTGCGTGCGTGCGTGCGTGCGTGCGTGCGTGCGTGCGTGCGTGCGTGCGTGCGTGCGTGCGTGCGTGCGTGCGTGCGTGCGTGCGTGCGTGCGTGCGTGCGTGCGTGCGTGCGTGCGTGCGTGCGTGCGTGCGTGCGTGCGTGCGTGCGTGCGTGCGTGCGTGCGTGCGTGCGTGCGTGCGTGCGTGCGTGCGTGCGTGCGTGCGTGCGTGTGTGTGTGTGTGTGTGTGTGTGTGTTATGGCACTGTAAAATTGAAACCTTCATAACTCGAGAACGTTTTGAGCTCCCGTTTTGCACAGATTTTAATCTATACAAGCTCTTCATTCTCTGAGAATTTTGTTGAAATTGCTAGAAAAATAAGGATAGAAAAAAATTTTCAAAAAAAGGGTGTCGATCGACTCTCTAGCTTCCGCAAATTTTAAGATTTATAACTAATTTTTTGGTATATTTTCGTTGCATATTTAACTGAGCAAAAAATAAACTTTTGTCTTATTATACATTCGCAGATTTTTAGCAAATCGGTGGCTCATGGACTCGCATTCTACGCATCTCATAAAGTTGAATCTCTCATTGGATGTGAGGAAACAATTGAATTTTGCATCCGGATCAACGATATGTTTGATGCATTAAATAGGAAATTGCCTAATGAAGGCTTGACCCCAGAGTCCAAGGATTTCAAGGTAATTAATTCATGTCTAATGGATGCCAAGCTCTGTTTTTGATATATGATTTATTCTTTGTATTTATCATGCCCAGGTACTTCAAGATTCAATCCAATGGCTGAATGAATGGGAATCTGCAAAGCGAAAAGGCGACATAACGGCTGAGGAATTCTTGACACCGCAAACATCACAAGCCTTAAGAATTTCGCTCCAATCCGCAATGGACCTGTGCCTTTACCTTATCGAAAAGTTCGAATTTAGGTATTTATTATCCGGAAAAGTCAACCAGGACCAATTAGAGGTATTTTTAACTCAATTTTAAACACGCACGCACACATACGGATAGCGAATGACACACAGCGCGCGCGCGCACGTACGCACGCACACACACACACAGCATGCCTATGCACTCACGATACGATCACACAATGATAACACACACGGGCTCACGGCAGGAGCACATACATAACACACATGCCCGCACGATACGATCACACATGATACACACACACATACACACATGCACGCCCGACACGATCAAACATACATAATACACTTGCACGCACGACACCATCACACACGACACACACACACATACACACATGCACGCACAATACGATTACACGCCCATAACACGCACGCGCGCACGGCACGATCACACATTACACACACGCACACACAAGCATACTATTTATGTGATTTGTCTTTTCAATACAGATATACTAATACACTGTGTATTTATATTTATTTCAGAAATTTTTTGGAACAATTCGCCAAGCTGCCGGTTGTAACGACCATCCAAGCTGTCCTACATTCCTACAATTGTACAAAATATTGTCCGTGCACAGCATACTAAAACCCCCTAAGTATGGAAACTGTACTGTTTCTGAGAAGAATTCACCGAAAATTCTCGTGTCTCTTCAAGAGCTTCGGGATATTTATGGAGAAAAATCCGAAAGCAAAAGTTTCGAGGCTCGTCAAAAACTTAAAGAAAAGCTGGACAACATTTTACGATGTCAGGAGTGGGACGCGGACGATGTTATAGAATTTAATAGCGATCACGATTACGCTCTTTCCGATACGCTCGATTGTATCATATATTACGTTACAGGTTTTCATTTTAATTCTGAAGCTAAAAGTTGAGAGTCCGCAAACACCATAGACCGTAAACACTACTGCGGTAACCAATCTAAAGCCAATCGCTAATCAAGAACAGACCTACTCCACTATCACATTGATAACCACGCCAATCGTCGAATATATATGGATTCTTAGCCCAACTTTCTCCGACAATTTATCGAAACATTTTGAATTGATATTTTTTTTTATGTAGGCAAATAATTTTCATTTGTAGGTGCTTTCACAGTATACTAACAATTGTTGCTTGTACAGCTGTACACCGCTTGCTTCGACTGCATGCGCTATTTAATTAATCATGTTGAAATTGTAGAACTCATCATTCCTTTTCACGTGGGAAACGGTGTGCTATCCGACACAGTATCCGCTAATATATTTATGTTGTTTCACAGGTTACTTATGCAAACAGGTCCTCAAGTTGTATGGTGCCTGTGCAGTTTGCACACGAGCTGTGCGACTTGATTCCCCGGGTCCATTCCCAGTATCCCAATTAGTGGAACTAAAATCCCGAGGTGGATTAATCCACGCCAATTTGAAGTTCTTTAATCTCGTTCAGTTTATTGAATCCTGCTTTGCTAAGTATGCGACTTCAAAAAATGTTTTTGACAGCACGCTCAACGAAGTTTTGTCAAATTATGATTTCACTTTCCCTTGTACCGAGCATGCATCTGCGATATTATCGTATGTTATCGTATATTATGTACGCCTACGAATGCGACAAACTACTCGCCAACAAAATATTGAAAAGCCGAAAGAGTCGGCAGCCAAGAAAAAATTGTCAAGACTGGCAAAGTATTAAAAGAGTTTTTAAAACATCTTCGAAAGTTTTTCGTTTTCTTTTCTTCCCCAACAAGTTAATTCCTGCTCATTTCCAGTCCTATGTCTCATTTATAAGACTCATCTCGTTAAGGACGTTGTATACAAAATTTTCATTCGATATAATTTCTTTAAATTTGCACCACACAAAGAGAATAGTCATGTTTAATAGCTCGCGCAATTAGAGGTATCACCATGTAGAAGTTGGGATATTTATTTATAAAAATCACAATCTTCAGTAGTTTCTCATAAAAGCGTGTGTTGAAAGTTCCAATTTTCAACATTGAATATTTCGATTTCCAAATAGTAATGCCTCTTAAAACTTTGCATACACTTTTATGTAACATCGAAAAAGCTTTATTTAATTATTCAAAAAAATCGGTCGTAAATTTTTTTCGAAATTTTGTTTATTATATAACAAATACAAATTACCTGGGACAATCTTGGATTTCAAGTATGTTTTTCTTTAGTCAATCTGCAACAACTTTTTTTAATGAACTTAGGCTCACAAAGTATTTTGAATGTAAGAAAAACTGAAAACAAAAATTTAGATTTGACCATCGCCATACAACATCCTTAAAAGACCAATAGTTTTATATATTGCAATTAATATTAGAATCAGGTGTGAAAATCAGGTTCTGAAACATTGCGAGGGAGACGCAGATTGTTACGCGCGAGCGGAATATTGCACTCGCCCAGCCTCTGACATGTAAATGTTTTTTCGTCATCATTTATATTTGTATACGAAAAAATCCAATGCATGGGAATAATTAACCCATAACCAGATACTTATACAAATGAAAAAAAGGAAAAAAAAATATTTCAAGGAACGGGAATCGAACTCAGTTCTTGCAAAATAGGGAATCAGCACCCTACCGATATCGCTATGAGAACATAAAGTATCATTAAAGTTTTTTAATATTTAGGTTATGGCCCCGCTTGGGGTTTAATTAGGCTTGGCCGCTTGTTCGTTTGGTTCATTATTCATTTAATTCGATATAATTTACTGTATTGGTCACCGCGGAGCCAACACACCGAGATTGTTCCATTCTTCATTTGCCATGGTTAAATGTTTTATTTACGAAATATTTCTCTCGAAAAATAACCGAATTTATAACCAAAAACGCATGCGCTGTATACAAGACAGAGACACAGAGACATATGGCTTTCTCTTTCGCACTTGACATCCCCTTTCCTATGCGCACCATGCGGCCAAAAATTGAAGCTGCGAAAACTGGACGCTAAGCGACCCTTCCCCTACTACCGTCGTTTCCAGACCTGTATGTACGACCGTGGAGCACGCTCTCGCCGAATTAGATTAGTGAGGGAAAAATCGGGAGCGCGGAGCCACGCCGAGGCACAAGCTCAATCAGTCTTCGTCATCGAGTCCAGCTAACGAGTCGTGTTTCGGGAGAGCCATCCAGCGTCTTCGACCAGCCACGCGTCGCCAGAAGTTGTGTCTCGGTAAGCCCGTTCCGCTATTTTTCTTCGCGATTCGACGGAAGGCTGGGTTTTCCGTGCCGCTGCGTTTGGTCGCATTTGGTGCAGCATTTTGAGGTGCCGAGGAGGTCGAAAGTTGACTGTCGAGCGAGATTGTGGCTCGCAACTCTGTCGACACCTCGGCCGATTAATTTGGAGATTTTGGAGCCCACGCTTCCGTCGAGTCCCTTCGACGACTCGCTCCGTAATGTCGTTCTTTCCTTGAGTGTTGACGATTAATTATTTCGCTTCAATTAAATTAGAGTATCCAGTTTTCCTGTATTTAATTTCATAAAATGTCGAGACCTACGTCGCAATATTACATCAGTTTTCGCGATTGTTCGCTCAAGGCCGGCCGCACGCGGCTCGCGCCGGTTTGTTTGCACTCTATCTCTCTCTCGCCCGCGTCGCATTCCGCACTTATGTATCGGCCATTCTCGCATGTTCTCGTCATTCGTCGCGCGTTTCCGACGAGGTTGTATTCGGGATTATTCTGTATTGTACGATATTCAAGCTTGTTATTCTTTCCCTGTGAAATGTTTCGTAGCGTATATTTTCGTTAAATTTCCTCGGTCCTCGTGGCCGTTTAGGTTGCCTAATTACCTGCCTTTGGGCCTCAGCTACCTGAGTGTCGCGAATTACCTACGTCGCAGTGCGCCCTTTTTCTTTCGGTAATCTTTTAAGAATGTGTCTTATTTCTTCGCTTGTATTGCCTAAATTACCTGCCTTTGGGCCTTTAGCTACCTAAGTTCCTGGGCTTTGCTCCGTTAGTGACTGAATTGCCTGCGTCGTAGTGCGCCCTTCGCTCACTGTAATTTTCGTGGCGAATTAGTGCGATCCCTTCGTTAGGTTGCCTAATTATCTGCCTCCAGCCCGAGTTATCTGAGTTCCGGCTCCGTACCTGCGTTAGCGTTGCACACGCTAACGCCGCATCTTGTTCTCGCGATTCGAGATTATGTCACGGTTTTGCGGTCGTGTCCGGCCGCGTGCTTCATGTAAATCCGCCGTTACTTGTTTCTGTTGAATAAATCAGATGTTCATTTTAGCTGCTCGCGTACGTGTGCTTTATTTATGAGTTTTGTGTCCTTTGTTGCTCTCGCCCCAACCCAGCCCCTCTATCATTCGTATCTCAGTTGAGCTGAGCAGCCGGACCAGCCGGAGCTCCCGTGGCCCCCTGGGTGTCTTGGCCTTTACGTCTGGGCCGGCGTGGCTAAATTAGAAGTCGGTTTTACCGATGGTACACTTGTACCTGGCGCCCAGCTCACTCCAGCCGAGCCAAGGCAACCCGAGGGGGAGCGACCGAGAGGCTCCGAAGGGATGGATGGAACCGAGTCGGGAAAATCCTGTTACACTACTTAGCCGTTTTGAAAAATTTAAGGTAGTTTTTAAATGGTAGGCAATCGAATTTGAGTTTTTTCAGCCAATAGGAAGGTCACCTACCGCCGTGATGTACGACGCCTCAGTGTCGTCTGACATAGGGGCTAAGACGGGGCTTTCGCTCGCATTCAGAGCAAACATTTTTGCCGATTGTTTCGAAGGCAATGTCACACGACATGATTTTCACGTGATAAGTATCTTTGTGTCATGTGACGTTAGGAATGTGTCAGCTGACGTGATCGGTCAGTCATAACCACAGTTATTTGATTACTCTAACCCTTGAAAAAATAATAATGACAGACGATGTTTCGCGCGAACCACATCGAAAGTCGCGCACTACAAGCTAATTAGGTCAAGTTCAAGGGGCAAAAAAAATGGAAAAGAAAATAAGAAAAATCATTAGAACGACAGGGTCAGTGAAATAGTTTTTTTTCGAGTTTTTGGTTATTTAAAAGTCGTTCAAATAAATTAGAATAAATGTGGGAACGAGAATGGCCGCGAAGGAGACGGAAGAAAAAAGACGACGACGAATACAGCGAGGATATAAAGATGTCTACGAGGATGACAATGATTACGACGGAGATGATGTGGGGCAGAGACGGAGACGACGACAAGGAAGGCGACGAAAACGATGTCGAAGAACATGGAAAGCAGCATAAAGGACGATTATTTTACCAAAATAAAAAGATGTAAAAAAATGTAAACGAGTGAATATAAAAAGGTTAAGATTGTTAGTATAGGGGCTATGTAGTGTGACGTAACTTCCGGTCACGTCACTCGTACGAAGGGCCGTCGACCAGTGGACCGAGTTTACGGTCCAGCATTTCGATCGCCACTCGTCGTTTCAGGAGAAGGCGTCGGCGGAGATTCACCGCGGTATTTTAGGCTAAGATTAATTATAAGCTCGTATTGTTGTTTCGTGCCCTTTCCGCGGTTTTTGTACGATAAAAAGAAAGTAATGTCCTGTCAAGTAAAGTAAAGTAATGTTTGTTAAAAATCACAATCGACCCCGAAGTATCACCGCGTTTTGCCGTCGAGTTTTCCTCCCGGGTACCGAGCTCAACTTTCGATTTCCGTGCATCGCCGTTGAGATTACCTTGTCGTTTGGATTGCCGAGAGCCGCGGGAGCTACCTTTTCCTTGCAGTTTTGCCATCCATCTTGTCGCGTTTCTCGCGCGACCTCGCCGCCGCTTGTTCCTCGCGAGGAGACTAACTTTTGCCTTGTACCTTGCCTTTTCGCTCCGTTCTCTTTAGGGATCGTCGCCTCTGTCGAACGTTTTAAGTCGAGACCAACGTGGCTTGTCGTGGGCGGTCGGAGGTGCACGCTGGTTCCGTGGCCATTCGATGATGCCCCCCGTGACCTCCTCGCGGTTGCAACCGAGTAGTTGCTGCGCCCACGGCTGTAACCTCGGGTACCACGGTCCGCTAACCCCGGCGCCTCATCGTAGCGGGATTCGGGAAATACCAGGGGTGGAGGTGCTGTTTGCCATGGTGGCGAGTGGGCCCACCGCGGCTCGCACTGATCCGCGAGTCGCGATGGAGGCCTCCCCTTCTCCCCGTCATGGACGTCGCCCGGATCCCCGGAGGAAGCGTGCCCGAGGCACGGCCGACATAGACGTAGGGGGTGGCAATCCTGGGAGAGACGGCAGGCGGAAAGGTACAGGAGTCACTCGAAAATTGCTTTGCGTATCGTCGATCTGATCAATCGGCGGTACGCGCGGTTCAAATAACCCGCCAAACATCGCGCGGCGCGGCGACGCCTAGCTGGCGCCTAGAGCGCGCTAGAGCTGCCTCGCGCGGGACTAGTGGTGGTGGGGAGAGCGCGAGAACGGGAGAGGTAGGTTTGCGCGCTACGCAAATCAGTCTCCTGCCGGCGTCCGACCAGAGTGGTGACACCTTCATTTCTTTTCGCTATCTTGGCCGTCCGTTACCTTCTGCCTTTGTTCGAGCTGTTCGGGACCTTCTGGACGCGCAGGTTTCTCGGTAAGCCCGATACTTTTTCTCTTCAACTCGCGTTACGGGGGTTTGCTCGTTAAAAATAATTCTAGCATACGATCACCGGCATGGCGAACTTTGTCGGCCATTCCGGGAGATCTTTTCGTAAAGTCTCTTTGTCGCTGCAGGGGGGAAGCGGGTTGACAATTTGCGGGCACTTGGCCACCCGTCCCCGGCTCGCCCGCCTGTATTTATTTGATTAATTTCGTTGTCGTTATCGAGAACCGAGCAAACCGCCCGAGTCGCAATTCGAGGGCGTCTCAACAATTTTCCTTGGCATGTCGTAACTCTCGTTTCCGTATTCCGTGAAGTCGTTTTCTTTATTCACGATTTCGATTTATTTCGCGAAAGTGAGCTCGGTAATTTATTGAACGGGGTTCTTCGAGTGACGAAATCTTTAGTCTTATTTCGTTGCCTTTTCGTCGCCGCTCGAAGGATCCCCTTTGTCGCGCGTGGCCTCGAACAAGCCGGCCCGCGCGAGGTTTGTTTTCGCTCGTTCTCTCTCGCTCTCGTACGTAAGCCGCTCGGGCTACGGTGAGGCGTAGAGTCGCTTGTTTACGCGCGCGGTGTTATGTTCGGTGGTTCGGTCGTGATTATCTTTTGCCTTTCGTGAATTATGTTTTCGTTTGCTACGAACTATCTTTTGCCTTTCGTGGACTATTGTTTCGTTTGCCGTGAAATATTATTTTGCCTTCGGGGCTTCGTCTCGCATTCCGGGAAATATTACCTTTTGCCTTTCGTGGTGTCGTTCGCATTCCCGGAAATATTACTTTGCTTTTCGTGTATTATTCGTTACTTCTAGTTGCGTTATTTGCGTGTCGTTTCGCGAGTGATTTCCTACTATATTTTTATCGTGCCAACATTGTCGAGCCCTTCGTTGGCTTTACTATTTTCGCTACCTAATTGCATTGTATTCGAGCCTTTTTTTGTTTGAGCGACTAACTTAAAGTTTCGTTGCGTGAATCCTTCCGATCGTTGCGCTGCCCTTTTGGCTATCTTTCACTCATCCTACGTTTTGTAACCGGGAGCGCTGCCTCCGCGCCCCGACTGACGATCTCGAGCCCGCGAATAGAATCTGACTCCGCCGTCCGATGCCCGGGTCCGCTTCGGTGGCCTGGCCTGATTCCGCCGCCACCTCGCGTCTAGGGCCGATTACCTTTTGCCTTCGGAGTCGCTCTGGTCTGGTTACCTTGACCACGGTGATCCGTGAGTTTGATGGCGCCTTACCTTGCACTACCTTGCCTTGCCTTCTCGGCGCGGCGCCACAAACAGAGCGGTCGCCTGGCCGCAGCCAGGGTCTGATTCCGGGGTAACTCACTCGGCCCTTACCTTGCTTCGCGATTTTGCATCGGACCGGGGAAACCCTCGCGGCTAGGGACGACTACCTTTGCCTTCGACGCCGCTCGGGTCTGGTTACCTTGGCCGGGGCGTTCTGTGAGTCTGATGACGTCTTACCTTACATTACCTTGCCTCGCCTTCTTGGCACGGCGTCACAAACGGATCAGACGCCCGGCCGCCGTCAGAGCGTCGTTCGACTACGTTTTCCTTCGCCCTGCCGCTCGGGATAATTAGTCCGATCGATCGTCAGTCGGGTACCGCGCCTATCGACAGCTCTCGCGGAAATTATATTATTTTATTTTTCATTGTCAACTTCGCTAACTAATTGTTTCGCGAGGCGGGCCGGCCGTGGGCCGCCCCGACCTCTTAATCAACCATTTGCTCTTGTATCGCTGCTCATTCCTTTTGCCTGAATAAACGACTTGTTAAACGCTAATTTCCGTGCTTTCGCGTATTTGATTTCGTGTCGTGTGTTCCCTCCGCCTGTTACTCTCTCGCCCAAGAATTCCCCCCTCTACCTTTTCGTACCTCAGCTGTAGAGCTGAGTATCCGGGCCGCCTCGGTCGTATCGTTCCTCGCGTTACCCGGCCCAACCCGATCGACGAGGGCGGGCGAATCAAAAGTCGACGTGGTCGGCGGCACGTTGTGCCTGGCGCCCTGCCCGTCCTCGCGGCCGCGGGTCATCGGGAGGAGCGGTACGAGCCAAGAAGGGACGAGATGGACCCCGATAGGAAAATCTCCGTTACAGTAGATACCAATCTACTTCCAGGAATCGATGAGAAAGTGGGGGAGGTAATTTTAGGTTGTTCGTGTTCTTTGATGTTGGGAAGGAGGGGGGATTTCTTTTATGTCAGCATCTTTTTGATGTTGAGGGTGGAACACCTGCTCTATTGTTGTTTGGATAATTTATCACATCCGGTCTATTGTTAGAACACCTGCTCTATTGTTGTCGAGATAATTTATGGCAATCCATTGTTTGCATTGTTATCCATACAACAATAGACCGGATGTCGCGAGAACAATAGAGCAGGTGTTCTAACAATAGACCGGATGTAATAAATTATCCCGACAACAATAGAGCAGGTGTTCCACCCTCAACATCAAAGGGTCCACCCTCAACACCGCCACCATTACTACCGCCACCACCACCACCACCACTGCGACCAACACCACCACCACCACCACGATTACCACTATCACCACCACTACGACCGCCGCCACCACCACCACCACCACCACCAACACCACCGTAGGAAAATAATAATTATAACACTTTTTTTTGTTTGCAAAATGAAAATAAATTTTATTAATTAAGAATACTACTATTTTACATATTATTTTTAATGAAATAAGAATAACTATAAAATGATTTTTAATTCTACGATATAAATAATTCAATATAAATAGTTTTAGAAAAAATAGAAATTCTTTATGGAAAAATATGGTATAATTAAAAATATATATAATTATTTTTAAAAAATACTAATAATTAAAAAATAGTATTAATTTCTAAAAAGCTGCAATCTGAAACAGAATAATTTGAAAAAAAAAATTATAAATTTTGAATTTTTACAAAGAATTTAATAATAATAAAATGATAAAAACTCACCATTGATGGCATACTCTACATGATGTATGCGCCACGCGTATAGATAAAGGGCCCCTACATATCAGACAATAGTAGTAGCCTCCTCCGAGCTGCTGATGGGTTCCCACCGAGTGCTCGAAGACGGCGGTCACCGGCCCATGCCACTCGGGGTTGACGATGAAGCATTGCGGGCAAACTAGTTCACCCGTCCTGCTTAAATAGCCCGACCGTATCTCGCACATACGGCTTGTATTATTTACCGCAAGCGCGATCGGCCGCGGCAGCACCTCCGCACTAACTACGTTGGGACCGCCCGAATCGGACGCATAGTCCTCATCAGCATCGATGGGTGCATCGTCCTCGACGTCCCCCCATCTAACGTCGGCTCCATAGTACCGGAGGTCGGGATCATCGTAATCCTCGGGCCGAAGGTGTTAGGCGTCGAAGATTCGAAAATTTTCGTCGTCGATGAGGTCCCAACCCCACGCTCCCTCCTCCCCTTCATCCATCGCGTCCTCATGGGGGAGCGCCACGATAGGCCCCGCAGCCATCACCTCACCATCCACCACATCGATCACGTTCATTTCGTCGTCGGAAATATCAATTACTTCGATCTCACGTTCAGCCATTTTTTTAAAGTTTTTACGAAACACTCAACGAAACGCACAGGCGACGGACAGTTGACGAATACGATGGACAGTTGAAAAAATTGTCACTTAAATACTCCTGGACCAGGACCTAGACTTTTTTGCATCCCCACCATTGCATCACCTTGAAAGGGTTTCCAATGGTAGATGTCACATGGCCAAAAAAGTGGTAGGCTCGAGAAAGCGTTTCCCCAAAGTTATAAAAAAAAGGCTTCGCGGGTGGTGCTCGAACCTTTTCCCCGCACAGGTCAGTCTCAAAGTTATTATTACAATGGACAGATGTGCGAGCATGTATACAATACATCCGTCGAAGGACCCGCGAGATTTGATGAAAAACGAACTCGAATCCATTTCCAAGGCTTTTCTTCTAAAATACTATAGTGCATACATACATTATTTGTGGGATTGCTTGCCGGAAAAGTCGCAGCGTGATACTGAGATAGCGTCATATCGACCATGTTATGATCATTTCAATCCGCCGTGGGAGTGGGTACATGTCGATGTGGCGGGGCCTAAACGGCGAGATGATGGGAAATGTTACATTATGGAAGAGCTCGTGTATGTTTATACAAATGAACGCAGTGCGAGAGAATTGACAAGTAGCGAGCTTAAAATTATTTCACCCACAATCTTCATGAGACACTTCAGTGAATTTACGGATATCTTGTTACGTCCTGGCTTTCTTGCCAGCACCCCATGATTTTTTTTATTAAATTCTGTTTCTTTTCTTTACCGCGAATCATTTACCGTCAGTAGGTAAATTCGCGAATGTCATTTTTTGTCGATAAATTAATCTATTTAATAATAAGTTGTACGAACGAGTATGTGAATCTATAACCATTACACATACTCGTCAGCATCAAGAGACTCGGCAGAGTCTCGGGACAAGTACATTTGACAGCGTCGTCTGCTTGCCCGAGACTCACCCGAGTATATTATCTCTGAATAAAGCGATTTCGACGGTGGGGGTAGACTCTTTCTTGAATTACGAAGCCAAGGGGTAATCCCATGATCTGAAATTTGGACTGTACACTAATTAAGTTATCCCTCTTCGATCGAGCCATAAATCAACCCGATTGATGCCGTAATTACTGAAAAAAAACTTTGCACAGGTAAAATTATGCGATGATCGAAGTGTGCGTGCGTGTATGTATACGACACAGAGAAAGACCTCGTGGCGCTGGCGTGTTTCTGATTGGTCGCGACCCAAACAGTGCAGATGAGCGGGCAAAAAACGTCAGCTGATCGCGATGAAAAAATCATCATCGATATTTCAACGGCCCGTATGAACGCGAGTGTGAGAGAGATAGCTGAAATAGGTTCACATTTTTCTTTCACGCCGTTAGTATTTTCGAGAAAATAACAGTTGCAAACTTGTTCCTTGTCGAACAACAAACGTTGGCTAACCATTTATTTTCTCGAGAATGCAGGGTTAATGGAAGATAAACGTGAATACTGTGCTTACAGCTTTGACAGCTCGTCATTACCTCACAAATGCTAACTTGCAGCTGGCATTACCACCGACATGCTCCAGTGACGGGGGAATATGCTTCAGGAATGAGTATGCTTCAGAACCTTCGCCCTATTCCTAAGCCCACAATTTTATTCATTTACAGCATATCTAAAATCGCCGCTGGGATATTCGATTGAATGCAAAGCGACAATAACTCTCAGCGACATAAAAAACTTGTCGCTGAGCCACATGAAAATCTTGTCGCTGAGCCACATGAAAATCTTGTTGCTGAGGCACATGAAAATCTCATCGCTGCCAGCTATCTGGAAGCTCCAAATAATTTTCAGTGACATAAAAATCTTGTCGCTGAGCCACATGAAAATCTTGTCGCTGCCAGTTATCCGGAAGCTCTGGATAACTCTCAGCGACAAGTTGTTGCTCGAGAAGGAACCAAATATTGTGGAGTGATTATCAAGAGACGCGGCAGCGGCTCGACGCCAAGTATTAAAAAGAAAGCGTAGCGCGAGAGCTGCCATACTCTTATATACAGTAAAATAGGCGTTTTATGACGTCACAGCAACTTTAAATCGTTCTCACAGGAGAACGGGTTGAGGGAAAAATCTCATATTAGATTCGAATTTTCTATGATTTTTTATCTTTCGAATGGTCCTTGGTAGAACAGAATCCGTTCAGCCAATCCAGAGAAATCTGATATTGAAGATTTTGGACGCGAGGTTTGGGATGTTTTCTGTTTCTTGGAGTCAGAAAGGCGTAAGTTGTCCGCGCAGGCGCTTGAACATACGCCCTTACGCGTCTGGTGGACATTTTCGGCCCGTGACGTCACGCGCTCCGCTGAACGCGGTATCCCTACTCTTAACGCGCCACTGAGCGAGAGAGACAGACTATATCCGGCCTCTCTTTCCGTATGGTTTTCATTGTCTAGGTACCATGGTTTTCCATGTCTAGGTCGACGGCTCCATGGTTTTCGATGTCTAGGTCCACGGCTCCATGGTTTTTTTTTGTCTAGGTATATTTCTCCATGGTTTTCGTTGCCTAAGTATATTTCTCCATGGTTTTCGTTGTCTATGTATTTTTCTCCATGGTTTTCGTTGTCTAGGTATATTTCTCTATGGTTTTCGATGTATATGTACATTTTTCCATGGTTTTCATTGTCTAGGTATATTTCTCCATGGTTTTTGATGTCTAGGTATAGTTCTCCATGGTTTTCGTTGTCTATGTACATTTTTCTATGGTTTTCGTTGTCTAGGTATATTTCTCCATAATTTTCGCTCTCTAGGTCGACGACTCCATAGTTTTCGTTGTCCAGGTATATTTCCCCATGGTTTTCGATGTCTAGGTACATTTCTCCATGGTTTTCGTTGTCTATGTACATTTTTCCATGGTTTTCATTGTCTAGGTATATTTCTCCATAGTTTTCGCTCTCTAGGGCGACGACTCCATCGTTTTCGTTGTCCAGGTATATTTGTCCATGGTTTTTGATGTCTAGGTATAGTTCTCCATGGTTTTCGTTGTCTATGTACATTTTTCCATGGTTTTCGTTGTCTAGGTATATTTCTACATAGTTTTCGATCTCTAGGTCGACGACTCCATCGTTTTCGTTGTCCAGGTATACTTCTCGATGGTTTTCGATGTCCAGGTCGACGGCTCCATGGTTTTCGATGTCTAGGGCCACGGCTCCATGGTTTTTGTTGTCTAGGTATATTTCTCCATGATTTTCGATGTCTAGGTATATTTCTCCATGGTTTTCGTTGTGTAGGTCGACGACTCCATTGTTTTCGTTGTCCAGGTATATTCCTCCATGGTTTTCGATGTCCAGGTCGACGGCTCCATGGTTTTCGATGTCTAGGTATATTTCTGCATAGTTTCCGATGTCCAGGTATATTTCTCTATGGTTTCCGATGTCTAGGTATGTTTCTCCATGGTTTTCGATGGCTAGGTATAGTTCTTCATGGTTTTCGTTGTCTATGGACATTTTTCCATGGTTTTCATTGTCTAGGTATATTTCTCCATAGTTTTCGCTCTCTAGGGCGACGACTCCATCGTTTTCGTTGTCCACGTATATTTGTCCATGGTTTTTGATGTCTAGGTATAGTTCTCCATGGTTTTCGTTCTCTATGTACTTTTTTCCATGGTTTTCGTTGTCTCGGTATATTTCTACATAGTTTTCGCTCTCTAGGTCAACGACTCCATCGTTTTCGTTGTCCAGGTATATTTCTCGATGGTTTTCGATGTCCAGGTCAAAGGCTCCATGGTTTTCGATGTCTAGGTCTACGGCTCCATGGTTTTTTTTGACTAGGTATATTTCTCCATGGTTTTCGTTGTGTAGGTATATTTCTGCATAGTTTTCGATGTCGAGGTATATTTCTCCATGGTTTTTGATGTCTTGGTCCACGGCTCCATGGTTTTTGTTGTCTAGGTATATTTCTCCATGATTTTCGATGTCTAGGTATATTTCTCCATGGTTTTCGTTGTCTAGGTCGACGACTCCATCGTTTTCGTTGTCCAGGTATATTCCTCCATGGTTTTCGATGTCCAGGTCGACGGCTCCATGGTTTTTTTTGTCTAGGTATATTCCTCCATGGTTTTCGATGTCTAGGTATATTTCTGCATAGTTTCCGATGTCCAGGTATATTTCTCTATGGTTTTCGATGTCTAGGTATATTTCTCCATGGTTTTCGTTGTCTATGTTGTGACGGGTTCGACACAATCGCAAGAGAAATGGGGCAAAAGTGGGAAAAATAAATCGTACAAAAAGCTATAAAAATAATAAAACAATCCGTGATTTATTGCGGGTGAAGAATACAAAGAAAAGAAGGGCGCCAGCTGGTTTATTCGGTCCAGCAACCGGTACAAAATTTATTCCAAAATGGTCAAAAGAAAAAGAAAAGAACAATGTGAAAGAATTTAATTTGTAAAATAATCCAAAATATTTAATCGGGCTGGCTCAGGGAGAAACTGGGAAATCTTAAACGCAGGGACCGCGGGTCCCTGAAACTCAGGCGTCTTATTATACCAGTGACGTACGCACAGAAGGGGGAACGGGCGAGCGAGCCACGCGGTGGAGCGAACCACGCGAACACTCGAATCGAGTTCGGCCGGCGAAACCCGATTGACCGAACGAAACAGAGCCTCGCTCGATCCACGCACAAAAATCCGATAACGGGGCTCACTACTTGAAAAAGGGAACACGAGGTGGGCGATCGACGAGGGGAATCGACAAAAATTGTAATGACGGGGCTCGAAAACGCGAGATAATGACTCGAAAAATTACAGGAGGGAATGACGAAACAAAATGGGCAAAATGGCTTGACGGGGAATTTACGGGGGACGAACTCGATGGCACAACACTCGTCGCGTCGACTGACCGACGAAATAAACTCTTTCTCGAACAAAAAGTTCGAGAAAGCAAACGAAAACGTGATCGGGAATTTGGGAAAGCACGAGGGGATAATGGCGTCGCACGCCCGGCAAGAATCGAAGGACTTACTTGTCTTCTCGGTTTTATCGAGTAAAACCGAGAATGCGGTGCCAACTTATTCCAAAACAGTCCAGAGAGTGGTCCTTCGGGAAGCCGGGTCGTCGTCAAAGTCGATCGCAAATCGAACACAATTAACTCAAAGAATAGAAAAGGCACAAAACGGGATACGATGTTGGCCGTATCGAGTCCGAAGCGGAAGTGTGGCGCTCCGGGCTCTCCTCGAGCTCCCGGCCGCGTGATAGCGGCCGGTTCGAGGCTTTTCGAGGCCCGGGAGCGCCAGCAGCCAATCAGGCTGCGGCGTTGTAGTCGGCCGTCGTTCGATCGAATATCGAGCGCCGGCCTCGCGAGATCGCGCACCGATGGCGCCACGCTGTCTGCCTCGCGAGACCGAGGCTCGATAAAAGATGGCAGCGCCCACGGCTGTCAAAACGGCCGTGGCGCGATCGTACCGACGGCCTCGCCTCGACGCCGCGGAACCCGCTGTTTCCCTCCGACCTGACGGACAAGCCTATTGTCGGAGGGGCGATGACGGACACGGGCTCCGCGACTCGACGATGTCGACAGGGCTAAGGGGGGATCGGGCTGAGGGGGGGGGGCATAAAGTATTACACGCGGGGGAGGGAGGGAAAAACCAATTACAGAGGGCAACGCGATTTTCGGGGTCGCTCCATCGGTGGGTCGCTCGATCGGTGGGTCGCTCGCCCGCGCTCGCGTGAATAATCGCAGTCGAGATGCTGGTCCAGCGACGGTCGTCAGCCACGTTCGGTCCTCCTCGGTCTGCGGGGGCTAGAACATAAGAGAGAAGAGAGCCGGTCCCTTTCGGGGATCCGGCGGCTCCCGCTGCGGCTCGACGCTGGCCAAAGAAAAGATAGGAGGAAAAAAAAGTGACAACGTCACAATGTATATTTTTCCATGGTTTTCGTTGTCTAGGTCGACGACTGAATGGTTTGCGATGTCTTCTTTCAGGGCTCGACCAGGGTTCCCGACGGAAGGTCTTAAAGGGACCGACTCAGAGTGTTATCGCGGGGTTTCTAAGGGATCACCCGAGAGTCTTGACGGGGCTTTTTTTAAAGGGTTGACAATAAGATCTCAGTTGAAGTTTTTATGGGATTGATCAAGAATCTTGCCGCGCCTTTTATAAAGGATCAGTCA
Organism: Hyposoter dolosus; assembly: GCA_963921915.1. Taxonomy (NCBI): domain Eukaryota; kingdom Metazoa; phylum Arthropoda; class Insecta; order Hymenoptera; family Ichneumonidae; genus Hyposoter; species Hyposoter dolosus. The sequence goes on along the minus strand of OY998136.1, from coordinate 15,436,254 downwards.
AGAGTCTGAACGGGATTTTTTAGGGGGTTGAACGGCGGTCTCGACGGAAGTTTTTCGACCCTAGAACGGTAACCTTATTTTATTTTTCCTATTCCTGTAACGTAGGGTCATGAATGACCCCAATTTTGGAAAATTCATATCTCTGGTAAAATGAAACAAAAAGGGTTCAACTTGGGCTCATTCTTTTCGTTTTTTAATGCAGAATCACGTGAGCCCGGAACAATTTTGCTCGGAGTAAAAAAATTAGTCGAAAATGCGACGAAACAATAAAAAAACGGGAGAATGAAGGAGAAGGGCGGGAGGATGAAGGGAGAAATCCCGCCAGGACTTTTTTGAAGGATTAGCGGAGAGTCTGGATGGGATTTTTTAAGGGGTTGACCAAGGATCTGAATGGGAGTTTTCAAAAGATTAATCAAGAATCTCGCCGGGACTTTTATAAGGGATTGTCCAAGAGTCTGGACGGGATTTTTTAAGGGTTAGACTAAGCATCTCTACGCTGTTATTTCAACAGATAGACCGAGAGTCTGGACGGGATTTTTTAAGGGGTTGATCATGTCTGTCGCTGAGATTTTCTGAAGTGATTGACGGAAGGGGTATGAACGGAAGTTTTCTGAGGGATAAAGTAGGACCGTTACGGAGACGTTTGTCATGGGATTCCTAGAGTCTCACAGCGGCTTTTTTAAGAGATTTATCCAGATTCTCGTCAAGACTCATTTCAGCAGATCGACCAAAAATCCTGCCGAGACTTTTTTAAAGGGTTGGCCAAGAGTCTGGACGGGATTTTTTAAGGTGTCGACTAAGAGTCTCGACGAGGTTTTTTTAACAGATTGGCCAAGAGTCTGGACGGGATTTTTAAGGGGTCGCGACGGAGTTTTTTCAAGGGATTGACTGAGGGGGTCACTTAGGTTTCTTTAAGGGATTGACCACGAGTCTCTTCGAGGTTTCCTTAAGAGATTAAACGAGACTCTGTACGAGAGTTTTTCAAGCGATTGATCATGTCTCTTTTCGAGATATTTTAAGAGATTTACCAGGGCTGTCGACGAAAGTTTTTGAAGAGATTTGTCTTCTCTCCTGAACAACCAACCAGAACGAATAATCCCTCTATTATTAAAAAAAATGTTGATGAATATCCTACTTTCCAAAAAGAAGTGAAATCCGGGGAAAAACACTTTATAAAAGTAAAAAAAAGACGCCAAGTATTAAAAAAGTGCAACCTCAGTTGGAAAATTATGACTCAATTATCTTTATATTACTTTGTATAAAAATTTCCCCATCATTTAAATTTTGATAAATATGGCCCTTCCCAAAAAGAAAGGAAATCCGTGGAAAAATACTCCAGAAAAGTAAAAAAAGAACGCCAACTATTAAAAAATCGCAACCTCAGTTGGAAAATAACGACTCAATTTTATTCTTGATATCACTTTGCAATGAAACACTTTTGATTTACTATATTCATGTATTTTACTTTTTCTTCACTGCGAACAATCTTTTGACCTTCATAAAAATCTTCTCAAAAATTTTCAAACTCAATTGAGACAAAAAAAAATGAAATCATTGCAACATAGCCAAGAATTCATAAATGAGTGGCAAAATTTCACAGACGAACATGCGCCCTCGACACATTCGGTTCAAGGGTTTCCCCATTTCGGAGGATTCCAGCATGATTATCCCGAATATTATGATGACTTCATGCTAGCTAAAGATCATGAATGTATGTACAATACAATTCCACGGGGAACGAAACATAAAAAAGGGTACGTTTGCGTACAAGGGCACGCGTACACGTACACGTACTTACCGGACGAATTCACTGCAAAGATTATACAAAAACTTGGCGTGCATGGTTTTCAAAAATAATTTCGGCGCAGGAATTCCTCATCCATGTTTACCCGTTCTGGGGTAGCCGCTGAGAGGGGGGTGGGAACAGACGGGATACATTAAGAAACAAAGAGACAAAATGGCACATTTAACACCGCGTTCGGCGTTGACTGTCCTTCCTCGGTGCATAGGATACTTCGCAGCAGGGGGTTCAGCGGGCGATATTCAATTGAGGGAGAGTTCGCGAATCTCATAGTATAGCTCGTCTTCAATACAAACTGACTTATGCTATCCGAAGATGAAAATTCTCTCATCATAGACGGAAAACAAGGTGATCGATTAACAAAGAGACAAAAGTTCGAAGTGATCCAAACAGTGTAGAACTGATCCGCTCACGTATGCGTAGACAGCAAAAAGCGAGATGGACAACTCCGTCTACGCATGCGCGAGCGGATCAGTTTTACACTGTTTGGATCACTTCTAACCCCATAACTCCATAACTTCCATAACTTTCGGTGAAGTTGGTAAACGGGGTTTAATGAAAAACGCGCGTTCCGCAACTCCTTAATCCACGGTTAAGCTACAGTTTCGTCGGTCAAATATAACCGGCCGAGATTGGGCGTTTAACGGGCTAAACCTCCGTCATATATAGGTTATGGGTGTATGATTGATGTGTATGTGCCAACTGACAGCTCGCTCGGTGCTTGCGAAATCTCATTTCTTAACCTATAACTTCCTGTTTCTCTCTGTGTAATGTGTATTAACCCTCAGTAGACACATATGGGTGTTGGGTATCCAGCACATTTAGCGAATGCCATTAATTTCTCCTTTTTCGTATAGATTACATCGAAAACCATGGAGGAATATACCTAGACAAAAAAAATCCATGGAGCCGTCGACCTGGACATCGAAAACCATGGAGGAATATACCTGGACAACGAAAACGATGGAGTCGTCGACCTAGACAACGAAAACCATGGAGAAATATACCTAGACATCGAAAATCATGGAGAAATATACCTAGACAACAAAAACCATGGAGCCGTGGAGCCAAGACATCAAAAACCATGGAGAAATATACCTCGACATCGAAAACTATGCAGAAATATACCTAGACAACGAAAACCATGGAGAAATATACCTAGTCAAAAAAAACCATGGAGCCGTGGACCTAGACATCGAAAACCATGGAGCCGTCGACCTGGACATCGAAAACCATCGAGAAATATACCTGGACAACGAAAACGATGGAGTCGTTGACCTAGAGAGCGAAAACTATGTAGAAATATACCGAGACAACGAAAACCATGGAAAAATGTACATAGACAACGAAAACCATGGAGAACTATACCTAGACATCAAAAACCATGGACAAATATACCTGGACAACGAAAACGATGGAGTCGTCGCCCTAGAGAGCGAAAACTATGGAGAAATATACCTAGACAATGAAAACCATTGAAAAATGTACATAGACAACGAAAACCATGAAGAACTATACCTAGACATCGAAAACCATGGAGAAATATACCTTGACATCGGAAACCATAGAGAAATATACCTGGACATCGGAAACTATGCAGAAATATACCTAGACATCGAAAACCATGGAGGAATATACCTAGACAAAAAAAACCATGGAGCCGTGGACCTAGACATCGAAAACCATGGAGCCGTCGACCTGGACATCGAAAACCATGGAGGAATATACCTGGACAACGAAAACAATGGAGTCGTCGACCTACACAACGAAAACCATGGAGAAATATACCTAGACATCGAAAATCATGGAGAAATATACCTAGCCAACAAAAACCATGGAGCCGTGGACCTAGACCTCGAAAACCATGGAGCCGTCGACCTGGCCATCGAGAAATATACCTGGACAACGAAAACGATGGAGTCGTCGACCTAGAGAGCGAAAACTATGTAGAAATATACCTAGACAACGAAAACCATGGAGAAAAATACATAGACAACGAAAACCATGGAGAAATATACTTACAAGGAAGGTTACCTTACTGTACCCCTACAACCTGGGTCAAAAAAATTATATTTTGTAGTTCACACCAAAGTATAAACCCTCACAAAAAATTAGCGGCCCACTCGCATATTTAAGGGGTGAAATTAATTCTCAAAAATCGGTGGTTTTTTCGTTTTTCGCTGATATCTTCGAAACAAAAATAGATACGCCAAAAGTTTAAATAGCAAAGTTGTTCATTTTTCAGTGCTCTACAATAACATGTAATCGAAAATTGGATTTTTTTTTTTTTATTTGAAAAAAACGTCTTTTTAAATACATTTTTCGTCATTTGATCACTGAAAAAGTTCTTATTTCGCCTGAAAATTAAACAAGGTTGACAAATCCGTCAAACGGAATATGTTCATATTTATATATAGGTTTATTAAATCCACAGATATGCTGCTCCATCCTTATCGTAGAATACTCATAAATCTTTTACATCTAGCTTAGTTTTGTGCATCCATTTTAGTACAAGCGAATAACTATCACATGATATTTTTTTAATTTATATAAAACTTTATTTAAAATCCATGTCGTTTTTTTATTTACTAGAAACCTTTAATTCATATATAGCTATGAAAATGTCTGGTACTCATGACAGGAACAAAAGCAGACAATGCACTTATCAGTTTCTTCGCTTCGTATTATGGAATGTATTCATTGCAATAATGATACTCCTCAAAGAAGTGTTTGAGACATAAAGGTTTTTTGCACCACGAACATGTTATAACAGCCAAATCACCACAAATGTGACATCGTGGTTCCGAATTATCTCCAAAACCAAACGTCACCGGATTGATGAACTCAGGGGGTGTTTTTTCTATGTACCCGCTTTTGTACCATTGAAATATTTAAGCATATCAATATAACGTGGGGAAGACAGTTGATTGTGAACAAGTGACTGCAGTTTGATGATGTTGTTCCTTAAATGCAGATTTATATCGCTACCGGAAAGAATTACTATATCTGAAAAATGCCGAACAAAATTTTTCCATATTCAAAAACCAAACACATCTAATGGTTGTATTTGTCCTGTTGTTCCTTTTGGAATTCTTTTTAATGCAATTTTTTTGTTAGGAGGAGTTACTACATCAACTACTTCTGAACAGTGTCCACTCCAGGAGTCGATTAAAAGCGCACTGTTGTCGCCAACATTCGGAAAATAGATTCCGGTTAGCCACTGTTTGAAATGATCTGTCGAAAAAACGAAAGGAATATTTAATTTGATTTGGTTTGCAATATTTAATAGCCACAAGAATGTAAAATTTAAATAGTTCTTACCTGATGTTAACTTTCCAGATTTCGATGCCGAAACAAAAACGTTTGAGAGTTTGAATAACGTTTTTTCTACGCGTGGGCCAAAGTCATCACCGATTTCTTTTAATACAAGATATAACGGTGAAAGTAATTTTCCATCGGCGGATATCGTTGGTTGAATGGTATAAGAATGAGTTGTTGAAGATATTGATTGAACAACGCATTCAATTTCTTTTGATCCTTGGTTTGCAAGAGTGCGACCAGAATGCATTTCAAATTGAAATCCACTTTGATCTGAATTGTAAACGGTTTCCGGACCAAGGTCGTTGATAACAGATTTCACGTTATTTGTAAACTCTTCAGCCATTTTTTTAAGATCTTTTGAGTCTTCTAAAGTTTTCCGGGTAATAAATTTTGTAATTTTTCGAGACGTAATGCGATGTGCTCTTTTGAAATTATTCACCCATTTTTTTGACGCTTCGAATCGTGCATCGGAATTCATGAAATTTTTATGTGCGATCAAAGCCCATCGTCGCAAATCAATATCGTGTACTATCTTGCCACATTCAGTTGCTTCAATGAAGCGATTTAAAGTATATTGAGATATCTCATTTAATTTTTCTTTATGAGTCCCACCTTTATTGATTTGATGAGCCCAACGCTTCAATTGTGTTTTAGAAATAACTTTTTTAAAACGGTGTGCAACTGTATGAATATTTGAATTTTTTGTTTTTCCACTTCTCCAAAACTTCACAGCTTTTTTCTTGTAATCGAATGAAATCTCATCTTCATTTTTTGTACATTGAGAGTTATCTGCCTCATCAGATGAAATTGAATCCCATTCCAATTCACTGCCTTCTATACTTTTAGGCTCATGGTGTTTGAATTGTTCTTGAAAATCCAAGCTTTCGTCTTCTTCAATTTCGATTCTCGTGTATGTGTTTATGCTTTCAATTAAAAACTCTTCAATTGTATCTGCTAATTTCATTTCACTCTCATTCACTGGTGTTTCGGGCAAATTCATCATCATAAAATAAGTCGACAAAATATTTATGACATTCACGGGATTGATATACATTTTTGAAAACGTCCACAGTATTCAATACGTTCTTGATAATGCACTCCTATAACTACAGAACTTTGATGAACGGAAACCGTCAATGCTAACTTAAATGTGGCAAGAGTCGGTTTATATAGAGCCTCATTTTTTACTGATATGACGGTTTTAAACATCTCAAATAGGATATCATGAAAAAATATAACGTATTTCAAACAGTCGAACTCACAGTTTGATTATGATAAGGAAATGTAATCAGTCCAAATCTATACAAGATTTTGCGTTTGAAAAAAATAACTTTCCGGTTCCATAATCTCTTGAGACGTAAAAAACAAATTTAGATTGAAATCATTAAATGTGGAGTCGGAACAATTACGTTTTATTATGAAAAGATAGAGAAAAATGTGTAAAAAAACCCGTTTTTTTATGAAAATGAAAAAAAAAAAATTCTATATAATTTTCGACTACATATTATTGCAGAGCACTGAAAAATGAACAACTTTGCTATTTAAACTTTTGGCGTATCTATTTTTGTTTCAAAGATATCAGCGAAAAACGAAAAAACCACCGATTTTTGAGAATTAATTTCACCCCTTAAATATGCGAGTGGGCCGCTAATTTTTTGTGAGGGTTTATACTTTGATGTGAACTACAAAATATAATTTTTTTGACCCAGGTTGTGGGGGTACAGTAAGGTTACCTTCCTTGTAAGTTATGAAATTTAATTTGTTATAGTATTGTGAAAGTATTTTAAATTTCATATTTCTTCAAACAACGTTCTGTAATATTACATGTACGTGGGATTTTACTTTTCAATAGAATGAAGTTAAAATTAATGGTCATATTGCGCTTTTAATACTTTTTTTGTAAATCATGAACTCATATACGTTTGTTGCATTAATCAAACAAATATTTGTATTATTACGATGCGCGTTGAAAAACTCATACGCAGCATACTAATATTCAATGCCCCATAGATTAATATGTATACGAATCAATGAAAATTCATTTACATTCCGGAAGTTTCCATTAGTGAAGTGTGAATTCGCGTTTCATATTCCAAGTTTAGAAATATTCAATTATAAAAGTATAGTAAATTTAATGACTTTTTTTAAAGTGATTCGTATAAAAATATACCGAGACATCGAAAACCATGGAGAAATATACCTAGACAAAAAAAAACCATGGAGCCGTCGTACTAGACATCGAAAACCATGGAGCCATCGACCTAGACATCGAAAACCATGGAGCCGTCGACCTAGACATTGAAAACAGTGGAGCCGTTGACCTAGACATCGAAAACCATGGAGAAATTTACCTTGACAACGAAAACCATAGAGCCGTCGACCTAGAGAGCGGAAACTATAGAGACCTAGACAACAAAAACCATGGTACCTAGACAACGAAATCCATACGGAAAGAGAGGCCCGATGTAATCTGTCTCTCTCGCTCAGTGGCGCGTGAAGAGTGGGGATACCGCGTCCAGCGGAGCGGGTGACGTCACGGGCCGAAAATGTCCACCAGACGCGTAAGGGCGTATGTCCAAGCGCCTGCGTGGACAACTTACGCCTTTCTGACTTCAAGAAACAGAAAACATACCAAACCTCGCGTCCAAAATCTTCAATGTAAGATTTCTCTGGATTGGCTGAACAGATTTTGTTCTACCAAGGACCATTCGAAAGATAAAAAATCATAGAAAATTCAAATCTAATATGAGATTTTTCCCTCAACCCGTTCTCCTGTGAGAACGATTTAAAGTAGCTGTGACGTCACAAAACACCTATTTTACTGAATATAAGAGTATGGCAGCTCTCGCGCTACGCTTTTCTTTTAATACTTGGCGTCGAGCCGCTGCCGCGTCTCTTGATTTAATTCCAAAATAATTTATAATCAGAAAATGATTCACAGAAAAGAGCAATGATAATGAAGCGAGAAGAGGGAAAAACATTCGATAAACAAACGTGAACTGTCGGCCAGAAACCGTGTTCGGCGACCAGTTCCAGAAAAAGAAAAAAAAACATTTCAAGGAAGGATTCAAAAACTTACCAGAACTTTTAACGGGATTTACAAAACAAAATAAATCGGGAGATGCGGAAACGAGCGGCAAACCACGCTCATTCTCTCTCTTTTCTCCGTGACGTTATGAAACTGTTATGGCCGAGCCATTTATTGAAATTTATTATATTATTATAATTATTATCAATTAAGAACATAAGACTATATGTCATCACCGAATGCCAATGAACCCCCGTACAATGAACCGATATTGTGAAACCCCAAAGCACCTAAATTCCAACGAATTGCGACGGACAATCTTGCAGAAATCGGAATGTGACTCGACTGCTCAGGCCAATGCACCGACATTTCACCATCACAGTTGCCGGCTCATCAAAATATTCCTTAACGGAACGATTAACAAAAGAGAAGCAACCAAATCGATTAATTAGTCTTTTCGCCATCGTCAACCTGAGCAGACCTCCTCTAAGCCCTGCACTTAGAGTCCGAGTATTATTCCGGTCTTTACAAGATAGTTCCGATTACGCGTCTTCGATTCTTCGTGAACAAGCATCACTGCCCGAGGGTTAGTGAGGCACTGCGGTGCAGCGTTTTCACCACGTCTTGAAAGCCGTTCAAGAACTCATAAAAGACTCAATTCAATCCTAATATTTATCAATTTACCATATTTTATATTTTATCTCAAAATCTACGTTTTGCGTAATTTGTGTGCGTGAGTATACCGACTACACTGTCTTTGAGGAGACCCGCTACGCGCTGCGTCAGCACGACTCAAATTGCGGTCGAACATTAAAGTAAGTCTGACCTATATTTCATTCAACTCCAAATGCAATTCAAATTGTAAACCGAACAGAAACCGACTCCGATACTACTCGACACTTTGTACTCTCCGTCATCATCCCGAAAATATACAGGGTGTTCTCTGAACGTCTCGTTCGATCTCATTTAAACACCAAATTCCTTTCTGAATTCATCTAATTACTAGTTACCAATCTGACCCTAATAGGTGCGCCAAGCACTTTGATAGCTATTCCGAATCTTTACTTATTTATTTATTTATTTATTTATTTATTTGTTTGAGAGTTTCTCTCAGCCCTTTCACGTTACACGTTCGGGCTTAACACTTTGCTGTCTCCTCAAAATTTTTTTTCAACCCCGAAGCTCAAGTGATTTGTGGGAAAAAATGAAACGATTATTAATCCATACAATTTTCGCAATTAATTCCCGTAATTGTAGAAAAAAAACGAAATAATCAATAATATTTAAAAAAACAAGACGGAATGAATAAATAACAAAATAAAAAACAATGAGGAAAACCATAAAACACAGGAAAAAAAAACTGAAAAGAAAAGAAATGATTAAATGACATAAATTTGAACAAACAAAAAAAAAACATAAAAAAAACGAAATAAAACAATCAGTCATAAACACAAACAAAAAAAAGAATGAAATTAATGAATTAATTATTGAAATCATAAACAAAACACACGTAGAAAAAAAACAAAGAACATACAAAATAAATACTTATGGGAATATACGGTCACCTCGCGTCCAAGAAACCTCACGAGATAATTATTCCCGAGTTAGCTCTTCAGTCACTCGACATTCAATCACTTCAACAACGTGAACTGACAAACGAAAATGTAGGATCTTATTCCCTCGGGAATATTATTCGTTTCGAAATATTATTTCGATTTCCCGTGTTCAAATTTTAAGGTTCTTAAATGCGATAGAATTGACGAAAATTACGAACGCGGAATGTCAACAATTCCGAGAGGCAAGAGCGAGAGAGAAAAAACATAAACACTGACCGCGCTCTACGCTCCACGAGGCGAAACCGCTCGACGTCGAACAAGGCGAAAGCAAAAACTTTTTTTTTTCCTTAACCGACACTTATTCGTATCGAGAGGAAAGAAAATAAAATTGAATAATTCCCGAATTTCAAACTTGAAATTTTATAACAGATCTCTCACTGATTTTCGTATGATATTCCTCAACCGAGGACAAAATTATGATTTTTTTTTATTTTTCAGTACAAACTCCCGGAATTCTCGCGAACACGACACTTCGCAAACAACGTTCGATTATTTTCGGGAAAAGCGAAATTAGATGTTTTATTTCAAAGGAGTGGCCCCACATTGGGCGCCAAATTTGTGACGTATTTTTCCACCCACCCGTACGCCATAAAATCCCATCGTCTCTGTTCTGGAATGTTGCGTCGTAAATTTTCGCTCCGTGACACGCGCTCTCAGCACGGCACTACTTCCGCGATTCTGTCAACCAATAGACGGTGGCTGCCGAGTTGACAGGTGGCGGCACAATAAAGAACGTGACAACGTGACCAGCGTCCATTTTGCTCGCTCTCTTCTTCGTCGGACTCCCGATGGAGACGACGTGTGTGAACTCTCGCTCTCTAGGACCTCGCGACACGAGGCATCTCGGCAACTCTCCACCATGTTTTACTCTACTTTGCTCGTCCAACTCCCGTTCGCGTATGAAAGTTATGTTTGGCCTTTTATCGCGAAATGATCGCTCTATTTAATTGTGCACCTTAGCACTCGCAAATCGTGGGAGTCTCTAAAAAACTCTCGAACCTCTCCACCACGCGGCGAACACGTGTTGGTGTTGCGCACAAAGTGCGAGTGAACGCTCTAATTTTGACCTTTTCTGTATTCTCAGATAAATAAACTAACATAAGGCTACTCTCCAAAATGTGTCTCGTATCGAATACTTTATTTCTCACGCAAAAACCTCCCGCACGATTCCACCTCATTTGGTCCTTCGAGCCGGATCGAGGGCTAGTGCGTGAAACAAATGTTCCGGATTTTGCCCCGGATGATTGCCGCTGAAAATGATCGAGGGCGAAGTGGAATCGTGCGGGAGGTTTTTGTGTGAGAAATGAAGTATTCGACACGAGACACATTTTGGAGATTACCCTTACGTTAGTTTATATATCTGAGAATACAGAAAAGGTCAAAATTAGAGCGTTCACTCGCACTTTGTGCGTAACACCAACACGTGTTCGCCGCGTGGTGGAGAGGTTCGAGAGTTTTTAGAGATTTCCACGATTTGCGAGTGCTAAGGAGCACGATTAAATAGAGCGATCACTTCGCGATAAAAGGCCGAACACAACTTTCATACGCGAACAGGAGTTGGACGAGCAAAGTAGAGTAAAACTTGGTGGAGAGTTGCCGAGATGCCTCGTGTCGCGAGGTCCTAGAGAGCGAGAGCTCACACACATCGTCTCTATCGGGAGTCCGACCAAGAAGAGAGAGAGCAAGATGGACGCTGGTCAAGTTGTCACGTTTTTCATTGTGGCAGCGCCACCCGTCAACTTGGCAACCTCCGTCTATTGGTTGACAGAATCGCGGAAGTAGTGCCGCGCTGAGAGCGCGTGTCGCGGAGTGGGAATTTACGACGCAGCATTCCAAAACAGTCTCGTTGCCAATTTATTCTTCGTTAATAATGGGCGCCAGTCGCCAAAGAGACTTGACAACGAAGCGGTAAAGGATTATTTTTCCAGCCGGCCTCAGCGGGATAGGGGGGGGGGGGGGGGTTTCACCGAAAATAATCGACACCCACGGTACGCTTTCTCGTTTAGACACGGTTCTTTAATCGAGAGATATTACAGTTTTGGTCGGATCTCCGGAATCCGAAATGTCGTCGGAAGTTATAGTTCGAGAGAATTAATAACAAGGAATAATCGTGCGAAATAATGGAAACGGGATCGAAGAATTAGCGTGTCTCTACGGGAAGGCGGAAGGAAAGATCGCGAACATTCACACCGAAAATTCTTACACGCACAATTTCGCACTGGGCGGGACCCTGCACACTTTTTACACGGTAATTCGCGAGCTCGTTTCCGAATACCGCGGATCTATTCGCAAGCAACGGAATAATGATTTTAATCGATGGAAAAGGAAAAACCAAGCCCCCAATATTCGGTTACTCGGCCGAGCTTCAAGGTCTCGAACGCCCGTTGTCCCTACCCAATCACTCTATTCTTCTTTTGCTCTAATCTCACGCACACGTACACTTTTCGCGATCTCTCTTCAGCGTCCCTCAACTTACGTTAACGGGGAACAATTATTATGACAAAACACAAAAGGGAGGTTTTCGCGACCGGCCACGTCTATTAATTTTCCGGAACGATCTCCGCGATTCGCCCCGCGGAAACGAAAAAAAAACCTCGCGGGATTGTTTCGAGAGCGGCGCACTCGAACACGTGGAGAGCCAGCGCCGCGACCTTAATTTCTCGATTTATTCGCGATAGCAAAACCGAAACTCGCGAGAATAATTTTAATACGATGAGATAAATGAAAGCAAAATAATGCAGGAAGCTTGCTCACCAAATCGGAAAGAACTGAGATGGAGGAAACTTACGCTTTGCGCTGATCGACCGCTTCGCTCGATACTTCACGAAAAACCTCTCGAATTCGGGAATCGACAGCGAGGTCCTCGGATATCCCTTCCACCTCCCACCTTACTCAAATATTCTCACCGCGATGATTGACAGGTCCGTCGCATTAAATATAATCGGTAGCGTGAAACGGGGTTCCGATTGATTCTAATTATCGGAAAATTTTTTGACGATGGGACAAGCCCAATTCCCCTAGCTCGCGAACAAAAATATGATTGAATCGATTGCGGGACCTGCAACGGGCATTATAACGTCACGATAGCATTGCGACAGTTTCGAGAAATCCCGAAACGATCACGATTATTTTTGAGACGGTGACTCGGTGAGAAAGCGCGGGGCGCCGATGCTTCTTTCGCACGTTACCGCCCTGGAAATTTTTGAACGGGACGGAGATGCCACTGTTGACCGAAATTCCTTTCTTCTCGAAAATTCCAGAATTTGTCGCTGTTCGATAATTTCCCTTTGCTCGAGTCTCCGACGGGACGGATTCAGCCATGTTGTTTTCCAAGCTGTAACGTCCTTGAGAAATGAAAATAATGGAAGAATAGCCAAACGTCTGAACCTCGCTCGAAATACGTTAGTTCGTCGACGATTTGGCTTCCTTCTTCCCTTCTTGCCCGCTCGGGAAAACGTCGGCATATTGAAATCTTTCTCGTTTCCTCTCTCCTCTCCCTCCGATTTGGCTCATCATGAAAATAAAATTTAAATATTCGGGACGTAATTACTAATTAAATTCAATAATTAGAGTTTCAACGCAAGCCCTGAGAGATTGTTGTGTGGCCGGTGCATCGAGCGAAGGGGGCGAATTACGCTCATTCTCAAAAATTTTGAGACGGAAGAAAAAAAACCGTCGCACTACTAAATTTAATTTTCCAATGGCAAAGAAGACTGTCGAATTATCGTTGAAAAATTCTGCATGAAAATTTTCCGTCCTGCTGCCAGAAAATGATCAGTTTTCGTAGCAGTATTCCAACGAACTTCAAAATCGTCAATTTTTTCGATTCATCATTTTTCTTCAAATTTTTTAACTTCATGGTTTTTATGGAAAGACATGTTTCGTTCGTTTTGCTATGCCAACAGGTTGTTCGGGACTATTACCAGCAGCGAACAGAAGGAACGGTATGAGAAAATCCTGCAATCTGACTTGGAGGAATGCCGGAGTTTATATCCGCAGGTGGCTAAAGTTTGCGAAAGGCTTGACCAGTTGATAAAAGAACGACGGGTAGAACTCGAAAGTACAAATCTGAAGAAAACTGAGGTAAGCACCTGAACAATTATCGAAGAATTCGTTTTTTTTTACTTTGAAAAAATTTCATAACTGTTTTTGAAACGATGAGTAAAATTTGGCTTTCCCGTTGTCACAGGAAATCGAAGGACAAATCTGCCGGGAATACGACAACATTAAGCGGGACCCGCTGTATGGTGTCAAGTTACGATTTGATTGCCTCCACCAGAAATCGACTCACTTGAAGCAAATCATCGATAAATATGACACGACACATTCAGAAGTCTCCTCCGCTTCTCGTAGCAACGTACGCAAACGAGAACACAGCAACCCACAGAAGAACGCCGTGTTAACGAGAGTGTTTTTCTACAGTATTCAGCGAAAGTGGAGAAGAACTGTAGAGATAGGCAATATTTTTAAAAAAATCGATTATATAGGAACAATCGATAGCTAAAATCGATTTATTAAGAAAAAATCGAAAAATAATAGTGTAATCGGTTTTTTCTAATATTGTATATAATAAAACATTAATTTGATTATAATTCACAACGTTTTATTCCTTGAGTTAAAAAAACACCCAAGAAATATTTTTTACCACAAAATTGATGTATTTGATAGATTATTCAATAATTAACGAAATCCCTGAAAAATGTGCATAACAGAAAAATGGGCAACAAAACACAGAGTTTTAAAAGAGTAAAGTTTGAAAAGAGACATTCTAGGCGAATAATTGCTTGTTCCCAACGTGAAAAATGGACATGTTCGCGATCATTAAGGACGTCGGATGCAAAATTTTTTATCGATAGAATTCCTTTGAATTTGCACCATACAAAGAGAATAGCTCGCGTAATTTTAAGAGGTTTCACCTTGTAGAAGTCGAGATATTTATTTATAAAAATCACTATTTTCAGTAGTTTCTCATGTGAGCGTGTGATAAAAATGGCAATTTTCAGCATTGAATATTTCCATTTCTAAATGGTGAAGCCTCTTAAAACTTTGCATACACTTTTATGTAACACCGAAGAAGCTTTATTTAGTTTTTTAAAAAAATGGCTCGTAAAATTTTTTCGAAATTTTGTTTATTATCAAGAGACGCGGTAGCGGCTCGACGCCAATTATTAAAAGAAAAGCGTAGCGCGAGGCCTGCCGCACTCTTATATATGCGATGTGACGTGACATTTGACGCCCCGCCACCCGCACGAATCGTGGTCGACCAGTGGACCGGATTTACGGTCCATTTTGACGACGCAACGCGACTCGCTGGCGGCCCGCTGAGGAGACTCCGCGTTTAGTCGTAAGCTACCTTATCGACCGTCGGAAACGCCTTACCTCCTTCGTTGCCTGCGTACCTGCACTGCGTTGCCTATTACCTACCATTGCGTTGCCTATAAAATTACCTGCGTGAACGGAAAAATGACGGGCGAGAGAATTTAATCATGCATTTTATTCTTTACGAGCGAGCGTCCCCCGGCCCTTGCGCCCGGTGTCCACCGCCGAGCGGGGAGTGAGCAACAACCCCCTCTTTCGATCAACGGGACTTCGGCAAGGAATTCGGCCTTCTCACCGCTGCGCCCCGTCACCTTGGCCCAGCGGAGCGGACGTTCGAGGGTACATGTCGAAATTCCGCCACACGTGTGAACGCCGTCCGTGGCCCTCCCGCAGTCGCAGCCGAGAGCTGCCTCGTTCGCCGCCGCGCCTGCAGGGGTTGCAGTCCGCGTGCAACGGCGCCTCGTCGAGTGGGGCTCGGGATATCCCGGGGCGGAGGTGCATTTGCCTGGTGGCACCGTGGGCCCACCGCGACACGAAGGGACGCCAAGTTTCGCGAGGGAGGCCTCCCCTCCGCCTGGCAGTCGGATATCGGCCGGGTCCCCAAGAGGAAAAACCCCTGCAGTCTCGGCAAATTTCCAGAGGGCGAAAACCGAGCGGAGATCTCGTTCGAACTCCTCGCGCCCGACACCGAAGCGCGAGAGCCGGAAGTTGGGCGATTCGCGAAATAGGCGAGAGCGCGCTCTCGCCGAATCAGATTAGTGGGGGAAAAATCGGGAGCGCGGAGCCACGCCGAGGCACAAGCATCAAGCAGTCTTCGTCACCGAGTCCAACCGGCGAGTCGCACTTTTCGGGAGAGCCATCGAGCGTCTCCGTCCAGCCCCGTTCGCCAAGAGTTGTGTCTCGGTAAGCCCGTTCCGATCATTTTCCTTCGCGATTCGACGGAAGGCGTGGGTTTTCCGTGTCGTCGCGTTTGGGGTTGCATTTCGTGCAACAATTTTGAGATGCCGAGGAGGTCGAAGGTTGTCTGTCGAGCGAGATTGTGGCTCGCAACGCTTTCGACACCTCAGCCGATTAAGTTGGAGATTTTGTCGCCCACGCTTCCGTCGAGTCCCCTCGACGACTCGCTCCTTAATATCAGTCTTTTATTCGAGTTTTTGGCAATTAATTATGTCGTGTCAATTGATTTAGAGTCTCTAGTTCGTGCATCGAATTCCGTAAAGTTTCAAGTCTTACGTCGCAATATTGCGTCAGTTTTTCGCGATTGTTCGCTCAAGGCCGGCCGCGCGTGGCTCGCCCCGGTTTGTTTGCGCTCTATCTCTCTCTCGCCCGCGTCGCATTCCACGCTTATGTATCGGCCGTTCTCGCATTGTTCTCGTCCTTCGTCGAGCGTTTCCGACGAGGTTGTATTCTGGATTATCGTGTTTTGTATGAATTTCGAGTTTATCGTTCTTTCTCCGTGTGACGTCACGTGGCGAATAATTTTGTTATATTTCCTCGTTCCTCGTGGCCGCTTAGAAGGCCAAATTACCTGCCTTCGGGCCCTAGTTACCTGATTGTCGCGAATTACTTGCGTCGCAGTGCGCCTCGTTTTGTAACCTCTTCGCGAAGGTGTCTGATTTCCTGTGTATTGCCTAATTACCTGCCTTCGGGCCTTAGTTACCTGATTGTCGCGAATTACCTGCGTCGCAGTGCGCCTCGTTTTGTAACCTCTTCGCGAAGGCGTCTGATTTCCTGTGTATTGCCTAATTACCTGCCTTCGGGCCTTAGTTACCTCATTTCCTGGGCTTCGCCCCGCTAGGGACCGAATTGCCTGCGCCGTACTGCGCCCTTCGTTCATTGTGATTCTTGTGGGGAATTAGTGCGGTTCCCCCGTTTAGGTTGCCTACTTACCTGCCTACGGTCCTAGTTATCTGAGTTTCGACTCCGTACCTGCGTTAGCGTCGCACACGCTAGCGCCGCACCTTGTTCGCGCGATTCGAGATTTTGTCGCCGTCCTGCGGTCGTGCTCGACCGCGCGCTTCATGTAAATTCGCCGTTATTTGTTTCCTTTGAATAAATCAGTTGTTCATTTTATTTGCTCGCGTACGTGTCCTTTATTTACGAGTTTGATATCCTTTGCTGCTCTCTCGCCCCAACCCAGCCCCTCTATCATTCGTACCTCAGTTGAGCTGAGTAGCCGGACCAGCCGGAGCTCTCGTGGCCCCGGGGTGTCTTGGCCTTTAGGTCTGGGCCGGCGTGGGCAAATTAGAAGTCGGTGTTGCCGACGGTACGCTTGTACCTGGCGCCCAGCTCACTCCGGCCGAGCCAAGGCAACCCGAGGGGGAGTGACCGAGAGGCTCCGAAGGGACGGATGGACCCGAGACGGGAAAATCTTGTTACAGCGAATATGCCGGAAGTATGGCGTCATAGCGACTTTAAACCGATCTCACAGATAAACGGCTGGACTAAACAATGTAATTTTTTCTATTGATTTTTTTACGATTTTCCTCTTTCGATTCGTCTATGTTGCAACAAAATCGACCCGGTCCATTCTGAGATCGATGATGTTAGCGAAAAATTTCTCGGCATTTTTCACAAAAGGAGACAAGTATAGGGGCTATGTGGTGTGACGAATTTTTCAAGTACCCTGAAAATGCCACAAAAGTCGCTCTCTTTCTTCCGTCGATTTTTACACAAAATCGAAGATGGAAAATAATATTGTTGGGCGCCAGTCGCAAAGCGACTCGACGGAAAAGAGAGAGAGACAAAAGTTGACCAGCTTGCGTTCAGCGGGATGGGCGGGGTGACCACGAGAATAATTTAAAACACAAATTTACGTTTGGAAATAATAACAAATTTAATTATAACGTCGAAAAAAAATTATGATGAGAAAAATTATAAAGTACGCACGCTCGGGATAAGTTTCGGTCGCAAATAGAAATTTACATGATTCGATCAACAAAAGAATTTACCAAATTTAATATAACGAAAGAATTGACGCAGGATAACGAGAACATAATAAGCACGCGTCTCTAATGAACCGCGGGAGAAGAATCGCGAACTCACTCACACTAAATTCTCGCACGCTCACACACAAAATTGGTCGGGATCCTGCATTCTTAACAAACTAAAATCGAGCTCGAATTCTCTCCGTGGATCTACTCACGGTCGAGAAAATAAATCTTCAAGATGAAAACGAAATTATCGATGTTTGATTCGAAATACCGAGCCCCCGATATTCGGTTACTCGGCCGAGCTATCGAACGTTATTCGCGTCAACCATCCCGACCCACTCACACAATCTCACTCTCGCACGCACACGATTCCATACTTTTCGCGATCCTTCAGCCCGGGAAGCAACTTACGCCAACCGGAACAATTATTTACCAAATCAAACACAAAAAGGGAGATCTCGAGTACGGCCACGATTACTCTCCGTTATTGAAACTCTACTTTAAAACGCGTATCGCTAAACGGGCGACCACGGGACAAAATCGAAAGAGCCGACTAAGGAACGCGTGACAAAGCCGTCACCGCGACCAAATTTCTCTCAACACATGAGAAGAGCGATAATTATTTTAATTTAATTGAAATCACGAAATATGACCCGGGAAAGATGTACGAGGGCCCACCAACCATACCAGAAAGTGAAAAGGAAGAAACTCACGGTGTTTCTTCCCATTTTCGCGACACGTCTTCTCTGCTCGATACTTCACGAGAATCTCCTCGAGAACAAGAGCGTTACGCGTAACGAGGATTTTGTCTCCCGCCCCTCTCTTAATTTTCCAAATATCCCCGAAAGTTCAACAGGTCCGGCGCAATTAATAAATTGGTCCGAGCGTTAGACAGGGCCCCAATACGGGTTCGAAAATCGGGAGATTTTGCAGACTCATTGTCGATGCATTTTTGCCCCTAGCCCGACCATTACATTTTTACGCGATAATACGGACCGTGGAGTTCGCATTAATTCCGGGACATTCGCGAGAATGATGCGATGATCGCCGTTCGATGATTGACGACGGGAGAATCCGGCGGGTACGACGGCCCTGACGTAACGATAGCAAAACGAACAAGTCCTCGTTGCCAACGAATATTTTCCAAATCTCGAATGTTCTCGAGCCTTCCGTGAGATTTCCGTTGCCTCGTCCTTGTGTTGACAACAGAATTCGAAATCCTTTCTCTCTCTATCTTTCCCGGGATCGCTCGACATGAAAATAATATATTCCCGAACGCCAATTAATAAATAATTAACAAAATTATCGCCTTAGACAAGCCCTGTGAGACAATCGTGTGGCCGAAGTACCGAGCAGAGTACCGGGAAGCCGTTCTCTTTTCGATACCTGTGTTTTAGTGACGGTCAAATAAAAAAACCGTCACAGTGGATACCAATCCACTTCCAGGAATCGATGAGAAAGTGGGGGAGGTAATTTTGGGATGTCGGTGTTCTTTGATGTTGGGAAGGAGGGGGGATTTCTTTTGTGTCGGCATCTCTCTGATGTTGAGGGTGGAACACCTGCTCTATTGTTGTCGCGACATCCGGCCTATTGTTAGAACACCTGCTCTATTGCTGTCGAGATAATTAATGGCAGTACATTGTTTGCATTGTTATCCAAACAACAATAGACCGGATGTCGCGAGAACAATAGAGCAGGTGTTCCAACAATAGACCGGATGTAATAAATTATCTCAACAACAATAGAGCAGGTGTTCCACCCTCAACATCAAAGAGATGCCGACATTTTGGAAATCAGAATTTTCCCAAGTTCTAGGAATTCTCCCCCCCCCCCCCCACCAAACACCCACATCCCATCCCACACAGCATATAAAACCCAATAGGTTCCTAGTGCATTTCGAAAATCAATGCATTTTGAGTAAAGATACGTCAGATTTCACATCGAACGATGTCGCGTCCTACGAGTATTGCCGCAGAAGAATTGCTGCGTGAGCAGGCAGTGTTATTGAGTAACTTGGCGGAATATTTTTCGTGGGAGCAACAGTGTGATGAATTGATTGATAGTTTGGAAGAACAAGCGTCATCGAAACGTATTCGATTAAGCATAGGATATTGTCATTCGATAAATGCTCAATTAATTCGTTTAGAAGGTTTAAAGTTGGCTACGAGACGACGATTCGTGCATATTGGTGGCGAATTAAACCACCTTCGATTGACATGGCGAGAAATTGACGCTGCCTTTGATAACCGTATATGTACTGGTGCAGTAATTAATGAAAGTCACATTATTCCACGCGAATTTTTACAAGATGCGAGTGAATTAGTTTTGAAACATGTGACAAACTGTATCGAGAAACATAATAGTGTTAAAGTGAATACGGAGTTTAATGCAGAGTTTGCAGCGGGTGATCAGCGTATGCATAAAAGTTTCAATACAACAAATGTGGCACTTTTCGAAACGTCTAATCTTAATGAGTGGTACGAAGAGCGAGTGATTGAACCAACGTTAGCTTCGCTCGATGAGTTCCAGGATCGCGATAGTGGCTGGACATTAATTTCAATCGCAAATTTAACTATCAATATAAATAAATATAATCCCATGCGTGTAGGGTGCAATGTTAAATTACCGCGAAAAATAATGTTAAAACGAGCCACAATTAATGTTAAAACAAATGATGATGCATGTTTCGCCTGAGCGGTGGTTGCTGCGCTATACCCAGCAGGAAATCACACTGAACGACAGTCATCATACCCGCATTATGAAACAGTGTTCAATATTCAGGGGCTGAATTTCCCCATGACGCTCAATCAAATTAAAAAGTTTGAAAAATTAAACAATATTTCGATAAACGTGTATACACCAGTGAAAGACACTATTCAACCAATTCGCGTCAGCAAGAATAAGAAAGCAAAGCACGCCAATTTATTGTTGATTGAAGAGCAAGGAGGGGGAAATAATGTCGCGCATTTTCTTTGCGTCAAGGATCTGTCGCGTCTCGTGAGCTCCCAACTAAAGAACGGCAAAAGACGAGCATTTATTTGCGATCGGTGAGTTGGCAAAAAAAAAAAAAAAAAAAAAATTTAATGTACAAATATCAGAAATTGCTAAAATGTAGAAAAAATCATAGGTGTCTACACTATTTCAATACGGAGGAAAGGCTGCACGCGCACGAGGTCGACTGTGGGCGGATGAACGACTGCGCCATAACATTACCGGCTGAAAAAAATAAATGGCTGGAATTCAAGAACTTTGATCGTAAGGAGCGTCTTCCATTCGTCGTATATGCCGATCTTGAGTGCATTTTGGAGAAAACAAATGAGAAAGAACGCGAAAAGAATCAGCATCGAGTTTTCAGCGTGGGTTATTATGTCAGTTGCTCGTACAACCCTTCCTTGTCGGGCTACCATACCCACCGTGGAGAGGATTGCATAGAATGGTTCGTGAAGGAACTCGAGACGTTGGCGTTGAACGTGACAAAAATACTACTAAAGAATGTGCCGATGAAAGAATTGACACAGCACGAGTGGAAGACTTTCCGAGAGGCTAAAGACTGTCACATTTGCGAGAGACCGCTTGAAGGCAATGTAGATCGCGTGCGTGATCACTGTCATCTCACGGGACAGTACAGAGGTCCAGCTCATTCTAATTGTAACCTAAATTTCCAACATCATTACGCCATTCCAATTATTTTTCACAATTTGTCCGGATACGATGCACATTTTATTATAAAAGAGGTAGCTACGGCATTTGCGGGGAAAACCAATTTACTCCCAATAACAAAAGAAAAATACATTTCATTCACAAAGACGGTGCAGTCTTCTTCGGAAAACTATAAAAGACAGATTAAACTTCGCTTCATCGATTTATTCAAATTTTTAAACACGGGTCTTGATAAGTTAGCATCTCTCCTCTCAGCAAACAAACCAAAAATTGCAAAGTCTGAATTTCAAAATCTACCACCAAACGATTTCGAACTGTTAACTCGCAAAGGGGGGTTTCCCTACGAGTACATCGACAGTTTCAAAAAGTTGGACGAAACGCAGCTTCCACCGCGGGATGCTTTTTACAGTTCCTTGACCGACGAGACGATTTCCGAGGAAGACTACAAACATGCTCAGACTGTATGGGAGCGGTTTTCCTCACAGACGCTCGGAGAACATAGCGATCTTTACCTGAAGACGGACGTATTGCTGTTGGCGGACATATTCGAAAATTTTCGAGATAAATGTCAGCAAAGTTATGGTCTTGACCCTGCCCATTATTTCACTCTCCCAGGATATACCTGGGATGCTATGTTGAAATATACGCGGATCAAGTTCGAACTGCTCACCGACGTCGATATGGTGCTATTCATAGAAAGAGGCGTACGCGGAGGTTTGAGTCAATGTTCAAAGAGGTATGCAGGTGCAAACAACAAGTATATGGAGTCCTTCGATTCATCGAAAGAATCATCTTACTTGATGTACTACGATGTAAATAACTTGTACGGATGGGCGATGAGTCAACCGTTGCCATATGCAAATTTTGAATGGATTGAAGATGTCTCGAGGTTCAACATCGAATCTCCCCATCCGTCAAAAGGATACATCCTTGAAGTTGATCTGGAATATCCTGCTTATTTACACGATAAGCACATGGATCTACCTTTTTGTCCAGAACACGGCAAACCTCCGGGTAAGCGTCAAGAGAAATTGCTTGCAACCGTTTCGGATAAAGAACGCTATGTTATTCACTATCGAACCCTCCAACATTGCATACAACACGGACTAAAATTGAAGAAAATTCATAGAATATTACAGTTTGACGAATCAGCCTGGCTAGAAAAGTACATTGATTTGAACACGCAATTGAGGACTCGTGCCACAAACGACTTTGATAAAACGATGTATAAGTTAATGAATAATGCGGTTTTCGGGAAAACTATGGAAGATGTGCGTGAACGCCACAATGTGAAATTGTTGACTGAATGGGCGGGGAGATATGGTGCTGAAGCACTAATTGCAAAACCAAGTTTTCATAGTCGCAGCATATTTGCAGATAACTTGATAGCTGTAGAATTACGCAATCTCGAAGTTAAATTTGACAAACCTATTTACGTCGGTATGTCCATTTTAGATATTTCTAAAACTTGTTTGTATAAATTTCACCACGAGTTCATGATGCAATTGTATGGTGATAGATGTAAGGTTACATAAACTGATACTGATAGTTTAATATATCACATCGAGTGCGATGATGTTTATAGTGATATGAAACAAAATTTAGATAAATTCGACACGAGCGATTACCCTGTAGACAATGTATATAATATTCCGCGTGTGAACAAAAAGGTTCCCGGTCTCATCAAAGATGAAAATAATGGAGCCATCATGACCGAGTTTGTAGGATTAAGATGGAAAATGTATGCGACGCGGGTGGTGGGAAAAAAGATGTGAAAAAGGCCAAGGGTGTTAAGGGCAATGTAGTTTCAAAGACTATTGACTTTGACGACTACCTGAAATGCTTGAATGAAGAGATTGAAGTTACACGCTGTCAATCATCCATTCGTTCCACGTTGCATCAGGTGTACACCATTTCGGAAACGAAAATTGCCCTTAGCCCGCACGACGACAAGCGCTACATTATACCTGGAACTGTGGAAACCCTTCCGTGGGGTCACTACAGAATTCCTAGGTGAGTGAAAGTCTGTACAAAAAAATATAACCCGAAGTCAAATAAAATTCTTTTTACTCTACAGCTGCACCCTTTTTTTTCCTTCCTTCTTTCCGTTTTTCAGAGACCTGACGCGGTCTACGGTGTTCATTCAGTTTTTTTTTTTTTTTTTTTTTTTCAGAGACCTGCTGTGGTCTACCAGGTCAAAAATCATTCAGAGTTTTTTTTTTTAGAGACCTGCTGTGGTCTACGAGGTCAAAAATCATTCAGAGTTTTTTTTCAGAGACCTGCTGTGGTCTATGGGGTTCATTCAGAGTTTTTTTTTCAGAGACCTGCTGTGGTCGGGGTCATGCAAAAAAATCACTCAATGTTTTTCTTTCACACTGCTTTATTGTTCACAAATCGTCCTTACTTATCCAACTATTGTGGGTATTGTCGAACCCGAGCCATTTTACAAATAGTTTCTGCCAGGGTTTTCTGAAAACTTTTTCTATAAGATAAATGACGGGGTATTTGACTCGAAGGAGATCTTGCTCATAAAAGCCTCCCGCGATCGCCTCATCTTTACAATCTTTCAAACTGTACGTTACAGGATCGGTTTTTCTCACTCGGTATATAGTAAATATTTCCGTCGTCCAGTTTGGCGTATAACCTTTTTCAAATACATTCTTAAATTTGCTGACGCGCACTTTATCGCCAATTTTAAACTTTGGTTTTTTCTCGCCACTTCACATCTATCGAAAACATCGTGGAGCAATTGTTTTTCATTGTCGACATTAACATTTTTCGGTTTCATTTTGATAGTATGATGTTTAGTATCGTTATACTCGGCGATTAACTTGTTGAGAATGTCAATCCATTTCCAGCTTCCACGAAGACTAAATTGCAGCCACATTTTGTTCTTCAGAATGCGATTGAAGCGTTCACAAATTGATGCTTTCATCAAGAGACGCGGCAGCGGCTCGACGCCAAGTATTAAAAGAAAAGCGTAGCGCGAGAGCTGCCGTACTCTTATATACAGTAAAATAGGTGTTTTGTGACGTCATAGAAACTTTCAATCGTTTTTACGGAAAAACGGGGCGACAGAAAAATTTCATATTAAATTTGAATTTTCTTTGATTTTTTATCTTTCGATTGGTCTTTGGTAGAACAGAATCCGTTCAGCCAATCGAGAGAAATCTGATATTGAAGATTTTGGTCGCGCGATCCGGGACGCTTTCTGATTCTCACAGTCAGAAAAGCGTAAGTTGCGTGCGCAGGCGCTTGGACATACGCTCTTACGAGCCTGGTGGACATTTTTGGCCTGTGACGTCACCCGCTCCGCTGAACGCGGTATCCCCACTCTTCACGCGCCACTGAGCGAGAGAGACAGATATATATATCGGGCCTCTCTTTCTCTCTACCGCCGGCGCGTCTATAGCGCTGTCTCTCTCGCTCTGCCGCGTCGGCGCATCGTGCTATCTCTCTCTCTCCCCTTCTACCGCGTCAGTGCCTCGATTATATTTTATTTTATATATATCTTGAATATATATATATATATATATAGCCCCGTCGTCCATCGACTCGTATGTCGATATCGATGGATCGATCGATTCGATCTTTCTTTCAGTTTTTTTCATTATGAATGAAATGTGAAAATGATTTTCCAAGAGTGTATATTTTTTAGTGATGTTAGTGAGTAAGTGAATTAGGCGGTATGGGCGGCGAAGCAGTGGGGCAGAGGGGCGAAAATGTCAAAATGTCAAAATTTGAGGTTATGTGGGCTTTCGAGTGTTCGAATTCGAAAAAAACCAATTTTTTTATGTGACAGCATTTTTATATTTCAATTCTAAACGTGAAACTTCAGCTGTCCCGTTATTCCGCGTCCGCTAGTCCAGCAAATTCAAAATGAGCCTGCTCAGTATTTCGGGGTAAAAGTGAAAACATGAGCAGAAAAATGAGACTCGACGTGATGCATGCATGCAAACGAGATGCAGCGACAGGAAGACGTTCGGCGTGCGATCGACCGGCGGCGTCGTCTCATGGAAGAGTCGAAAAAAGTGCTACAAGCGGAAATTGTTTTTCAACTTTAGCCGAGACCATTATCCGGCAGAGCGAGGAAGTTTCGAAGGCTGGCAGAGGCAAAATTGGTGAGTGCGAAAGCTACCTAGACTCAAATTCCTGCTCCGATCGATTAAAATAATCCTTTTGTCTTGTAGCCCGCATCGACTCTTTCTACGAGGAAGAAATCTCGCTGCACAATCGGATTCCTCTGGTCGCCCAGAGTCCGAAGGCACGCCGTCGACTTCGACGACGACAACGAATGTGGAACCAGCGAACAACGGCGAGTCTGTTGACACAGCACTCTTGGCTACGCCGAGGATCCAAATTCGTCCAAATTCGAGAATCTCCCATGTCAGCGGAACGCCATCGGATACTCCGTCGTCGGTTGACAACACAACTGGTAAGTTTTTTCTCCATTTCCCTCAAGACCACAATAGCAAGCCATTGTTTTTTTCGAGGATTGATGGGTTTAAATTTTTCTAATAAATTCAGTTTTTCAATGGCAAAGAAGATTTCCCAATTATATATCGTTGATAAATACTGCATGAAAATTTTACGCTCTGCTATAAAAAAAATTCGACACAATATTCAGTTTTCCAATGGCAAAAAAGATTTTCCAATCAAATCGTTGACGAATCAAATGGTTTGACGAATACTCTATGAAAGTTTTGGGCTCTGCTATAAAAAATGCAACGGAAAATATATTAATAAGAAAAATTCATTATATTTACTAATTACTTATCAATTTTTTGTTCTGATTCACCAGGATCCGGAGGAGATCTCAATAAAAAATGGAATTATGACAGGACCGGCAAGATTTTTATCAATACGCCAACTTTCACGCCTTCGAAGATTCCGTGACGCTTCTGTTCTCGTCGCTCGCCTGGCTCACCGGCATTTACACGATGCTCCGGGGAATCGTCGTCCCCGATCGACGAATCATTCACCCGGAGTACACGCCAATAAATTGCCTCAAGCTCATTGAAAAATACAAAGTAAGTTAATAACTTTGTTCCTGCTTGTTCTTTCTCAGCCGAAAATAATCATTTTCATTCATTCACTTATCAATCAACAAATTTCGTAAATTTTCATATAATTTTGTCAATAATTGTAATATCGATAATTTTTATTTTTTTCTTTCGTGACTCTGTTAATTAATAGTTTTTCTAATGAAAATTCAGTTTTCCAATGGCAAAGAAGATTCTCCAATAATATTGTTCACGAACACTGTATGAAAATTTTTAGTTTTGCTATGAAAAATAATGAGTTTTCGTTGCATTCCAACAACGATGCGAACTTAAATGTGCTCGCGGAAAGAGGAGGAAATAACGAATCATGGTATTGTCCGAAATAGGTTGTTGTTACGTTACGAGCGGCATCAACGTGGGGAGGAAACAAAAGTGGGACCGATCTACGGTAGGCGACTGAAATATGCTAGTTTCTCCGGAGATTCGATCGAATCAAAACCGGAAATTGGGAGGATGCCAAGGTGGGAGACGGAATCGCCACTGGAAGCACCGACGACGCCTTCGCCGGTTCTTCCGCTCCACTCAATCGCCGCAGCAGGAACCTCACCGGTACGAATCGTATTCTCGAAACTTTTTGTCACTCTGAGAGATTTTAGCAAACAAATGGTCAATTTTCATGGGAAATGGGTGAAAAATGTAAAGATTTTACGAAAATTTGACGAAAAATGTGAAAATATGATGAAAACAGTAACAAATTGATGAATAGTGTGAAAATCTTATGAAAACTTTGCAATTTTGAGGAAAAATATGAAAATTTGACGAAAAACTTGAAAATTTGACAAAAAAACGGGAAAATTCATTCAATGAAAAAAGTAAAAAATTGACGAAAAATGTGAAAATGTGACGAAAAATCTGAAATTTTGACAAAAACTTGAAAATTTGACAAAAAATATGGAAATTTGACGAAAAACTTGAAACTTTGACGAATAATGTAAAAAAATTGACGAAAAATGTGAAAATGTGACGAAAAATCTGAAATTTTGACAAAAAATTTGAAAATTTGACAAAAAATCTGGAAATCCGTATGCATAAATGTTGTTTGAAAAAAATGGAATAATTTTGAATTTGAATTTTGAATATAATTGCAGAGTTTGCTACCGGGGGACAAGCTGAAGACCGAGGTTGGCAACCAGACCTCGTCGTTGCGGAGTGTGCGAGTAAAGCCACGATCCAAAGAACCTCGAAACCGTCAGAGTTCCCGTTGTGCCTCGTTCCGCGCCTCTTCGATATAAAAACCGCTTTTTATGAAAAACGGCTTTCCCGCGTTGCGCCGGAATGCTCGACGGCAGGACGATGGCCTCGAACAACCTCGAGATCATGCTCGTCAGCCCGAAACGTCGAAACCTCCTCCCAACATCATCGAGTGTCTCCGAGCCCTCCGCCGATGTCGAGGCTTCAAAACAGCCACAGCAACAACCACAACAACCACAACAATACCAACAACATCAACGACAACAACACGCCACCCAACAACCAACGATTCAATCTCACAAATCTCATGAACGGATACCAAAACGGCAAACCACCAAAATGGCAAATTCCCATCGAGAACTGGCTCAAGCGAGTTCGCTGAAAAAGTTTTTCGTTTCGCCAGTGAAAGCTACGCTTTGCAAAGACACACTGGCGAAATCTCGATAAAAAGGAAAAAATAGAAATAAAATTGCTCAATGTTTTAACATATTTTTTATTTTTAATTATATTTCAGTTTTTTGATCTTTTGTTAGAAAATAAAAAAAAAAAATCTATCAATCGCTCTTTTAGTAATTTCTTTCTCCTCCGCTACCGCTTCCTCTTCCTCTACCTCTTCCTCCTCCTCTACCTCTTCCTCCTCGCCATCCTCTCCTTTCTTTGCCTCTTGCTCCTTTTCTCATGGTCTCTTTCCACAAGTCGCTCCGAAACCCGTATCTTGCGTCGGATGCTGCTAGAATGAGCTCCGCCTCATACCGTACTTTGCGGGCATCCTGGACCCTCCGACCTGCCCGTTTTCCTCGACGCCATTTTTCTGTAAAAATAAAGAAGGAAAAATTAACAAATAGATCGAGGAGCGCGGTAGTGGCTCGAAGCAATTAAAAAAAAAAAAAACTTGTGATTTTACTCACTTTTTATTTTATTATTGGACGCCTCGGATGCCGCAGATGACTGGGGAACGGAGGCGGCGGAGGTAGTCGGGACGACGGTGGAGTTGTTGGAACTCTCGTCAATACACATTTTCGTATTGACGAGAGTTTCCAACTCTCCGATGGACTCCGTCGCCTTCTTCCCAACGCTCGCTGTTGCCTCTGAAAAAAATTGTATAATTAATATTTTTATATCACGCGGTATTTTTAAATCACTCGTGTGATTGCAGTCCTCGCCTTCGGCTCGGCCTGCAAACTCACACTCGTCAGAAAAAGATTTTTCGTCCTAGTGTTATAATGTACTATTCATGATGACGGAGTTTCTTACAATGTAGCAGCTTGACTTGTTGCGGCTTTTCTTTACTTACCACCGGGTGCCTTTGTCTCGTCCTCCATCGCCGAGTCCAGTAGGCGCAAGATTGCTGTAAAATAAAAAAAATATATGAAACTTATTAAAATATATCTATTTAACAATTCAACAATGAAATAAAAATAATCATTTCCACTTACGATCGGAATCGCTGCCGTTGTTTTCTTCCGTCTCCATGAGGTTGTTTTCTCCGTTACCGGACATTTTTTCTGTAAATAAAAAAAAACAAAAACGAAAAACGATTGAAGGGATGAATAACGATAACGATGAGGTTAACTTGATAAATAAATAATAAATATATAAAGTACGTATCAAGTTTTACCAAGATTTGGAGCGCGCGTCCTTCTCTTAATGTTTTCCTTCACAGACTAAAATTTTATTTTTCATTGTTCGAAATAAGCGCTCTCTATTGGTCGTTCGGTGTGTGCGAGCAGAGCGCGCTTGTACACAGTCAATGCCGCGCTTGCGCTAATTTTTTCGAACGCAGTTCTCATCGTATGTGCATTATGCACGCCTTATTATATTATTTTTTTCATTATTTTAATACAATATTTATTTGTTGTTTTTTATTGAATTCAATAAAAATCGAAATTTCGATCGGTAATTTGAATTATTTAAAACTTTCGTTTTGATCCGTAGCGACGGCAGCGCTGCGCACGTCTCATTCGGATATCACAATTTGACATTCTGTCTTTGAAAGTTACGCCGCGTTTTGTTTACGTTTGAAAAGGTTCGACTCGCGACTGGATATTTCGAATCGTTTGTTTCGAACTGTGCTGCGTGAAGACTCCGATACGATCGTCACGAAGACAATTTCTTGGAACGACAAATTAAAGAGCGTCCCGGAAAATATCGTGCAAGTGAAAATAATAATAAATTTCTTGTGAGTTCAATTTTACTTGAGTGTGTGATGTTAAAAAATGTTTTGTCCGCTGTGGTGAAAAATATTTGTGACTTTCATTTCCGGGTTTGCAAACGGGCTTTTATCAGCCTGGTGGAGCTGCCGAACAGACTGAACGCTCTACGGTCTTCGGGGGTTTGGAAAGCACAGCCAGAACCTAGCAACCGGCAGCACTACTCCGGTTGGTGTCCAGGCGCAGTTTCTGTCCGGCTCGGGTCTCCAAATTGCTGCTGCGGCAGCCCAACAATTTGGTAACCCATTTAACTTTAGCCGAGCACATTGTCCAGCAGAGCGAAGAAGTCTCGAAGGCTTGCAGAGCCAAAATTGGTTAGTGCGCAAGCCTCCCAGATCCAAATTCCTGTTCCGATCACTTAAAATAATTTTTCTACCTTGTAGCCCGCATCGACGCTCTCTACGAGGAAGAAATCGTGCGGCACAATCGGATTCCCCTGGTCGCCCAGAGTCCGAAGGCACGGCGTCGACGTCGACGACGACAACGAATGTGGAACCAGCGAACAACGGCGAGTCTGTTGTTTGAGAATCACCCAAGTCAGCGGAACGCCATCGGATACTCCGTCGTCGGTTGACAACACAATTGGTAAGTTTTTTCTCCATTTCCCTAAATTGATTTCCCTCGACAAAGAATTTTTGCTGTTAAATGTTAGAATCTGATCTTTACTGGGACTACTATTCTCCCATTGTTGCAGGCGTTGCTGACACTGGATTACCAGCTCGTTTACGTCAGCAGAAAAATACAAATCATGGCAATAAGTTCCTTCTTTAGTTCCACGCCATCAATTAGCAATGAAATTCAACGCTGTCCAGCGATTGAGTCTCACAGCGCATTAAAGGATGTAGACTCGACGATTGACATTTGTGGTAATGAAAATTCAGCATCATCATTCCAAAATGGTAAAGGAACAACTGTGAGAAGAATGGAAAATAAGAAAAATCCAACCAATGGTTTACGACCGACGTGTCAATATTGCCATCGCCAAATATGTGGATTGAAAATCGATGCTCTTCGTGTGAGTATCAAAATTCAGTTGCACGTAACTTTTTATACCAACTGCGATACAAGTGTTGGAAGAATTTGAGAATTTTCATAATAATTGTTAGGATAACATGCAAATTCACTTGATAAACGAGGAGCTTGGGAGAGCGTTT
Organism: Hyposoter dolosus; assembly: GCA_963921915.1. NCBI lineage: Eukaryota > Metazoa > Arthropoda > Insecta > Hymenoptera > Ichneumonidae > Hyposoter > Hyposoter dolosus. Next base: position 15,404,958 of record OY998136.1, on the reverse strand, counting down.
TTTATTTCATTGCTAAAGAAAGAATAGAATGAAGTTTCGTGAAATTTCCGAGAGTTGAGGATCAGACAGACGTCAAATTCGAGCAGAATTTATCACGTACATTTTTGACACACAAACAAAAATACACGAAACACGCAGAAACATAAAAATAGATTAATTTTCGATTACCAATCTCTATTGTACTATAAATGTGTTTCTGCAAGTCCGTGTCTCCTTGGTGTGAACAAAAATTTAACTAATAGCTCTCACTTTACGACCGTTTGGTAGGAGATACCTTTTCTTGTTTTTTTTTTTTCTTAAGTTCTCTCGCCCCCCTAATGGCCAGTTTATTAATGCCTACCGGGAAAATCTGAGGAAGGTACGTGATGGGCTACGTCATCTCCAACTGTACGTACTCTTTAAATATAGGTCCTTGAAAGAAAACATCAACGAAAACATACGATCGCATCGTATCGAGGAGTAAGATGAAAAAAAAGAACCAAACAAAGCAAAAAAAGAAAAAAACAGATGGTCGTCGAACGCTTTTCGTTTCTTAGCGCGATACCGTGTAATAACGAGCAGCAGGAAGATGCAGAAAGAATTTTCGCCTGAAAGAATTCGCTGCACTGCGAAAACGACTAAAAAATCATTGTTTTATGCATTTTTGTTTATTTGTGTTTCTATTGTTATGGTTTTATATTAACACGGTTCACGTTGACAATATATTTTTGCTATGATGCCCATAATACCAACTGATAAATAATTTAGCTGGCGAGACAAAAATTCTAGTAACGATACTCCCAATGAGGTATTTAAAAACGAGAGCAACTGCCACGATCGGCCATACGATGTTTGGGCGGAAAAAAAGCTTTATGTTTCCGAGACTCGAAAAGTTTGCAATCGCCTTTGATCTAAGACTCTGATAATAACTTATTAGTGGAAAAAGATGATCGTGAAATAATGCTAATGCGGGATGTAATGGTTTTTGTTTATGAGTTGTTTGTTATTGTGTGTTGAAGCCGACGATGATACGTCGATGATGTTAAATTTTGAAATAATTTATCATTTTCAGGCAAGCCTTAGTCTACCCGGCTCACCGGTCAATGTAAGAAGGAGCAGTCGCGGCAGTCACCAATTTACGATACGAAACGGACGTTCGAGATTCGTTGGCCAAGCGGGAAGTGATAGAAAACCGCTCGTCTTATCAACTTATCTCGATGCCCAAGAACATTTGCCATACGCCGATGATTCCAACGCCGTTACACCCATGTCCGAAGAAAATGGGACTATGGTCGTTCCGGTTTATTACGCCAGTTTGGGCTCTCGTCACTCCTCGTATACGTCACACGCATCCAAATTATCCTACACCTCGCACGTTGATTTGTTCGGTGGTCTCACTAATGCTGGAAAACCAATGACCAAAGAGAGTCAACTCAAAAGCAGATCGGCTAAGGCGCCATCCTTGAATGGTCACATGATGGATTCGACGCAAAAACATCTTCACGTAACTAGCAATTTTCATACTTTCCTAAGACCATTAAGCATCATTTTAATCTATTCCGTCAAATCGTCTTACCGTTACGTCTAGTATTATGGCCTGACCTTCATCTGAAGAGTTCAAAAAATTCCATGTCTCAGAAATATTTCAATTCCTTCTTGTCACCGTTGAAAAATAATTTTTTGTGTAAAAACTTTCTCATGGACGAAGAGTCGAAAAAATACGAATTTTTGGCCGAATTAAAAAAATTTCATTTGAACGTAGCGCGCAGACTGTCGTCGTGGTGCAGTTCCGCGAAAGAAAGTGTTTGGGTGGCTTCAATGGTTATTTTGTTTTTCGAGTTATTTACTTGGTGCAATATGCTGAATTTTTTTTTTCTCGAGATAATTCGATCGCAATTCTTAACTCTGTAGTAACTGCATCAGTTTCAATGATTTTGTACGTTGAATCGCTGTGTTTGGATTGATTTAATATCCATGGGTTAATATACGAAACGAACATTTATTTTGCATGAAAATTGAAGGATGCGGAAATGGAGGGTCCGTTGGGCAAAACGAAATAGCCAGAAAACCCGTTCATAGAGCCTTCCCAACAGCATGCTGTGGTTGACATGAAAGGTAATCACATTCGGAGCGAAAGAGTCGGAGACAGAGAGAGAGAGAGAGAGAGAGAGAGACAGAGAGCAAAAGAAATAACACTTCGATCTCGTTGCAGACGTGATGGTACTAAACGACATAATTGAGCAGGCCGCTGGTCGGCAGAGCAGAGCATCGGATCAAGGAGATAATATCACTTCGCAATTTGCCGATTTGGAAAAGTGGTTGACGAAAGCTTTGTTGCGCGTCGTATACGTTGAACGAAACCTATCTACGACGCTCGTTATCTTCGATGTAATGCTAATTTGATGATTATTCCTATGCTATACAGACTTTAATACACACACATTGATCTCGTGTAAACCTCCGCGGAAATGGCCGCGTAATCGGGTTTTAGTTTATTCGAGACGCCTATCAACAAAACTAGCCTCTCGTTTATTTTCCCTTAACGATCGTTGGTCTCGATTTTTTCGTTGCGAATAATCTCGCGTTATAAGTTTCGGTAGGCGATGGAACAAGGAAAATAGAAAAAAAGAAACATGTTCTATATCGTCACACTTATTTCACTGAAAACAGGAGTTTTTCGAGGCTTGCTCTTGCTGTACAATAATTGCCTGCGGTTTTCCTTATTATTATTGTTATTGTTATTAGAGAGAGTAGTGTAAAATAAGAAAGAAATAACAAGTTGATGATACTTGACATGCTCGAAACGTGAAAACGTGTTGAATTTTGTTTTTGTCCTTAAAATTCTCTAATGTGGTTTCTTGTAGGAGGATTTTTGTGTGTGTGTGTAAGTTGAATAATCTACATTTAATTGGTGAACGTAGTTTGATGATTTTTTTTTGGGGAAACAGTTTTTTTGTGTATCATTGAAAAATTCGAGACAAAAATCTTTCGTTTTTATTTAGCAACGAAAACGCATGTAGCTTTCTGTGTTTTATTTCGTTTCAACGTTTCTCAAACGCACGAGACCCTTTTTACATTGTTTTTTTGTCACTCTCTAGACCATCGTTTTTATTTTTTGGAACTGTATTCGCTGCAATTTCTACGATAACAATAGAGCATGTGTGTCTTCACCGGTATGTAGCAAGCGAACACTCAACGCACAAAAGCCTTTCATTTTTCACGTTCACTGATCCGATGCGATATTTTTTGCCCGCTGCTGCACGCACTGGTCGTTCTCTACGATTGCTTGTTTTTTTTTCCTCACAAATGGAGCATGTCAGCGAGTTGATAAACGGATAGAAAAGGCAAAAGATCGTTCTCCAGCAATATCGATAATGTTCACATAGTAAAACCAGCTTTTCGCCAAAAAGTACGATGAAGATCATTGACGATCAAATATTTTCCTTGCATCCCAACAAAACATCATCGATTTTAAACAATTTAAAAAAAGATTTTAAAAAGATTTTAAAAAATTGAGTAATAAAAAAATAAAAATCTTTCAAAAATTGTGCTTGCACGCTTGCTGAGAGCGTTAAAAATATATTTATTGAATTTATTTTTAGTAGTCATATCCTTCCTCCTCGTCCTCGTCCTCTCCGCAAATCGCTTTAAATGATATTTTTTTTGTTTACAATTTAAAAACGGTTTGAGCTACAGGGCTCCCGTTTTGCACAGATGTTGATCTATGCTAGCTCTTCGTTTGCTAAAAAAAAGGGTAATCGGGCACTGTTGAAATCGATGATTCTGATTGGGCTTGTCCACACTGGAAATAAAATTTTGTTAAAAATGGTCGATATTTTGTTGAACACGGCCAACTAAATATTTTTCGATAATTTCAAAATTTTCGTTATTTTGGCAGAATATTTGGTTTCTAATGGAATTGTCAGCAAAATTTAAATTTACGATTGGAACGACAAAAATTTGCTTCCGCAGAGACTTTATAGAATATTTCTTGCTGCGATGACACAATTTTTGGAATTATTCGAAAAAACGTTTAGTCGAACGTATCGAACAAAATATCGATCTTTTCCAACAAAATTTTGTTTTCAGTGCAGTAAATACACGCGGACTGAGTACACGCGGCAGCACCGACGTTGTTAGAGATAGAGGGAGAGAGAGAGACAAAGCGCCACTGCGAAACAAAGCCGTGCGCATCGTTTGTTTTGAACAGTGTTCTCCTCACGTGTCTCACGTGTCTCGCGTATTTTATGCTCTACGAGAAACATTGTGGTAGTAAATTTTTGTAACGATTACTCGATTCCGCTCAATATTTTTTCATACAAACATCAATTCTATCTTATTGAACGTGCCTTTTTATTGTGTGTCAATGTGTTTAGTGATTTTGTGATATTTTACGGCGAGTTCGTGTGGCTGAGCAGTAGGAAAGCATCGCGTCGGTGGTCCTTTTTCTTGCAGAATAATACTCCGTATTTTTCGGTAAGTCTTTCAAAATCAAAAATATATTTATTTCATTCATTTTTAGTAGTCCAACTCATAATTTTTGAAGATTCTCGCTCCAAACTGATTGACAATTTGGAGTGAAACTTTTATTCTTTAAAATTTTGCAAGTCATCGTAATGTTGCAAATCGAGAGACGCGGCAGTGGCTCGACGCCAAGTATTAATTGAAAGAAAAGCATAGCTCGAGCTCATCGCCACACTCTTGTTTACAGTAAAAATTCTGAAATTTCCCTTCTCGTACACACCTCTGCTCAGGACCGAGTAATACACACGGGGTCCAGTGATCCCCGTCGATTTTCGAACTCTTGCTGTGAGCAGACCATTTGCTCGTTTTCAATAAATCAAAAACGAAAATGAAGCTCTAAACATTTAGAAGGCGACAAGATAACATGAATTAAACGAATGAAAAATTTCAAGGTCAAAAAAATGTACAGGAACGAGTAGTGTTCAGGATTCTTCATAGTGCTTGGAACTCGCGCGAGACGGCAGCACCAACTGGCCGTCGTCTCGCGTGGACTTTGATCACTTCCCCCCGCCCCCTTCGATACTTCGATAGGCTGCTCCCGCAGCCATCTTCGATTCTCGATCATTCCGAGTTCCCTTCGTAACGCGACGACACGTTGTCCTTGCGCTCTTCGAAAACTTTATTCAACAAAATTGCATTCGGCCCTCTTCCTTTCAAAATTCGATCAAGAAGCTATTCGCGATTTACGCCCGGAATTAGTTCCGCGATCGGGAGTTTTCTTCGGCCACAATTCCTTATACCTTTCATTGATTTACGCATTATTTTCGGGACACTTCGTTTCAACGCCACGCGCCCGGCAAATTTCGCGATTGTCCGCGCAGCCACGTTTTTTTTCTTCGCCTTACACTGTTAATTCTTTCACATTTATTTTGTGTTTAATAAAATAAAACCGTTTATTTTCGTTATTTTTAACTTCAGTGTAAACTTCGATTTATTTCTTTCGCCCGTTTTCACCCAGCCAAATTCCCTCAATTTTTCCCTCACGGTCGCTCAAGACCAGGATTCACGGCCACTTCCAAACATTAATGGTCCTTCGAGCCGGATACGAGTGATCAGTGAGTGATTAACGAGTATTTGCTGAAAAAGGGAAGGAAATTTCGGGTACATTTCGGGTTTTATTTCATAAAAATTGCGAGAGAACCGGCGTCTCTTCGTCGCGACCACGTGTTCGTCACGCCGGCTCGAGCTATCGGTCTCTTCTTTGCGCGGCCATTCTTCAAGCGAGTCGCTCTTCGCTCTCTCTCGCGCTCGCGTACCGCGCCCATACGATTCTCTCCTTCGCTCTCGCTTCTCGCGCGCATACCGTTCGGCAGTGCTTCGAAAATTTTCGGGAACATTCTTCTTGTGCCTCGTGCGCGCTAGAGGCTTGCTTGTGTGTACGCGTAAGACGCTTCGGACAATAGCGCTCGCTCTCTCACTCTCGTTGTGGAGATCGAGCATCCTCGTGAATTTTCGCGCGACACACACACGCGTTCGTGTTTTCCGGCAGTGCTTCGAAAGGAAACCTTCGTCTTTGCCTCGTGCGCGTCAGAGGCTCGGGTGTGCGTGCGTGTAGGACGCTTCGGACGATAGTGCGCGCTCTCTCACTCTCGTTGTGGAGATCGAGCATCGTTCGCGCTCTTCGGTAGTGCTTCGACAAAGGAACCTTCGTCCTTCGCCTCGTGCGCGTCAGAGGCTCGGTTGTGTGTGCGCGTTAGACGCTTCGGACAATAGTGCGCGCTCTCTCACTCTCGTTGCCGAGATCGAGCATCTTCGTGAATTTCGCGCGACACACACACGCGTTCGTGCTCTTCGACACGGTGCTACGTCGTACGCTTCGAATTTCTAGGCTCAGTGCGCGTGCACTTGATTCTTCAAACGGCGACACGCGCTCTCTCGCACTCGCGGCTGAGATCGAGCGTTAGCGTGATCCTCGTGCTTCCTACAACCGCGTGTTTTCGGTCGCTTCGATTCTCCTTCGATCGTGCGGTTGTTCGACACTTCGGTTAATATTTTCGGGACAACTACGAGTGTATTTCGTAACTTTGTGACACTTCGGGTTTTTTAGGGCTACGGTTCGTTCGCGATTTCGATTCGATCGATTTTTCTCATCGCTTCGCGTTCTGATTCGCCGGTCCCTTCGAACTGAGTGCTTTTAACAAATTTTACCGAGTTTTTCGGGAGTTTGTGCGCGGCTCGCGTTAGACAATCTCGTGCCGCGATCCGTTCGAACCCTTCAAGCTTCCGGACACTTCCGCGATGACGACCAACGCTGCCAAAATGGAACGTCGCATCACCGGGCTCACCAGCACTTTTCAGTGCATTAAGGCCCTTGCGGAGAAGACGATCACGTCGACCCCGCAAAATACTAACAAAACTCTAGCAGCGACGCGCTTGTCGTTGCTGGAGACCAACTGGGAACGATTTCAACGGGAGCACGCCAGTCTTCTCGAGATGAACTGCGAGAACTTGGCGGAAACGGAATACTTCAAGGACGGCCTCGAAGCCCAATGTCAACAGGCGTACGAGGATGCAATGGTGGCTCTGCTCACTATTAAAGAGCACTACGACCAGGTCGAGCCCACCGGGGCCAACCTGGCTGACCTTTCGGCACTTCCGGGATCCTCGCATGTGCGAAGCGCACTTCCGAAAATCAAGATCCCCGACTTCGACGGAGAGTTTCATTCTTGGCGATCATTTCACGACCTCTTCGTCTCCCTCGTCGGCCAGAATCCGGATATCACTTCGGTCGAAAAAATGCACTATCTTCGACTCTCCTTGAAAGGCGATGCGGCTCAGCTCATCGCCAATCTACCGGTCTCTTCGGAATCGTTCATAGCGGCTTGGGATCTTCTGGTCGCTCGGTATGAAAACAAGCGACTCTTGGTCACTTCCCAATTGGATCGCTTCTTCGCAATCCCAGCCATCACGCCTAAGTCCTACAAATCCCTCAACGCGCTCATCAATACAACGAACGAGGTCATGAACGCGTTGAGATCGCTGGAAATGCCAGTGGACGAGTGGGGCACGATCATGGTTCACTTCATTGTCTCACGTCTCGACCATCACCTTCGAGAACAGTGGGAATTGAGATTGGGCGCTTCTACAGAGCCGGCGACGTTTCAACAGCTGCGAGAGTTCCTGACTACGCGAGCTCGGGCCCTCGAGAGCATCGATATCGGAAAGGCCTCTTCGTCACGGCCAACTTCTTCGGGTACTTCGACTACAACACAAAAACGGGCACCTTCATCGGCCAAGGCGTTCTCGACGCAAGCGACGAACCCGCAGGCCAAGGCGGACTGCCGAAGCTGGGGCGTCGACACCGCTACAGCGGTCGCCGCCACAGCTCCCTTGAATCCAGCTGGCAGTGCGACCCAGTGCTGTCACTTCTGCCTCGGGCCGCACTTCATAACAAAATGCGGTCTCTTCAAACAAAAGAGCCCTCAGGAACGCCGCCTCGTTGCTGAACAACGGCGGCTCTGCTTCAACTGCCTTGGCCCGCACTCAGCCTCGAATTGCCGCGTGACGGGCAGATGCTTCGAGTGCAGCGGGAAGCATCATACGTTGATTCACATCCCGTCTGCCACTTCACCGGCCGCTGCAAAAGCAAAGCCGACAACTTCGAGGGACACTTCGAGCAACCAACCAGCAGCCAAGCCAGTGGCCACTTCGTCGCCGAACGAGCCTCAGGCTTGACTTTGCAAGGGTCAACCATGCGACGCGGCTACTGGTTCGCCCGACACTTCGGCTAAACTTCTAAACGCGGTCACTTCCTTCGATGCAAGCGAACAACGAACAACTTCACGGCCTTCAGTCCTGCTAGCTACGGGCCAAGCAGTTCTGACGTCACCGTCCGGTGATTTACATCGAGTGCGACTTCTGATCGACCCCGGTGCTGAACTTTCGTTTATCTCCGAACGCACCGTGCAACTTCTTCGACTAAAACGAATGGCCGCTTCGATCACCATTCTGGGAATCGGGAGCCGGTCTGCGGGTCGCACGCGGGGAGCTACCGCCGTCACCCTTTCTTCAATCTACGATTCAACTTCAACCTTCGAGGTGACGGCGTTCGTTCTCAACGTCCTGACTTCAACGCTTCCTTCATTTACGACTTCAATTCAATGGGAACATCTTCGAGGACTTCCTCTGGCCGATCCAGACTTCGCGAAGCCAGGACCCATCGACGTCATTATCGGAGCTGACTCGTATGGTCTTCTGGTCGAGCCGGAAATCATTAAGGGCCGAGCCACCGAGCCTATAGCCCAACGGACACTTCTTGGATGGATCGTCCTCGGTCCGGTAAATGGTTCCACTTCAAGTTCGGTTCGTATTCAGCACACTTCAATTGACGACAGGATCGACTTGTTGCTCACGAGGTTCTGGGAGCAGGAAGAAATTCCTTCGGATTCGGCCCCTACACCCGAGCCGGAGGAGGCTTCTTGTGAACAGCACTTCAAGGAAACGCATACTAGAGACAACAACGGTCGGTACGTGGTTCGGCTTCCCTTCAAGGCTCCTCCAGACACACTTGGAGATTCGTTCGCTGGTGCAAAACGTTGCCTTCACCAACTTCTTCGACGGCTCTCGGCGAATGATTCGTACCGCGAGCTGTACAACGACTTCCTGCACGAATACGAGACGCTGTCGCACATGACCCGTGCAGTGAACGCGGATACTTCAAGGCCAAAATTCTTCCTTCCACATCACGGCGTCTTTCGAGCTCACAGCACCACGACAAAACTTCGCGTCGTGTTTAATGGATCCTTCAAAACGACGAGCAGTGTGTCGATCAACGATGTTCTTCACACCGGGGCCAAACTTCAACGAGATGTCGTCGACGTTCTCCTATGGATTCGACGACATCGCTTCATCTTCGCGACTGACGTTGCTAAAATGTTTCGTCAAATTGCGGTCCACCAGGACGATTGGGCTCTTCAGCAAATTCTATGGGTCGACTCGAACAATCAAGTCGTTCCATATTATTTGACAACGGTGACGTACGGGTTGAGCTGCGCGCCCTTCCTTGCCATTCGGGTTATGCTTCAACTCGTCGAAGACGAGGGTCACGACTTCCCGTTAGCAATTTCGCCCCTGACGAAGGGAAGATACGTCGACGACATCTTCGGAGGCGCTGACACACTTCAAGAACTTCAAGAGTCTGCACGGCAACTTCAGGAAATCTGTCAGCGCGGCTGTTTTCCACTTCAAAAGTGGTCGGCCAACGCAAAGGATGCCCTTCGATACGTCACTTCCGAGCTTCGAACAGACGCAGTTTCGATTAATTCTGAGGATCCAAACGTTAAACTTCTCGGCCTCGTGTGGAATTCAACCGAGGATAACTTCAAATTTACGCTTCAGCTATCCTTCCAGCAAGACGTCACCAAAAGGACCGTCCTTTCAGAAACGGCGTCATTGTTCGACCCGTTGGGCTTCATTTCGCCGGTCACAGTTAAAGCGAAGGCTTTCCTGCAAGAGCTGTGGTTGGCGAAACTTCAATGGGACGATAAATTGCCGGTAACACTTCAGGAGAAGTGGCTTCGTTTCCGAGCGAGTTTGAGTGAGCTTTCACTCATCTCCCTCCCCCGGTGGCTTCATCTTTCGTCAACATCCAAGGTGGAACTTCACGGATTTTCGGACGCTTCGCTGCTCGCAATGGCGGCAGTGGTTTACCTTCGTTCAACATCGGTCGACGGGAAAACAACCGTCAACCTCGTCTGCTCGAAGACGAAGGTTTCACCCCTCAAGCGTCTCACGATACCGAGACTTGAGTTGTCGGCGGCCCTTCTACTGGCAAGATTGATGTCAAGCGTCCAGAAAACGCTGGAATTGTCGGAGGTTCCGGTTACTCTCTGGACGGACGCTCAAGTAGCCTTGGCATGGATGACTTCACACCCTTCACGCTGGAAAGACTTCGTCCGAAACCGGGTTGCCTCGATTCAAGAGCTCACTTCGAAGGCAACCTGGCGATACATCGCAGGGAAGCAGAACCCAGCGGACTGCGCGTCACGCGGAATGACGCCTCGGCAACTTTCGAAGCATCGACTCTGGTGGGACGGGCCTGAATGGCTCTCCCTCCCACAAGAGTCTTGGCCCAGCACTTCACCGGACCCTTCACCGGACCCTTCACCGGATCTCGATCTCGAGGCAAGACCGGGGCTCGCCCTCATTGCCACTTCCGATCCCGAACAACAACTTTGGGACCTTCTCGGACGATATTCTTCACTGACGAGACTCCTTCGAATAACGGCAGTGTGTAAACGAGCTGTCGCGCGCTTCAGACGTCTCCCTCACACTTCAATGAGCTACCCGCTTACACCCGGGGACTTGGATGAGGCGAGGCGCTTCTGGATACGACTCGTGCAACAGAGTCACTTCACGGCAGAGCTAAAGGCGATTTCCAAAGGACCTCTTCATAAGAGCAATCCGCTCGCCTCCTTGACGCCCTTCATCGATCAACAAGGAACCCTTCGAGTCGGCGGCCGGCTTAAACACGCGCTTCTGCAGCCTGAGGCCATTCACCCGCCAATTCTGCCTCGAACTTCACAACTGACTGCGCTGGTTATTTCCGATGCCCATTCCCGGACCCTTCATGGTGGCACGCAATCCACCTTGAGCTATCTTCGGCAGTCATACTGGATCCTGGGCGGTCGAGCTCCGGTTCGCGCCCACATCCTTCGATGCGTCATCTGCGCAAGGCTTCGCGGACTTCAAGCCCAGCAGCTTATGGGTCAACTTCCGCCCGCCCGAGTCACGCCTTCACGAGCCTTTCTTCACTCCGGTATCGACTACGCAGGTCCCTTCACAATAAAAACGTGGCGCGGAAGAGCCGCGAAAACCTACAAGGGCTACCTCGCCGTCTTCGTCTGCTTCGCTACTTCCGCCGTCCACTTCGAGCTAGTCACCGACTACACTTCAGAGGCCTTCATCGCCGCGTATCGGCGTTTTTCAGGACGACGAGGCATCAGTCACACGCTGTATAGCGACTGCGGCACCAACTTCGTCGGGGCTGATGCGGAACTTCGAGCTCTCTTCAAGGCGGGCTCAGCAGAAATGAACTCCACGATCCTTTCTCTGACCAACCTCGGAACGGCGTGGTCCTTCAACCCTCCGGCCGCACCTCACATGGGTGGAAAATGGGAGGCTGCGGTAAAATCGGCAAAATTTCATCTTCGTCGGGTCATCGGGGACGCCTTGCTTACGTATGAAGAATTTACAACTCTTCTTGCGCAAGTCGAGGCGATCCTAAATTCAAGGCCACTTTGTCCGTTGTCGGACGACCCTGAGGACACTTCGCCCCTTACGCCAGGCCACTTCACTATCGGAGAGGCACCGACGACCGTGCCCGAACCATCGTTAACTGCCGTTCCGAAATCCCGACTCTCGAGATGGCAATTCCTTCAAGCGACACTTCAGCACTTCTGGCAACGATGGTCAACGGAGTATCTTCAAAGAACATAGATTTACATGGAAGCACAGGGCCCATGTTAACTTTTGGCACAGAAAAAGTAGTTCGGTTTCTGGACTGTAGAGCGCGCGGCAATCTATCGATGTGCCGCACACATCTGAGCAGTCAGCTGACCCCGCCCCCTCGCGTTGTCTCGCTTGCTCTTACGAGCGAACGGCAATAACGCTCTCTCACTCAGTCTTAAGCAAGATTCATGCTTGAAGCTCAAGAGGGGATAACACGCAGAGATCCGGGGTTCAAATCCCGGTGCAAGATATATTTTTTTTTTTTACGTTTAGTTATTTTTCAGCCGTTCTATGAGTAAATCGATATATTTGATAGATAATAAGAACATTTGTTATGATTTTATACTTGTATTCTAGTTATTTTTTTAATACTTGGCGTCGAGCCGCTGCCGCGACTTTTGATAAAAGAATTTTTATTATCAATCAATATTAATACTATTATTAATATTTATGATAATTCCAAGTAGACATCTTTTCATTTGGAATTAAAATTGAGTCGTTTTTTATATGACTTCATAGCAAATAAATGTCGTCTGTGCTGAAATGAAAATATTTGCTCCAAAATAAATAACACATTTTTTTCGTGAAAATTGTGTAGAAAACCAACTCTGTAAAGGAGAAGATTGATAAGATTTGACAAAATATCTTTTTATTTTCAAGTATACTCGCTCTTAGCTAATATCAATCAAGCAGCGAAACAAGCCAAGCAAAGGATGTGCGTTTTGTTAGTCATAATGAAAATCATAAAGTGAAAAATCAGGATATTAATGATTATATCGACTCTTCTTACGAAAAGTAGCACGTTTACATGTTATTTAGCATGTGCTACTTTTCGTAAGAAGCGTCGATATCATATGATTGATATTACTCAACGGAAACCACGTGAAGGTGGCGAGTTTTTTCCGTCAGGATGGGAAGGAATAAGGATAAGGGTAGGTTCGAGGAAAGGGGGTTTAATGACTTTAAAAAAGATAATGACTTCAAAAAAGAAAAAGCGCGTAAAACATTGATCAAAAAAGAGGAAATTAGTCGAATTAAGTAAAATTTCAATTTACAAAATGGCAAAAGAAACGACGTTAAAGTTAAATTTGGTTGAAAAACGCGGGAAATTTTGCAGGAAAGTCACTTCAACTGTGAGTAATTTTGAGGATCTTGCGATTTGGCTTCGCGGGAACGCTGGTGTTTGCCCTTTTTTTATTCGTCGCATCTCTCATATCCCGGGACATCCACTTAAGGTGGTTAAAAATGTGTGTGCGAACGAACAAATCTACGATGAAATCGCGATGATCTTTACAGTCCCCGTTTGTCAGCCAGAAGTCACTGTCGGTCTCCGTCAACGTTTCGTGAATGCACTGCTTCAGGTAGTTACCAATGCCGACTTCGTGGGAATGTAATCGAAATTCTGTTTGAAAACGTCCGTACGCAGCAACTATCAAAGTGTGGAACTTGTCGACAGGAGCTGTTAAATGTCCTAGTTCATTCCCGTCAGCAGTTTTGTACGCTTTAAAAAAAACTAGAAGCTCGTTATTGTTCTCGAAATTTTGGTTATCTTTAACGAAGAGATCTTTACAATTCGAACAATTAAACTTTTTTAAACATTTATGGAGGAGGTAACCAGCAACATAATTCATAGTGCAAGATTCGAGAGTTACCTCACTATTTTTCTGTTCCTCTGTGGGTATTTGAACTGTTCGGTCCAGTACGTCATCGTCAATCTCGACAATTTCATCAGTGAGAGTATTCGCCGCACTAACATCCTGATCATTATGATCTTCATCGTTACTACTGTTCTTTTTCATTGCCCCGTCGGTAGTAACCAACAAACCCGAAACATTTTCAACCGAATCAGTTTTTAATTTGGATTTTTTCGCGAGCAACGTAACGGTTCCGTCTTCCTCGCAATTCGTTCCTCTCGGAGCTGTTTCTAAATCGTTATTAATAACATATTGTAAGTTGTGCTTGAACTGCTTTGCAGATGGATTGTCGTTGTAGCCGGAACGACTGCGCAAAACTCCAAATTGATTTTCAAGCGGATCTTGATTCAAACGCGTAGTCAAAAGATAAAGATTTCCCTCCGCGCGGAGATCGTTCCAAAACATTAAAACAGATTTGATGGCCATTTTTAAATCCGAAAAACATGGTGGATTCGGACCGCCCAATACCGTCCATTGATCCAGCCATGGAAGTGCATTTTCCAAATATTTCTGTACCTGAGGGGATTTGTCTGATAAAGCTCTTTTAAGTGGATTCGGATCGTTCGCAAATCTACTGTTAAGGCAATCAAAAACATCATTCAATTTTTTAATGAAGTTAGCTGTCGCGATATTGAAAGGATTTCTCAGATCTCCGGTCATTCTTCCGGTAGTCATTGCTGCGGAGACGGAAGCGCTGAAAACTTGGGTTGCATATCGAACGCTCATACGCTGAAAAGCATTCGGATTGACGTGGCGTTCAGTTAGTTTAGGCGCCGCTTTACACGCTTTCATATTTTCGGCATCGTACAATTCTCGGATCGCACTCCACGATATACGCGATTGTGCAACGAGAAGATCTTTGCTCAGCATATTATTCCGAATGCTTTTAAACAAATGAGGAACATCATAATTGAAATAAATTTTATGCCCCGACAACGTAACGAACGGTGTGTCCTCATTTATCCCCAAAGCGTTAATTGCTTTTCTGTTGGGAGATCCTTGGTCACAAACCATGGATCTTACAACGAATCCAGCATCAAATGCGGAGTTCACAACGGTTTTAATAAGTTCTTGCAATTGTTCACCAGCAACGTTTCCATGCGAGACGTAAAAAACAATCGGCTGTTTCCATGATGTTGTCAAACCGCGAAGCATAAATAACAGCGCATATTTTGCGACTTTGTCGGTACGGCCAAGATGACCAAGATCTTCGTAACCCTCTATCACGTCTGCTTTCGAATTGTATTCCAGCACTTTTTTTATTGCCATTTCGTCCCACATTAAAACGCATTGGCGTTCGCGTTCATCCAATGTTGAAGCTTTTATTTTTAATAAATCAAACACTTCGGGGCTGATTCCAGTCGTTAAATTTAAATCATTCACCCATTGCCTAATCGAAGTGACACACGGCAAAGAAATATTTTTTTTTTCTCTCAAATAAACGTAAGCTTTGGGCGACTTATAAAAAAGACCTAAAGCAAATTGCTTGTCGTCTTCTGACCACGGCGAAACTTTAATGTGTTCTAATTGCATTTTTAAAAGAGTTAAACGGTCACCAGTAACGTGATGCGCGGCGCCCTCAATGATTTCTGGAACTGATAATTTTTTTACACTTTTGCGCTGGAGATTGCGGACAACTTGACGGGATTTTTTCAATTTACTAGTGGCCGTGGCAAGCTTCTTCATCAAAATCTGCTCCCGCCGAGATAAATGAGGTTTACTACGCGCTTTTGCAACAACTACTTCACGCGATCCAGAAACTTCTCCAGTTCCGGAAACGGGCAATTCCGATGCTATAGGGTTTGTTGGTTCACCGGACGGCTGAGATGCTATCGAATTATTTTTCAAACTACTCACAGTTGGGAGCGCATCCGAACTTAACGTAGGCTTACCCCCGGCGCGGTTGTTAGTTAAAAAATCGCGTTTGTCAAAATGCACCGAACAGACACGATGATTCTGCATTTTCTGAGGCTCCACTTGCAGCCACTCGTTTCTCCCAATGACGGCGATCCACTTTTTAAAGCTAAACACACCGGAAAAAAGATACATGCAATATTTCATGCTCACAAGAAAAATATTCAAACGTTGTAGAAAGATGTAACCAACTTTTCAGTCCATACTCAGTAACGGTTAAAAATAATATTAAGAAGATAATCACGAGTTGAGATGATGATTGTAAATATTTTATAGAACTCAAACAAAACAATCACATTTTTATCGGAAACTTTATTGCCGGTACAACTTTCAAAAACGTGTCAAATGAATTCTGATTTTTAGTTGGAATGTTTAGAACATAGTTGCAATTAAATAGAAAAAAAAACTTGCTTCTTCATTTTAAATCAAACTGTTGGAATTTGAATCAAAGCTAAAAAGGATTTCGAAAAATTCACAGCCTCCAACCAGCCAAAAAAATTTACTATTTTTTCTTTTCCTCAAGGTTTTTTCTTCCTCATAGAGGAAGCTGTGTGACGCTGAAAATTTGATTTTCCAGTTTTCAATATCAACATGCTCAAAATGTCCCAAAACATCGAAAAATGCTGTCTAGAAAAAAATCTATACAAGCTCTTCATTCCCTGAGAATTTTGTCGGAATTGCTAGAAAGATAGGAATTCTACGGCATTTTGAAATTTTCCAAAAAAGAGTGTCCCCGCTCTAACTTCCGCAAATTTTAAGGTTATTACTAATTTTTTAAATTTTTTATAAATAAAGTATCTTAATAGTAAAGTTGGAATTGAATTTGGGAAATATCGGTTGAACTGTTTAAATTTCATGATATTGCGAATTTTACGAAATTCGGAGTTTTTCGAAAAATCGTCAAACCGCTTTAAATTTTGCGAATTTTCTACGATATTGTGTATAAGTCCGTACTTCCTCTTTAATTTCTAGAAAAGTTGTCGAAATTATATAATTCAAATGGAAATACGAAAAACGCTGCAAATTGAAATTTGCAAATTGCTTCCTGAAGATGCTCAAGATGCACGATGCTCAAAGCTTCCTCTATGAGGAAACCATAATTAAAAATATACTTCAGTACAGAGGAAGCTTTGAGCATCGTACTAAATCTTGAGGAAGCAATTTGCAACTTTCAATTTGCAGCGTTTATTTTAATAAAATTGTCACTCACTTATCGATTTTTTTTTACTTTTTTTTTTAAATAATTTTGACAACTTTTCTAGAAAGTAAAGAGGAAGTACAGAGTTATACACAATATTTCACAAAATTTGCAGAAATTAGAACGGTTGGACGATTCTTCAAAAAATCCAGATTTTCGTAAAATTTGAAAAATCATAAAATTTAAACCATTCAACCGACATTTTCCAAATTCAATACCAACTTTCCTATAATGATACTTTTTTTTTTTTAATAAAAAAAAATAATTAGTAATAAATCTTATAATTTGCGGAAGCTAGAGTGGTGACAAACTTTTTTTGCAAATTTAAAAATGCCGTAAAATTCGTATTTTTCTAGCAATTCAAACAAAATTCTCAGAGAATGAAGAGCTTGTATAGATTAACATCTGTGCAAAACGGGAGCCCTGTAGCTCAAACCGTTCTCGAGTTATAAATGTTTGAATTTTACAGTGCCAAAACATGCCCACACACACGCATATACACACACACATCCGCTCATTTTTCCTAGATATGATTTTTCCATGTGTTGGGACATTTTAAGCACATAGACATTGAAAACTGGAAAAACAAATTTCGCGTAGTAGAAAGTGTCGACTCATGTTTGGTCTTCCAGAATTTTTTCAAATTTTTGCTTCATATGGCCCGAAAAATTGGTTTAGTCTTTCGATAGACGCTCAAAACCACGAAAAAATAAGAAAATTGCATAAACGATTTCGCATAATATGAAATTAATATTTTACAATCAGTATATATATATACAATAATCAGAATATATATTGAAACAGGAAAACAGAAAACCCAAAAAACGGGGAAGCACCTTTCGCTAAAAGAGTAAATAAGTGTTCCAACCACTTTGATAGTGCATGTGAAAAATTGTAAAAAAATAATTCTCATGCAAACGTCATTTCAGACTGAAGTATGTACAATTATACCTTAATGCGGTCACAGTATATTAATTGATTTGTATTTTGTTTTTTCTCGTTACTTTGACTTTTCACTACATACCGGTCGTCGTCACGAGGAAAACGGTGAAAACTCAAATCGGGCCTCTTCCGTGCAGAATTATCGCACCCGTTGTAAGCACAAATGTTATTTTTAGGCATCGTTAAATAACGCAATGACAAATTACCGAAAATTAATCAAAATCAACGAATCGATCTAATATCAGAGTACAAAAGAATTTTTCCCGTAAAAGCCGAACACGTGCTAGCTCGTGCGAAAATGGTCTCGAAATGAGAGCGATAAATTGTTGCTCGACAGTCGAAAACCGTTAAAAAACAGAGCCACGAAAGATGCGAGGAAGATAGAAGAAAAGCAATGCAACATTGTATCGGGTTGCCATCAAGCACGAGCATTTAACTGAATGTAAATGTCTCGTACCTTTAAAAGAAATTTTCATGCGAACGAAAAAACATCGGGACTCTTATAGTTAGTGACATATTCTTTGCTTGAAGATTGCTATAATTTATTCAAATAAATAAAGAGTTTAACGTATGTCATTCATAAAAAATGTGAGCAATGCTAAATATGGCAATTTACGCATTATTCTACTGACACTCATTTTTCAATCGCATATTGTTGCTAATTTTATTTGATTATGATATAAATTTTTGTGTTCAATGATGTATTTCCGGTCACGAAAAAAAAAAAAGCATCCACGAGGAATTGAACCAGGGACCCCTGCGCCGCTAGACTTCATGGTTCGCCGTGCGACTACGACGACATTTGGAGAAAATATCCTGCTTGTCGATCCCATTCATCAGGGAGGCTTGATTTGTAACATAGTTTGGTTTTAAAATATTGTTTGAACGCTTTATTAGTCTAAATCTTCATTGCCGGGGACGAGAAAGTTTGTTACTTTCCTACAAGTCCCATAGAAAAGAGATGAATGCGATAATAATACGTCGTACGCATCGGACCCCAAGCTCCCCAAGCATTACAAAACGTGTGAGAGCGAGCGAGAATGCACCATTACCCCAAGCACGGAAAAGCGGCTGGGTGCGAGAGAGTACGCGCTATGACCCCAGCGTCATAGTATTCGTTCACACGGATACATAGCAGCGCCGCGGTGGCTGGGGTCAGCACTACGCGGACCCCAGAGAAACCGTGCCAAGCGCGCCCATAAGCCCTGTGCTTCCATGTAAATCTATGTTCTTTGGTATCTTCAACGGAGCCTTTCAATTTCGAAATGGCGCCATCCTTCGCACGAGATCCAACGAGGCACTCTCGTGCTGATTACTGACGAGCGACTTCCGCCTTCACGCTGGCCACTTGCTCGAGTGATCGAGCTTAACCCGGGACCGGATGGCCTCACTCGAGTAGTGACACTTCGCACGGCAACTTCGACCTTCAAGAGACCAACTGCAAAGCTGGCGGTACTTCCGGTGGATTCTTCGACAACAACGGTTGCCGAAGGCGGGGAGAATGTTCAGGATTCTTCATAGTGCTTGGAACTCGCGCGAGACGGCAGCACCAACTGGCCGTCGTCTCGCGTGGACTTTGATCACTTCCCCCCGCCCCCTTCGATACTTCGATAGGCTGCTCCCGCAGCCATCTTCGATTCTCGATCATTCCGAGTTCCCTTCGTAACGCGACGACACGTTGTCCTTGCGCTCTTCGAAAACTTTATTCAACAAAATTGCATTCGGCCCTCTTCCTTTCAAAATTCGATCAAGAAGCTATTCGCGATTTACGCCCGGAATTAGTTCCGCGATCGGGAGTTTTCTTCGGCCACAATTCCTTATACCTTTCATTGATTTACGCATTATTTTCGGGACACTTCGTTTCAACGCCACGCGCCCGGCAAATTTCGCGATTGTCCGCGCAGCCACGTTTTTTTTCTTCGCCTTACACTGTTAATTCTTTCACATTTATTTTGTGTTTAATAAAATAAAACCGTTTATTTTCGTTATTTTTAACTTCAGTGTAAACTTCGATTTATTTCTTTCGCCCGTTTTCACCCAGCCAAATTCCCTCAATTTTTCCCTCACGGTCGCTCAAGACCAGGATTCACGGCCACTTCCAAACAAGTAGAGTCGTGAAAAACAGTCTTTTTCACAAAAAAAATCATGACTTAGTCAATTTTACAGACAATCAATTTTCATCAGGAAAGTACACTCACATATGGGCGTTTCAGAGAAAAAAGTGCAATATTGAGTGTTTAAAAAAAACAATTTATTTGCAAGTTTGAACATGAGACATTTCGGAGTAAAAAAATGCTCTTTGTTTGATGAAAATAGATATGAAAACGTTGGTTTTATGATAGTATTTCCGATCCAGAACACTCCTCAATCGCATAGTCTCCTACTATTACATTTTTTAGAAAAAAAAACGATAAAAAAATTTTAAAGGGCTATGGATCTGGACTTTCCAGCGTTCACTCGCGCGTATGCACGCAACTCCCAAACTGACAGCGGGACCCAAACTCAGACTTTCCGTGTATGAGGTCCAAACGACCAATCACGGCACGAATAAAGAGGCTTTAAAAATTCTATGTTTCGATATATCTCGAGCTCACGAACTTTTTATTAAAGGAACTAGGGTGCATCACGCGCGCTGACGCGCGTGAACGGTTGTCTGGTGGCGCTGCAGCGCTCCTTTTATTCATAACAACTTTAACTTGAACTTAAATCGCTTTTTTCGCGAAGAAAGCGAATAAAAATACAGCCAGGAACGCAATCGACGGGAACTCTTCACAAGGAGACGCAGGGCGACTCCTTGCATCTCCGAATTGCCAGAACTACGAAAACGCGTCCGAGTAATTCGGCACCACGGGGCAAAACATTTTTATTCACGATTTCCCATAAAAAAACGGAGGCTGAGGCCTCCTGACGCGTGATATGTTCTTTTCACTTCGGAAGGAACATATGACCGCACGCGTATACATGCAACTGTCAAAATGACAGCGTAACTGCGAGTGTGAAACTGGCAGCGGGACTCGAAACCGGACTGACCAATCACAGCACGAATAAAACAACAACAATGCATTCCGTCGGTCGCCAACTTCGGGCGTTACTCACCAACTTTTTAGAAAGGGATAACTTTGGGGGGGCCAACTTCACGGTAATTTCCAGACACGGTCTAATGTTGTGGATCCCGTGCCTATGTTGTTATCGTACTTCAAGTAGACCCTTCAAACTATCAAACTATGACTGAGGGCGGAGGGAACTTGGGCTACATCAAATTTATCGCCAAAATTGGCATTGGTGTCCACTGGACCCCGGGTGTACGAGAAAGGTTAAAATTTCGCACAAAGGACAATAAGCAGTTGCATATTTTGAAGAGGTGCTTAAAAATTACACCTTGAATTTGAATTTGAAAAAAAATACGGATCAGAATGTGAAATGAGCGGATTTAGTATTTATGCCGATAAATTCAAAGTTTTCCAACAAATTAACGGATCGACGCAGTTAATTTTTCCTACAGCCACCATTGCAATGTTACAAACGATGGTTCCATGGGCTAATTTGTTGAGGAATGCGCTGAATAGATTTTTTTTATAATACGTTTGAAAGAAAATGTTAACAAAGTGGTCACATAGGGTACGGAATACCGACGATATAATTAGCACAATCAAGCAACAAATACATGCGAAATTGGACATGGTCATATTTTTATGAATTTCTAGCAGTTTCACATGCGGAAGTTACAAATTATTTTAAAAGAATAACTGCTTGCTTTCCAAACATGTATTTGTGCCAACAAAATATGAAAAACTCTTTTGCAAACTCTCTCGACGTCTACAATTTTTTTCTTTTTTTTTTTTTTTTTTTCTAGGAATTCCGGGTTTCGGTGTGGTAGGCCGAAAATTTTTCGCTGCTACTTCCCAACTTTGACCATTTCCGTTTTTATTTTTTTAAACCTTCCTTTCTTTTCGTATCATTTAGTTATTCATTTTTTTTTAAACAAAAGTATCACGCAAATATCGTTGCTTTCGGTGCGAGCCATTTCGTCGCTTTGAGCGCGAGCCATTTCGTTGTTTCAAACGCGAATCATTTCGTCGCTTTCAGCGCGAGACATCTCGGCGCTTTAAGCGCGTATCATTTCGTCGCTTTGAGCGCGCGCCATCTCGTCGCTTTCAGCACGAGTCAGGCATTTAATTGGCATTTTTTTTTTATAGCGCATTTTTGCGTGATAATCGTCGCTCCGAGGGCGAGTCGTTACTCTTTTTTAGCACTTGAAGTGCTGATTGCGCTTCCCGGCGCCTGTTGACTACTGTCAACGCAAAATCGAGACTTGAACTTATTCTAAGCAATCTCTTGAGATGATTGAAACATTAAACGATTTTTCTGCTCGTCAAAAACGTTGCATAACCGAAGGCGATTGGTTAAACGATGATCATATCGACGAATTCGCACAGCTCTTGGCAAAGTCGTCTAACTCATGCTTCGAAATGCAGCCTCAGTTTCGCTTGTATTTTCCAGACGAGATAGTTCCTCTTGCGCCCAGCAAAAAACATATCCAGATATTGTTCAGCTGCAGTGAGTTAGTAAGGCCAGATGGTAAAGCACCTCAAGCTGGTCATTGGGTTTGCAGTTACTATGACGCAAAAAAAATTTATATTTACAATTCCAGTGGAGGTAGTGCCCTCCATAGAGATCATAAAATTTATTTGGGAAAATTATTTCCATTTTATGATTTCAACAAAAAAAATTCGGTTGTGTTCCCAACTGTTGACAAACAACCAAACAACAATGATTGCCGTCTTTATGCGATAGCATTTGCTGTATCGTTGTTGTATGGCTTGAAGCCGGAAAATGTACGGTATTATCAGCCAGGTATGCGTACACATTTGCTAAAAATTTATGAGTTACAAAAAATTGATCATTTTCCGGTTGATAAAACCAATACAACTGTCATACCAAGCCTAGAGATTGTACAAAAAAAACGAAAAGAGAATTGGAAAAAACAATCGTGGAGGTTGAAGCAGAAAAGGTTATGTGGGGACTCGGCTCAGACAAATGATAAATCAAGAGCGACAACTAATGTTTTCAATGAGAGAAGCATTGACAAACCTGTTGTCAAATCTCAACCTACCATCAAATTATGTGCGAAAAAACGAGAGGCTACTTCTCCTAAACAGGCATGTGCAAAAAAAAAAATATGCACGCAGATAGCTGCGGTTTATTATCATGAGAGTTTACAACAGAATAATGATGATATAGTGTTGCGTACTCGACCAACGTCCAATTCTCAGGTGTCGTTACGAAATACTGAGATAGCATTGGGTACGCAACAAGGTGTTGTTCCTCTGAGTAGAGTACTTGAAATCGATCAAGTATTGGACACGCGAAAGGCTGGTGTTTCTCGAAATTTAGCGGATAAGAGTGATGACGTAATAGGTACTGAACAAGCGGTTGCTGGACAACAAATGTTGCATAAACCAAAAGCTGCTGTTCCTCAGATCATAGCGCGACATGAGAATGACGTTGTAATGGTTATTGATGACGTACGAAATACCGATATAGCAATATTGAGTACGCAAGAAACTGTTGTTCCTTCCAGTAGAGTACTTCAATTCGATCATGTATTGCAGAAGCAAAAGGCTGGTGTTGCGCAAAGTTCAGTAGAAAAGAATGATGGAGTGATGGGTACAGAACAAGCGATTGTTTTCCAGAGTAAAGAACCTGAAGTTGAACGAGTGTTGCATACACCAAAAGCTGCTGTTCCTCTGATTACAGAGCGACATGATAATAACGTTGTAATGGTTATTGATGACGTACGAAATACCGATATAGCAATATTGAGTACGCAAGAAACTGTTGTTCTTTCCAGTAGAGTACTTCAATTCGATCAAGTATTGCAGACACAAAAGGCTAGTGTTGCGCAAAGTTCAGTAGAAAAGAATGATGGAGTGATGGGTACAGAACAAGCGATTGTTTTCCACAGTAAAGAACCTGAAGTTGAACGAGTGTTGCATACACCAAAAGCTGCTGTTCCTCAGATTACAGAGCGACATGATAATGACGTTGTAATGGTTATTGATGACGTACGAAATACCGATATAGCAATATTGAGTACGCGACAAACTGTTGTTCCTTCGAGTAGAGTACTTCAATTCGATCGAATATTGCAGGCGCAAAAGGCTGGTGTTTCGCAAAGTTCAGTAGAAAAGAATGATGGAGTGATGGATACAGAACAAGCGATTGTTTTCCAGAGCAAAGAACCTGAAGTTGAACGAGTGTTGCATACACCAAAAGCTGCTGTTCCTCAGATTACAGAGCGACATGATAATGACGTTTTAATGGTTATTGATGACGTACGAAATACCGATATAGCAATATTGAGTACGCGACAAACTGTTGTTCCTTCGAGTAGAGTACTTCAATTCGATCAAGTATTGCAGACGCAAAAGGCTGGTGTTTCGCAAAGTTCAGTAGAAAAAAATAATGAAGTGATGGGTACAGAACAAGCGATTGTTTTCCAGAGTACAGAACCTGAAGTTGAACGAGTGTTGCATACACCAAAAGCTGCTGTTCCTCAGATTACAGAGCGACACAAGAATGACAATGTAATAGTTATTGATGATGAGACGATAACGCCTCCAGGTCATAACGAAGAATCTTTCGATAGTCGTCAAACTCGATTAATTGCCGATGGTTCACTCCTCAATGATGAGCACATTGAAGAATTTGGCAATTTATTGAAAATAGCATCAAACTCGGAATTTGAGCAAAGACCTCCGTGGTAACTTTACTTCCCTGATCGAATAGAGGCAGTCGCGCCGAATAAACGGCATATTCAGATTTTATTCAGTTGTCCCGAATTAATTTTGAAGAACCACGAAACTCCCGTAGGACATTGGGTTTGTAGCTATTTTGATACGCAGCAAATATTCATTTATGACTCCATGGGGTCCAAAATGTTGCACAGATATCACAAATTGTATTTGCAGCATTTATTTCCCAACTATGATTTTGATAGAATCGACTCTATATTATTTCTACAAGTCGATTTGCAACCAAATGGCCGCGATTGCGGATTATTTGCAATGGCGTTCGCTGCATCGATATTCTGTGGCATTAAACCAGAAACCGTTAGATATGATTGCGCAAAAATACGTGAACATTTGCTTAAAATCCGAGTGTCAAGGGAAATGGAACATTTTCCATATTTTACAATTGAAAATAACGTTGTTCGGGAAGTTCAATGCACAGATGGGCAAAAAGTAACTGACAACAACGATAAAATTACAATCGATGCGGGCAGTGCTCAGCTTTCCAGCTTTGATTGTGATAATCTGACGGAGCTGATAAAATCTTGGTCCTTAGAAAATGTAAAAAAGGAGGAAAAATCATCAAAGATTGGTTTCAATGAAAATGAATGTATTGAGGTCCCATCTAATGATGTTTGTACGGATATATTGTGTAAAAAAATACCGGTGGTTGACAAATCAATTTCCAACAGGTTGGAATCTCTGGTGTTAGAAAAAAATGCTCCTGTGACAGATTTCAAAAAACCGACAGTCTTGGGATCGAAAAAACCAGTAGTGTCTAGGACACCGAATCGTAAAAAACATTCGACCGTCACTCATACAGTGAATAAAGTGACGAGCGTTGGTCGAATTGGAAAAGATCATAACATTATCGATCATAATGTTAAAATGCGAACGAAAGCTATGATTGTTAATAAATATTGCAAATTCATCCGAAAGACCGGTTGGATTAAGACTAAATTTACTAAAGAAAGGTATATTCAAAACATTGCCGGAAAGCTGAACCTTCGGTTACCGGTAGATTGTCGACTTGAAGCCGAGCGAATAGTGAAATGGTGCTTCTTTATCAGGCAAAAATACGTTGCTGCACTAAATAAAACTTTTAAATCCCTTAAAGAAAAGGCTATAGTGTGTCTTACGCGCGTCGGAAATAGCCCAGTTTCGAATAGTAATGAATACGTTCAAATGTTGTGCGGTCGAACACTGCACACTGCATCGTCGGAGGCATATTTTGCGGAAACTGCGTATCATCGTTTTCCCTTAGGTCGATCGGAGCCTATTGTAATGAACTCTGAAGGCAAGGCCATCAACGTTTTAACGTTGATGGAGGGCAAGAAAAGAAATCAAAAATCGTGGAAGTGTGGTAGTTTGTGTAGAATAAAAGATTATGGCATTCAAATGATAAATCATTTGAAAGGATTTTTGAACAAACTAACTACCCCATGGAGATTATCCAAGACTTTGGCGTTTATTAAACGCGCTCAGAAATGCTCTAATCGAACGACCGACAACAAACTCGGTCACTCTCATGGTTGTTACATTGATCCAAAAAATTGTTCTTCGCAATTTTTGTCACTACACATATTATCACCACATTTCCCAATGATACGTGTTTTTTGCGGGATCTGGTTTTGGTGGTTTGAAAGAAAATAATAAGAACGTGTGGTTAAGTAATAAAGGCTAAGGTTTATTTTGTTGTACACTTGTTGTAATTCCCGACGATGGCCCGATAATGGCCCGATGCTTGACTTGGGCAAGGCGCGGTGTACGACTCGCACGTGGAGCGGCCAATATGGCCGACTGCGTGTACCCGGCGAAGCGCGAAGGACCCGTCCAAAAGTTGGAAAATATCCGTGAAAAGGCCCACAAAAAACCCGGAACAGAACGTAGAGCGACGAAGCGTCGTTCTACGGACAAGATAGCCAAAAGGGAGAGAATTGATGGCCCAAAGATACCCGGAAAGAATTTTGATGATCACGAGGTGCGTGTTTGCTTAGTTGCTCTCGGATTCAGACTAACAGATCGATCATGGCGATCGATGAAGACGAACCGCGCGCATGCGCGCCGAGCGTCTTCTCGGTCCCGAGCTACAAGGTGCCCGGGAGGTGGCGCCGCCCATGTGGGCAGCGGGAATGAGCGCCCGGCTGCTCGAGATCCACGCTGCCCGTGCGTCGCTATCCCGATCGATGCTGCCGCCAGCGGCGGCGCGAGGACTCCCGACCCAGCTGTGTCCTCGCCACCGCCGAGGCTCGCTCAATCCCGAACATTCTCCCCGCCATCGGCAGCAGTGCTGTCGATTGATCCCGAGTGAGGAACTGGTAGAAGCGCCAGCTTGGTGATTGGCCTGGTGAACGTGGACGTCGCCGTCTTGATGGTGACGACCCGCGTGAGGCCGTCGGTTCCCGGATGGAGCTGTGTGACCCGTGCCAACGCCCATTTTGTCGGCGGTAGGTTCTCGTTGGTCAAGAGGACCAGCGAGCCAACCCGGATGTCGTGCCGTGGATGATGCCACTTGGAAATCCCTTGTAGGTGTTGCAGGTAACCCGTGGCCCAGTGGTCCCAGAAATATTGCGCCCGTTCTTGTACCCATTGCCACCGCGTCAGTCGACCGGTGGGTACGTCCCGAAGTGAAGGTTCTGGGACCGTAGTGAGGGGCTCCCCGATGAGGAAGTGTCCCGGTGTAAGAGCGGAGACATCATCCGGGTCATCCGACATCGGCTCCAACGGACGAGAGTTGAGTACGGCCTCGATTTGTGTAAGAAGAGTTGTAAGTTCTTCAAACGTCAAGGCCGCATCTCCCACCGTCCGCCGGAGGTGGTGTTTGACCGATTTTACTGCGGCCTCCCACTTTCCGCCCATGTGTGGTGCTCCCGGTGGGTTGAATGCCCAATTAATCCCGTCAGTTGCCCCAGTGCGCTGGAGGCGTTCAGCCTCCTGCGTTCCCGTCTTGAAGAGTTGCTTCAGCTCGGCTGCTGCACCCTGGAAGTTGGTCCCGCAATCGCTGTGGATCGTATGCGGGACGCCCCGTCTCCCGGTGAATCTGCGAAGCGCCGCCAAGAACCCGTCCGTTGACAAATCTGTAACAACCTCAAGGTGCAGTGCAGAGGTGGTGAAACAAACAAAAATGCACAACCAGCCCTTGTGGCATTTATTCCCGCGTCCGCGCCAACTCTTAAGCAGAACTGGCCCCGCGTAGTCGACCCCCGTGAAAAGAAACGCCCTGGCAGGCGTGACTCGTGTGGTGGGCAACTGACCCATAAGTTGCTGCGCCTTTTGTGCCCGAAAGCGCGCGCATTTGACGCACCGCAAGATGATGGAGCGTACTGGACTCCGCCCGCCGATTATCCAGCAGCTCTGTCTCAAGTAAGCCAGCGTTAGCTGCGTTCCGCCGTGGTAAGTGTGTGCGTGTGCGTCCCGGATAAGAAGCTCCGTTAGTGGCGAGTCCCGAGGGAGGATGACCGAGTTTTTGCTCCCAGGTTGTAAGGCTGAATGCTTCAGCCGTCCTCCCACCCTGAGGATCCCTTGATGATCAATGTAGCCCGTCAGTCGCGTGATCGGATGCGACTTTGGGAGTGTTTTGCTCGATGCGAGCAGTTTGAGCTCTGGAGCGAAGAATGCTCCTTGAATGGCTTTCACCCAATAAAGCCGTGCGTGTTCCAGGTCTCCCGGGGTGATGGCTGATCCCGATGTACCGCTCCCTGCTCTTTTCAGGCTTGTAATCGCCTTGAAGAGCCATGCTGTGATTCGCAACAACCGTGTAAGCGTGGAATACCGCTCGATAAGATCGAAGACGGGTCCAGTGGTTGCTGCGACTACTAGCGTTAGACCTGGTCGCTCTTCGAGCGCCGTTGCGTCCCCCGTCCCGATGCGTTGCGTTGGCCAATGGATGGCGTCTTTGGCTAACCAAGGTGGCCCGTCCCACCATGATGAATACCGCGCGATTTGTGTAATGGTTAGCCCCCGTGATGCACAATCTGCTGGATTGTCCCGTCCCGGTATAAATTTCCATTGTGCCCGTGGCATGAGCTCCTGTGCCAATGCGACCCGGTTCCGTACGAAGTCCTTCCAGCGTGAAGGATGCGACGTGACCCATGTAAGCGTAACCATGGAGTCCGTCCATAGGTAGACCCGTGAATCATCAAGGCCCATGGTTTTTTGCACATAATGTGCCAGCTTGGCTACCAGCACGGCTGCGGATAGCTCCAAGCGTGGAATTGTGAGTCGCTTGATAGGTGCGACCTTGGTCTTTGCGCAGACCAGGGAGACCGATGCGCGGTTCTCCGTACCCGAAACCCGAACGTACACGACAGCACCCATTGCGAGCTGAGATGCGTCCGAAAACCCGTGTATTTCGACCGCCGCGCCCGGTGCGATCTGGAGCCAGCGCGGTACCGACACCGTCCCGAGCTGCGCTAGCTCCCGACGAAACGCGACCCATGCATCGCTGACCTCTGTGGAGACCAGTTCATCCCATCCCAACTTTTCAAGCCAAAGTCTTTGTAAGAGAATCTTGGCCCGAATTGTTACCGGTGCGAGGAAGCCCAGAGGATCGTAAAGTTGCGCAATTTCCGATAAAATTATGCGCTTCGTTATCCCGTTCCCGCCCGTGTACGTGTGCACCGTGAACTTAAACACGTCTGTGTGTGGGAGCCATGCGAGACCGAGAACCTTGGTTTCGCACTCTTCAAACTCCCGCGAGCTCTCAGGTGATGAGGTCGCCCCGATCGTTCTGAGGAGCTCAGGATGGTTGCTCTGCCATTTTGCCAAGGGCAGGCAGCCCAATGCCGTGATCCCGACCAGCTGCTCGGCTTGCGCGACGAGCTCCGCTAGTGTGTCGGCCCCGCCATAGATATCGTCTACGTATCGCCCCTTTGTAAGAGGGGCGACCGCAGCTGGAAATCGTTCCCCCTCGTCAGCAACTAACTGCTCGAGGACCCGACCCGCCAGGAAAGGTGCCGGCCGCGTCCCGTAGGTCACCGTCGTGAGGTGAAATGGAACGATCCGCCCGTTTTCGTCCACCCACAGGATGCGCTGTAAATCCCAATCGCGTTCCCGAACCCGAAATTGCCGGAACATCTTGACGATGTCAGTCGCGAAGACGACCCGGTGTCGTCGGAACCACAGGAGAACGTCCGATATATCCCTCTGCAGCTTGGCCCCCGTGTGCAATACGTCGTTGAGTGACAACCCGGAGTCAGTGTTGCACGACCCATTGAAGACGACGCGCAACTTTGTGGTGAGTACCCCGTGATGTGGGAGGTAATACACTGGCCCTTGAGGAGTGTAAGCCTCTGGCACCCGAACCATATGACCCATTGACTCGTACTCACCAAGAAACGCGTCGTAAAGCCCCTTGTAGTTCGACTCTCGATCGAGTTTGCGTTGGAGTCGGTGGAGGCAAGCCGAGGCCGACTGGTGCGAACTGCCCAACGTGCCTGAAGCGGACTTGATCGGCAGCCCGACAACGTACCTTCCGTCTGCGTCCCGCGTGTGCGTGGAGAGGAAGTGCTGTTCGCACTCCAACTCGTCTCCCGCCAATTGCGACTCTCCCGATGCTACGACTTCCTCCTGTACCCAAAATTGTCTAAGGAGGTCCTGGAGCGCCTGAAACCCGTTATCGACTGCAGCGTGATGCACTCGACCTGCAGAAAGTTGTACTGAATCCCAAGGCCCGATGACGATCCACCCAAAGATGGTGTTCTGTGCGATAGGCGCGCCCGGGGGCCCCCGTTTTAACTGCTCCCGAATTATTTCCCCGTAAATATCTGCCCCCAGAATAATATCAATAGAACCCGGTACGAGAAGCTCTGGATCCGCAAGTGGGAGACCTTGCAGATGTGGTAAGGAAAGGTGAGGGGGAGAAAATGATGGAAGTGTTGGCATTAGCTTGGATAGAACATGTGCTTTTATTTTTACATGATCGCCCGAGTGGGTCGACCTTAATGTGGCGTTGACCACCCCGCGCGTGTAGCCCGACTGTATTCCGCCGATCCCGATGATCGGAATAGCCGACTGCTCCCGGGGGAGCTGAAGCTGGTGCACGAGGGCACCCGCGATGAAGGTGAGCTCCGATCCCGTGTCGATCAGCATGCGCACCCGATGCGCTGCGCCGTTGACGTCGACGATGTCGGCTTGTCCCGTTGCGAGGAGTACTGCCGGTCTGGCAGCCCCCGTTCCCGATCCCGACCAAGCCAATGCCGCGTTGTCTCACGCTGATGGTCCCGGTGCGGAGGTTCCCGATGCCTCCGGCGACGTGCCCGGTGCAGGAGTGCCACCGTCCCGAGTCCACCCCACGTGGACCATCGTGTGGTGTTTACGGTCGCACTCCTTGCACTTCGTCTTGGTCTGGCATGCCGAGACGTTGTGATTCCCGAGGCAGTTGAAGCACAGTCTAAGAGACTGTGCCTTTTCCCGACGCTGCGTATTGCTCAGCTCCCGGAATTTAGGGCAGGCCATGATGAAGTGCCCCTGTTGGCACAAGGAGCAGGTGCGTTTGCTCCCTGTGGAACCCGTGGTCGCCGCGTTGACCCGCGCAGGCGGCCTCGACGTTGATCCCGCAGGGGACTTTCCCGAACCCGATGCCTTTTGGTCGCGTGACTGCGATGAACCCGAAGCAATGGCCGATCCCTCCAATGCCCGAGCCCGGTTGGACAGGAACGCCCGTAAATCGGCCACCCTTGGTTGAGTGGGAGACTGTCCCGCCCGAGTCTCCCACGCGACGCGACTCGCGGTGTCGAGGCGTCGCGTAATTGCGTATTCCAGCACCCAGTCCCAGTGGTCGATTGGGGCTCCGAGGACCCGAAGCGAGTTAAGCGCCTCTGAGACGTCGTGAAGCAACCTTCGGAGCTCCGTCGCCGAGTTGGGTGCGATCATCGTTGTCCTGAAGAGGCTGTCGAGATGCGATCGAATGAGGACCCGCGTGTCGTTGTATCGATCGCACAGTATCTCCCATGCTGTCCCGAACGATTCTGCCTCGATTGCGAGGCTGGCGATGAGCTTCGCAGCCTCTCCCGATGTTGCCGTTCGCAGATAATGCATTCGCTCCACATCGCTGAGCGAAGCGTTGTCCCGCACGAGCGACGTGAATAGATCTCGGAATGAGATCCACGTCGTGAAGTCACCAGTGAAGGTGGGGAGAGAGATCTTAGGAAGATTCTCTCTGCCAATGGCGCTGCGCTGTCCCGATGCGATGGTCCCAAAGTCCATTGGGCGAAGCTCGTCCCGCATGCGTGACAGCAAGGCCGTCAGGTCCCGATGGCGGCGGAAGACCTGGCCGTAGACGTCCTCGGTGACGTACGGCCCCTCCAGGATCTCTGGAGTGCACGCGTCGGATATGACGTCGTGCACCTGTGAGAATTTTGTCCACAGCTCCCGTGACTGCCGGATGAGGCTGTCTAGCTCCGCCGGTGTGTAGCTCCCGGAGGTGGTTCGTTGCGCAGCGTGGAGCATCTCCTCGAGTAAGGAGGCCCTGGAGATCTGCGTGGCGATCTTCAGTTCCAGTGAGCGCGTCGCCCACGCACTCGCTGGTCCGGCTTCCTGCCTGGCAGGAGCCCGTTCCCGACTGCTCGCCCGAGAGTGGGGCCGCGAGCCCGCCGATCGAAGCGATGCGGATGGCGATGGATCCCGAGACGGAGGACCCGAGGCCGGCGGCGCCAGTGCGGCTGTTGATCCCTGTAGCAGAGGCGGCTCGTCCCGTGGTGGTACGACGAGGGCAACGTGCCCTCCGTACTGGCTCTCCGGCGGCTCTTGCTTAGCCTCTGGTGGCTTCTGCTCCCCGTCCGCCATATTGCCTGTTGGAAAAGCCTAAAACGCTTGAATCTCGCAATTGCAATAGGGTCAAGGCCCCAGTCACCCAAGGAATGCGAGGAGGCAGCCCGCCCGGTGGAAAATGACGCCCGTGAGGACGTGGTGGCCGAGGAAGTGCCCGGTGCCCATGGCAAGATGGCGGAGTTGCCCGTGCGCGCCCAGCTGCTGGTGTCGGACTCGCATTTGCTGCCCAACCGCCCTCGGGCCCGCAGCATCACCCCCGATGACCGCGCGGACGCGCGATCCCATACCCTGCGAAATTGTCCACGCGCCGAACCCCCCGGACACGGTCCCGAATCTCGCGGACTTCCCGAAAAATGCGATTAAAAACGACGGAAACGTCCCGGCGCGTGATGCGTCTGGCGTCCGACCCGCGGCCACTGTCAGGTCGCCAGCACCCGCGAAACTCCCGCCCGCAAGAAACGCGATAACACCGTGGCCCCGCACCCGCCCGTAACTGCCACCTGTCAACGCGCAAAACTCGGTAATTGCCCGCCTCCCGTCTACTTCACCCTCGAAATGTCCGAAGAACTCGGTGAACTCCGAGGCTGTGACGTCACTGTACGCCAAAGGGCCGATTCTCCCGCGTCCCTTGCGTTCACCCGCGAAAGAGTCTGAATCCGCCCGGAGCGTGCACACATTGCCCGTGACCCGTGTGACGCCGTCGGCAGTAACGATCTGCGCCCACCCGTGACTCGAATCCCGGAAGTCATGCGAAGAACCGATGAAAATGACCGTCCCTTTACCGCACCGCGCTTCACTGTGACCGCGTGATCGTAGCATTCCCGATATCGTCTTTTCACTTCCCGCACTTGCATAATGTTGCGTAGAAATTCAAGTAAAGACTCACCCGTTGCGTAGCTTCGTTGCGAAGATCGTTGAGCGTGCGAGAAGGATCGCTGTTGCGTGGTGGTTGAGGCTCAAGATGGCCGCCCGGTGTCCCAAACCACGTGTGTCGCACCCGCGTGGCGAAGCTGCGACGAAGTCCCGTTGCGACGAACCCGATGTGCCCGAGATTCTTGGGAGAACAATCGGCAAGAGTTTCGAAGGAATATTTGTCACCCCCGCCCGCACTTTATCACTCACTTCGCGCGCTTTTACCACCAGATCCGGCTCGAAGGACCAAAATGTTTTTTGCGGGATCTGGTTTTGGTGGTTTGAAAGAAAATAATAAGAACGTGTGGTTAAGTAATAAAGGCTAAGGTTTATTTTGTTGTACACTTGTTGTAATTCCCGACGATGGCCCGATAATGGCCCGATGCTTGACTTGGGCAAGGCCCGGTGTACGACTCGCACGTGGAGCGGCCAATATGGCCGACTGCGTGTACCCGGCGAAGCGCGAAGGACCCGTCCAAAAGTTGGAAAATATCCGTGAAAAGGCCCACAAAAAACCCGGAACAGAACGTAGAGCGACGAAGCGTCGTTCTACGGACAAGATAGCCAAAAGGGAGAGAATTGATGGCCCAAAGATACCCGGAAAGAATTTTGATGATCACGAGGTGCGTGTTTGCTTAGTGGCTCTCGGATTCAGACTAACAGATCGATCATGGCGATCGATGAAGACGAACCGCGCGCATGCGCGCCGAGCGTCTTCTCGGTCCCGAGCTACAAGGTGCCCGGGAGGTGGCGCCGCCCGTGTGGGCAGCGGGAATGAGCGCCCGGCAGCTCGAGATCCACGCTG
This sequence comes from Hyposoter dolosus, assembly GCA_963921915.1. Classification (NCBI taxonomy): domain Eukaryota; kingdom Metazoa; phylum Arthropoda; class Insecta; order Hymenoptera; family Ichneumonidae; genus Hyposoter; species Hyposoter dolosus. The sequence continues at coordinate 15,370,980 of OY998136.1, read as the reverse complement.
CCCGTGCGTCGCTATCCCGATCGATGCTGCCGCCAGCGGCGGCGCGAGGACTCCCGACCCAGCTGTGTCCTCGCCACCGCCGAGGCTCGCTCAATCCCGAACAATACGATTGATTAAAAGATTGACATATCAATTGATGAATTCGCATGAAAAACTCCTCGATTTAGATGCTCAATTGAATAACAGCAATGCTGAAACGCTCCGAGAAATTGTTGACCAAGCTCAACAAAAAGCACAAGGGTTACAATCGGAAGTGCTAGAGATCAATCTCAATGAAACTGAGATAAGATCTGAGTATAAAGCAGCATTCAAAGCTTTGGCCAAACGTACTATGGATTTACCAAGGTATGCCTGTATATCGTGTGAAAAACTTTGTATCAAAAAAAATATTTTACCCATAAAAGTGTCCAAAGTATCAAGATATGGTAATGTTTGGAATGAGCTACAACCATTTCTCCGTCAATATGCAGAAATTCCGGAAGAGAACTACATTTGCCGTTATTGCGATACCAAATTGAAGGAAGATAAAATGCCCCCCACGTGTGTTCTCAATGATCTTCACAATCCTAAGGCACCACCAATAATATCGGAACTCAATACGTTTGAAAAAATATTAATTCAAAGAGCTAAGGCTTTCCAAGTTGTCCAAAGATTGGGTACTGTCATGAACAAAAAATTGCCGCAGAAGCATATGATTCCAAAAGCTTCAGGTAATAATTTTGTACTACCTTTGCCGTTAGAGGAAACATTGAAAAAGATTTGCCTTCCTACCGATCCGATTAATATCAATCACGAATTGTATATTTTAGTTCGTGGTATTCCGACAAAATCTAAATTAGTGTGGGAACGATTGGTGGATAAAAACAAAGTATTGGAAGCTTTGAAATGGCTAAAGTCAAATAATCCTCTTTACGCAAAAATAAAGTTACCTCCGTGCCCCGACGATTTACTCCCCAAAGATATTCCCGATATTGAATTCAAGGAAAACGAAAACGAATGCAGAGGGAATTCTTCCGCGTTGATGGATAAAAATGAAAAACAAAATTTGAACACGGCTGTAGATGCAGTTGAGAAAAAAATTGCTCTTTTGACTCAAAAGTCACAATCTGACCCTTTTTATCAGCCATATACGATTCTTCCAATTCACGAAAAAAGAATCAATGCATCTGCAACAGATCTTTATCAAATGATTAAAGTCAACGAAGTTCCTCTGAATAAGAATCTTCCCGATTTGGACTGCCAATGTTTTCCTCATTTACATGCTTATGGCAAAAACGGGCAGAATCAAGAAAGATCTGTACGTCTTACGGATTTTGAGTATTGGAAAACTCGGTTTATGTCTGCGCATAAAGAATATCGGTTAGATGTACAATATCTTTTTTATGCTTTACACGACAACTACAAACGACAGCTCAACGCTGGCATTTATCACAAACTAAACATAACGAATCCAAAAGAAAAGTATACGGCAGCTGGTTATCTGGATCAGTTGTCTAAAGACCAATTGGAGTCGAATTTCCGATTCGATATTTTCCAGGTTACGTAATACGGAACAATTTTGGAAAATACCTCGAAGTAATTTGAAAGCCATGACTCGCGAATATGGTCCTGCCACGTGGTTTCTGACCATCAGTCCAAGCGAATGGTTATGGGATGATTTATTTGAATATCTTCGTCAAGTCAATGATGTTTCGGATGATGATAAAATTCATCCGATGGAGTTGGTCGTAAAAGACCCAATATCGACAGCGCGATTCATGGATATTAAATTCAAAGGGATGTTGGATTTCATTTGTTCCTCGGCTGATCCTTTGGGTGAAGTGGAACATTACTTTTGGCGCCTCGAGTATCAAACAAGGGGCTCACCGCATTTCCACCTCTTGCTTTGGGTGAAGGATGCTCCGATAATTGGTAAGTCATCGCCCGATGAAATCACTGCATTCATAACGAAATACGTTACCTGCAGGATGCCCGACAAAAATGTTTCGCCCGAGTTATATAGACGGGTCAATGCTCATCAGAAGCACGTTCACAATAAATACTGTTTGCGAAGTAAAAAAACGAAAACTGGATTTACTCGACGGTGTAAATTTGGCCATCCACGTCCGTTAACGACAACTTTTCAACTCAGAGACGTTGCCGTTTCCATTGCTGGTAGGAAAAAGTTGAAAACGCGTAGTCGATTGTACGATTTGCCACGTGGTGCAGCTGAAGCTCATATTAATGATTACAATCCAGCGATACTTTGTGCTTGGGAAGGCAATATGGACATTCAGTTCATCGGTGAACAATCTACCGTACTGACGGCTTATGTTACAAAATATGTTTCGAAAGCGGAAAAAAGCAACTTCCAGACACCCTTCGAAATAATCAATTCCTCCAAATCTCTAGTCAGTTGTCTCTGGAATTGGGCAATGCGTTTGTTGAATCACCGTGAATGTGGTGCAGTTGAAGCAGCGGATAGTGTCCTTGGACATTCCTTATGGGGGACAGATCCGAAAACCACTATCAAGTGGTTAGACGTTAATATGATTAGAAGTCGGAGATTGAAATCTCGCAAAGATATTGAATCATTAGATCCCGAATCGACAGATTTGTTTTACCCATCCGTTGTTGATACATACTATCCAAATCGGCCCGCACAATTGGAATCGATTAATCTTTTTGATTTCAGTAGATGGTATGATATAACGAAAATAAAACCTAAAAAAAATCCGGAGGTTTACAAAATCGGTCCAGCGACATTTTTGAAAAAACGTTCGCGAGCGTGTCTCGTTAATCATTATATCTATAATGTGAAAACCGAACCAGAACGTTATTATTATACATTGCTATTACTATTCAAAACCTGGCGAAATATTAGTGATCTCAAAAATAATAAAGATACATATGCTGAGGCATTTTCGTCATTACAAACGGAACTTGTCGATGCGCTACGATATCACGATAAAATAGCTGAAATTCAACAGGCTATACAGTATGTGAATGAAGACGTTGAGAAATTACTGATGAAAGATAGTCCTGAAAATGCAGATGAATGTCTTGATAATGACAATGTGTTAGAATGCGTGCCGATTGAAGTAGAAGAGGCTGTGAGAGATGTTCAAGATATTGTAGACATGATCGATGTTGAAAACGTTACGCAGATGGTTAATGCCTTGAATGTAGATCAAAAACGTATCTTTGATAAGGTCATTAATGCCATATCTCTGGATCAAGAGCCACTCCGACTTCACGTAAGCGGACCAGGGGGAACCGGAAAAAGTCATCTTTTAAACGCTATTAGAGCGGCGCTCACGAAGAATCTTGGGAAAGATACTGCAGTAGCTGCTCCAACGGGAATAGCTGCATTCAATGTCAATGGTTTGACAATACATCGATTGCTTCAATTACCCGTTGAACATGGTTGCACTGCAAAGTATAAAGAGCTTTCCGATGGAGTACTCAAATTGTTACGAGCTGAACTGAAAAATGTCGCTTTGATAGTAATTGACGAAGTATCCATGATTTCCAACGTGACTGATGTATATCAATTTGCGGTTAGCAGAAATATTCAATACCCAAGACTCTGAGAATGGTTGGTTTGGTCAGAAACATGTACTACTATTCGGAGATTTGTTGCAGCTTCCACCTGTACATGAAGAACCAGCTTTCGTCATGTTATCAACAGAAAAAACGGAAAAATATATCGGAGGGATAGGATCCTTCCATTTGTGGGCGGAATTATTTTCCCATGACGAATTGACAATAAACATGCGTCAAAAGGACGATAATACGTATAGGGATTTGTTGTCCAGACTTCGTATAGGCGCAATTACCGATTCGGATACGAAAATCTTGGAGTCACGAAAATTGCAGTTCAAGGAAGAAACAGTTGACGGTCGTTTATACGAGTTGTGTGATTACATGTCTAATTTACCTCCAGATACTGTTTGTTTACTTCCAACCTGTAATCAATGTGATGCATTGAATTCAGCAATGTTAACGCGAATCGCTTCAGAAGAGATACGGCTCGTGGCAAGAGATACTGTAGATTGCCCGGCTTACGTTAAAAAAAAAGTATCGAAAGCTTTATGTAGCGATGATGAAGGTACTTCCAGGACAGCTGCATTAGCTAAAAACATTGTCGTAAAAGTTGGCGCAAAAATAATGATTCGGCGAAATATTGATGTAACTTTGGGTCTTGTGAATGGTACAATTGGCAAAATTGTTTCATTCGGGCGTGATGTTAAAAGTGGTGATATTGAAACTGTTCAAGTTTTGTTGCCATCGGGGTTGGAATACGCATTGGAACGTTCCAGCGTTAAATTCGAAATTATGGATCGAGCATTTGTTGTTAGGAAGCAGTTTCCTATATGTCTGAGTTATGGCATGACCATTCATAAAAGTCAGGGTCTTAGTTTAACAAATGCCATAGTAGAAGCCGGAAACTCCATCTTTATCTGTGGACAAATTTATGTTGCTTTATCACGCATCACTACTTTAGAAGGTTTGCATCTCATCAATTATGATCCAGCTTCGGTGAAAGCTAATTCAAACGCAATTGTTGAGTACAATCGTTTACGACAACTACAGGGTGATTCAGAAAGACTTGCTGTCCGGGTATCCTCGGTTCCGGGACGGTATCAGGAGCAATCCTACTTAACGGTTTTTCAAAATTCACAATAGGTTTTAAATGGCAAGCAATAGAATTTTGGATTTTTAAGCCAATGAGAAGGTCGCTGGCGGCCATGATGTGCGACGCCTCACTGCCGTCTGACATAGGGGCTAAGACGGGGCTCTCGCTCACATTCACAGCAGAAACGTTTGTCGATTCTTTCGGCGGCAATGTCACACGACTCGACTTTTGCGCGAGAAACATGAAACTGTCGAGTGACGTTAGCAATGTGTCACGACGAATGTTTTGACTGTTTTGACAGATTGAAAGCGGTTGGAAATGCGAACATCAGCTGACGTGATCGCACAATGATGATTTTTTTCCCGATAAAGTCGTTTGTTTGATGAAACCGAAGCGAAAATTCTCGCAGTCATCTTAATCTTAATAAAATCGATAACTCCCATATTTCGTACCAATGACATTCTTAACGACTTTTTTATTCATGCAATTCAGAGATGAAAATCCTGAAAATTCATAATTTTTTTTGAAAAAAGTTCCCCTCGACGAAGCCGTTTATTTCACAAAAACGGACCAAAAATTATTGCAGTTGTCTTAATCCCTCGCCGGGATAAGATTTTTGGCATATTGGTTAATTGCAACGATTTTGAGCGAAAAAAGACGTTATTTATCAATTTCGAAACGAAAATTAATCATCTTCGACCCACCACACGAAAATGATGACTTTTTTTCGACAACGTGTCGTTTTTAGCCAAAACGAAGCGGGAAATTGTGCCATCGTCTCGATCTCTCGTCGGGATAAGATTTTTTGCATTTTACTACGCATTGCAGGGAAAATAACGCTTTTCCGTGCAACGTGAGACGATAATTTGTCGTCATGGATTGACCAATGGACAGTTCTATTGTGTTTCCTGAAATCATGAAAATTCGATCTACGTTGGATCTAAAACTGGTTGAATTCTTTTAACCGCTCACCGAGGTGCGATTATTGGTTCATTGCCACGATTTTGAGGGGAAAAAGACGTTATTTATCAATTTCGTAACGGAAATTGAATGTCTTCGATCCACCATACGAAAATGATGACTTTTTTTTCGACAACGTGTCGTTTTTAGCCAAAAAGAAGCGGGAAATTGTGCCATCGTCTCGATCCCTCGCCGGGAAAAGATTTTTGGCATTTTACTGCGCACTGCATGGAAAACAACGCTTTTCCGTGCACCGTGAGACGGTAATTCGTCGTCACGGATTGACCAATCGACAGTTCTGTTCTTTCTCCTGAAAGCATGAATATTCGATCTACGTTGGATCTCAAACGCGTTGCATTCTTTTAATCGCTCACCGAGGTGCGATTATTGGTTCATTGCCACGATTTTGAGGGAAAAAAGACGTTATTGATCAAATTCGTAACGAAAATTGATTGTCTTCGATCCACCACACGAAAATGATGACTTTTTTTTCGACAACACACGTGTTTAGCCAAAACGAAGCGGGAAATTGTGCCCTGTTTCCTGAAATCATGAAAATTCGATCTACATTCGATCTCAAACTGGTTGCATTCTTTGAATCGCTCACCGAGGCGCGATTATTGGGTAATTGCAACGATTTTGAGCGAAAAAAGACCTTTTTCCAATTTTGAAACGGAAATTGATCGTCTTCGATCCACCGCACGAAAATGATGACTTTTTTTTTCGACAACGTGTCGTGTTTAGCCAAAACGATGCGGAAAATTGAGCCATCGTCTCGATCCCTCGCCGGGATAAGATTTTTGGCATTTTACTGCGCACTGCATGGAAAACAACGCTTTTCCGTGCACCGTGAGACGGTAATTCGTCGTCACGGATTGACCAATCGACAGTTCTGTTTTTTTGCTGAAATCATGAAAATTCGATCTACATTGGATCTCAAACTGGTTGCATTCTTTTAATCGCTCACCGAGGCGCGATTATCGGTTGATTGCAACGATTTAGAGCGACAAAAGACCTTTTTTTCCAATTTTGAAACTAAAATTGATAGTCTTCGATCCGGCACACGAAAATGATGACTTTTTTTTTCGACAACGTGTCGTTTTTAGCCAAAACGAAGCGGGAAATTGTGCCCTGTTTCCTGAAATCATGAAAATTCGATCTACGTTGGATCTCAAACTCGTTGCCTTCTTTTAATCGCTCAGCGAGGCGTGATTGTTGGTTAATTGCCACGATTTTGAGGGAAAAAAGACGTTATTTATCAATTTCGGAACGAAAATTGATCGTCTTCGATCCAACACACCAAAATGATGACTTTTTTTCGACAACGTGTCGTTTTTAGTCAAAAAGAAGCGGGAAATTGTGCCATCGTCTCGATCTCTCGCCGGGATAAGATTTTTGTGCATTTTTCTACGCATTGCATGGAAAACAACGCTTTTCCGTGCACCGTGAGACGATAACTCGTCGTCACGGATTGACCAATCGACAGTTCTATTCTGTTCCCTGAAATCATGAAAATTCGATCAACATTCGATGTCAAACTCGTTTCATTCTTTTCATCGCTCACCGAGGCGCGATTATCGGTTGATTGCAACGATTTTGAGCGAAAAAAGACCTTTTTTCCCAATTTTGAAACGAAAATTGATCGTCTTCGATCCAGCACACGATAATGATGACGTTTTTTTCGACAACGTGTCGTTTTTAGCCAAAACGAAGCGGGAAATTGTGCCCTCTTTCCTAAAATCATGAAAATTCGATCTACGTTAGATCTCGAACTCGTTGCCTTCTTTTAATCGCTCAGCGAGGCGTGATTGTTGGTTAATTGTCGCGATTTTGAGGGGAAAAGACGTTACTTATCAATTTCGGAACGAAAATTGATCGTTTTCGATCCACCACGCCAAAATGATGACTTTTTTTTCGACAACGTGTCGTGTTTAGCCAAAACGATGCGGAAAATTGAGCCATCGTCTCGATCCCTCGCCGGGATAAGATTTTTGGCATTTTACTGCGCACTGCATGGAAAACAACGCTTTTCCGTGCACCGTGAGACGGTAATTCGTCGTCACGGATTGACCAATCGACAGTTCTGTTCTTTTTGCTGAAATCATGAAAATTCGATCTACATTGGATCTCAAACTGGTTGCATTCTTTTAATCGCTCACCGAGGTGCGATTATTGGTTCATTGCCACGATTTTGAGGGGAAAAAGACGTTATTTATCAATTTCGTAACGGAAATTGAATGTCTTCGATCCACCATACGAAAATGATGACTTTTTTTTCGACAACGTGTCGTTTTTAGCCAAAAAGAAGCGGGAAATTGTGCCATCGTCTCGATCCCTCGCCGGGAAAAGATTTTTGGCATTTTACTGCGCACTGCATGGAAAACAACGCTTTTCCGTGCACCGTGAGACGGTAATTCGTCGTCACGGATTGACCAATCGACAGTTCTGTTCTTTTTGCTGAAATCATGAAAATTCGATCTACATTGGATCTCAAACTGGTTGCATTCTTTTAATCGCTCACCGAGGCGCGATTATCGGTTGATTGCAACGATTTAGAGCGACAAAAGACCTTTTTTTCCAATTTTGAAACTAAAATTGATAGTCTTCGATCCGGCACACGAAAATGATGACTTTTTTTTCGACAACGTGTCGTTTTTAGCCAAAACGAAGCGGGAAATTGTGCCCTGTTTCCTGAAATCATGAAAATTCGATCTACGCTGGATCTCAAACTCGTTGCCTTCTTTTAATCGCTCAGCGAGGCGTGATTGTTGGTTAATTGCCACGATTTTGAGGGAAAAAAGACGTTATTTATCAATTTCGGAGCGAAAATTGATCGTCTTCGATCCAGCACACGAAAATGATGACTTTTTTTCGACAACGTGTCGTTTTTAGCCAAAACGAAGCGGGAAATTGTGCCCTCTTTCCTGAAATCATGAAAATTCAATCTACGTTAGATCTCGATCTCGTTGCCTTCTTTTAATCGCTCAGCGAGGCGTGATTGTTGGTTAATTGTCGCGATTTTGAGGGAAATAAGACGTTATTTATCAATTTCGGAACGAAAATTGATCGTTTTCGATCCACCACACCAAAATGATGACTTTTTTTTCGACAACGTGTCGTTTTTAGCCAAAAAGAAGCGGGAAACTGTGCCATCGTCTCGATCTCTCGCCGGGATAAGATTTTTGTGCATTTTTCTACGCATTACATGGAAAACAACGCTTTTCCGTGCACCGTGAGACGATAACTCGTCGTCACGGATTGACCAATCGACAGTTCTATTCCGTTTCCTGAAATCATGAAAATTCGATCAACATTCGATCGCAAACTCGTTGCATTCTTTTAATCGCTCACCGAGGCGCGATTATCGGTTGATTGCAACGATTTTGAGCGAAAAAAGACCTTTTTTCCAATTTCGGAACGAAAATTGATCGTCTTCGATCCAGCACACGATAATGATGACTTTTTTTCGACAACGTGTCGTTTTTAGCCAAAACGAAGCGGGAAATTGTGCCCTCTTTCCTGAAATCATGAAAATTCAATCTACGTTAGATCTCGAACTCGTTGCCTTCTTTTAATCGCTCAGCGAGGCGTAATTGTTGGTTAATTGTCGCGATTTTGAGGGAAAAAAGACGTTATTTATCAATTTCGGAACGAAAATTGATCGTCTTCGATCCACCACACCAAAATGATGACTTTTTTTTCGACAACGTGTCGTTTTTAGCCAAAAAGAAGCGGGAAACTGTGCCATCGTCTCGATCTCTCGCCGGGATAAGATTTTTGTGCATTTTTCTACGCATTGCATGGAAAACAACGCTTTTCCGTGCACCGTGAGACGATAACTCGTCGTCACGGATTGACCAATCGACAGTTCTATTCTGTTTCCTGAAATCATGAAAATTCGATCAACATTCGATCGCAAACTCGTTGCATTCTTTTAATCGCTCAGCGAGGCGCGATTATCGGTTTATTGCAACGATTTTGAGCGAAAAAAGACCTTTTTTTTCCAATTCTGAAACGAAAATTGATCGTCTTCGATCCAGCACACGAAAATGATGACTTTTTTTTCGACAACGTGTCGGTTTAGCCAAAACGAAGCGGGAAATTGTGCCCTGTTTCCTCAAATCATGAAAATTCGATCTACGTTAGATTTCGAACTCGTTGCCTTCTGTTAATCGCTCAGCGAGGCGTGATTGTTGGTTAATTGCCACGATTTTGAGGGAAAAAAGACGTTATTTATCAATTTCGAAACGAAAATTGATCGTCTTCGATTCACCACACGAAAATGATGACTTTTTTTTCGACAACGTGTCGTTTTAGCCAAAACGAAGCGGGAAATTGTACCCTGTTTCCTGAAATCATGAAAATTCGATCTACGTTAGATCTCAAACTCGTTGCCTTCTGTTAATCGCTCAGCGAGGCGTGATTGTTCGTTAATTGCCACGATTTTGAGGGAAAAAAGACGTTATTTATCAATTTCGGAACGAAAATTGATCGTTTTCGATCCGCCACACGAAAGGGATGACTTTTTTTTCGACAGCGTCGTGTGTTTAGCAAAAACGAAGCGAAAAATCGTGCCATCGTCTAAAAAATTCGAGCTCAATTGAAGCTCAGACTCGTTGCATTCTCTCATTCTGACGTCAAAATATTTTTATTGGATCGTTGCAATGATTGTCCCCAGAAAAATACGTTTATTTATCATTTTCGAAAGAAAAGTTGATTGTCTTCGATCCGCCAAACTAAAATGATGACTTTTTTTCGACAGCGTGGTGTGTTAAGTCAAAACGAAGCGAAAAATCGTAGCATCGTCTCTATCCCTCGCTGGGATATGACTTTTGGCAGCTCACGACCATTTACACGAAAAACGGACGTTTTTCAATCGAATTTGAGACGCTAATTCGTCGACACTGCTTGACTACTAGACACTCCCGTTTTTTTTACCCTGAAAACATAAAAATTCAAGCTCAATTGAAGCTCAAACTCGTTGCATTTTCTCATTCTCTCGCCAAAATATTATTGTTGGACCGTTGCAATGATTGTCGTCCGACAAATACGTTGATTTATCTTTTTCAAAAGAAAAATTAATCGTCTTCGATCTACCACACTGAAATGATGATTTCTTTTTCCAACATTCGCTTACTAAAAACCATTTCATTGAACGAGGAATCGGAAATACGAAAAGACGAAATACTGACGAAGTCTCGCGAAAAAACAAATGAGCGCTACGTTTGGAGGCGATGCAGCTGAAACAAATGAGCGTCGGAATCAACAACTGTCAAAAGCCTCCAAACATTCGCCTCGTCTCTGTGTCTTGTGCAATCATATTCGTAATTCTTGTCAATTTCTTATTATCTATCAAATAATATTGTTTTGTGCGTGCGTGTTATTACTCCCTTACGTGTTCTTTCCATTAATAATTCAGTATTGTGATATTTTATCGTGTGTGTTTCTTTCATCAATTTTTTGCGTGGGCATTTCCTTCATTAATTTGTTCTTTGGTTTTCCGTGTTAATTAATTTCATTAATTCGTACCCTCATTTTCCGTCTTGATTTGTTTTATTATTTTTATCGTGTGTGTTTCTTTCATCATTTTTTTGCGTGGGCATTTAATTCATTAATTGATTCTTTGGTTTTCCTTGTTAATTAATTTCATTAATTCGTACCCTAATTTTTCGTCTTGATTTGTTTTATTATTCATTCCGTTTGTCGCGTGTTGTTTTTCCGTTTTTATCGTCATTCGTTGTTTTCGCTATAAACATATTATTGATTTAATTTGAAATGGCAAATTACGAGCCGCGTGAATACGCGCAAATGGTCGTAAAGTACGTAGAAGCCGGGTACAACGGTGCACGAGCCGTTGACGCATATCGCGAAGCATTCGGTGATCAACGATGTCCGGACGCTCGAACAATAATGAGCGCCTTTCGTCGTTTTCACGACACTGCCCACGCATTGCCCAATAAGAGAGACTGTGGTGCTCCCAGGCGTGCACGGACCCCGGGAACGGAAGAACGAATTTTGGAAGAATTTCGAGCCGACCCGACAACGAGCATACGATGCGTTGCGAGGCAGCTACGAACGTCCTACAGCACCGTGCAGCGAACATTAAAGGCTGAAAAAAAGCACGCGTTTCATTATAAACGCGTTCAGTCGTTGCACATCGACGATTATCCCGCGAGGCTCCATTTTTGCCGGTTTCTGATCGAAATGGAAGAGGCAGAACCAGGATTTGTCGACAAAATTATTTTTTCGGACGAATCCAGTTTCGGACGCGATGGGATGTGGAATTCGAGAAATTTCCACGTCTGGAGCGACAAGGAGAATAATCCGAGGGCGATGAGCCAGAAAAATCACCAGCGCCGATTTCCCTCCTTGAATCTCTGGGTCGGAATCTATGGCAATAAATTGGTAAGTACACAGCTACTCAGGGGGAGTGAAGAATTAAATAAATAGAGACGAAACAGAATATTACACAACAAGGGCAGAAAAATTGAGATCCCTGCACCGCGCATCATGTTGTCCAAGGCAAAGCCGAGGGCCATTATGTTGCGCAGTTCAGGGCTCTCTACATTCTGCCCGTGTTGTGTAAACTATTTTTCTTCATAGCCGGTCGAAAGAACGATATATTCACGATGAATTCATGTATTTCACGCCTGGCCCGATATTTGCGAAGCGAGTACCGACTGGTCGGGGGCAGGCATACAGTGGGCGATCGGGTTTTTTTTATCAGTGCATGAATCTCGGGCTTTCCGCCTCGAAATCGATGCGGAAAGTACGTATTTTCGACGGAGGTATGAAAAAAAATCAATTCTTCGACTTGGAAAATTGTTGCTCTGGGCATTTTTTGAATTAATTTGAAAATTGCAGTCCGTCTTCCCTGAACCTTCCACTCATTTTCTCTCCTTTAGCCATTCCATCCTCCTTTTTCTCTCCATTTTTGCAGATCGGTCCGTTTAATTTCGCGGGCACCCTCAACGCAGAGCGGTATTGCCAATTTCTCCGAGGACGCCTACGACGATTGTGCATTCGTGCCGGGATGACCCTAGAAGAGTTCAACGCGGCACACTTCCAGCAGGATGGGGCTCCTGCGCATACCAGTAGGCGAGCGCAGCTGACACTCCGCGAAATCTTCGGGAATCGCGTTATCGGACGAGGTGGCGTTGAAGATTGGCCTCCACGTTCCCCCGATTTGAACCCTCTCGACTTTTTTTTGTGGGGGCACGTCAAATCCATTGTCTATCGGGAACCGATTGCAGATCGGGCGGGCTTGGAGGCCAGCATCATTGCGGCTCTTCAAACCGTCACCCCGGAAATGCTGGGAAGATGCGGTGCCAGCCTTTTGAGGCGTGCCCGGCTCTGCATTGAGATGGCAGGCGGTCATTTTGAGCACCTGCTGTAACAACTTTTGATATCGATATTGTTTGGGCTTTTGAAAATAACAAAAGTTGTATGAAAAATAAACGAATTCATAAAGAAGACCCTTTATTTTAGCTTTATTGATTGTCTGAGATCGAATTATATTTTCAACGTAATTTTTATAATTTTCACGAATCAATAAAGATAACATAATCAGAACACACATGCACACACTCACTTAGTCCATTCTATAAAGTTCCTCGCATACAACAAAAATTATTAAGTTCGAGAATATAAAGTATTGTAAGTCGAGAGAGATTGCGACTTAACTTAATTTTACGCCATGGTCGTACGCTGATACCTCGTTGGCTCAATTTGTTACGGATTCGAGAAAAGGACGACGTTTAGACTCCACTCCCGCCTTCCGATATTTCCACCTTCCGATATTTCCGCCTTCCGATATTGGATTGGTTAGACAAAAAATTCGATTAAAAAATACGAAAGTTCTAGAGGCCAGAACTCTTTTGCATTCCACAGTCAAAGATGCTCTTCAGCATCTGGAACTGTTTTCCAAGACAGAACTCTCCACAAAAGGCTAGCATCTTACGTTTTATTGGATTTTTTAGACAACAAAATCGACGAAAAAATACGAGAGAGTTCTAGAGGCCAGAACTCTTTTGCATCCCACAGTCAAAGATGCTCTTTAGCATCTGGAACTGTTTCCCAAGACAGAACTCTCCACAAAAGGCTACCATCTCAGTTTTTATTGGATTTTTTAGGAAAAAATATCGATGGAAAAGTACGAGGACGTCCCAGAGGCCAGAACTCTTTCTTATGTCACAGTAAAAGATGCTCCTCATCATCTAGAACTGTTTTCCAAGTCAGAACTCTCCACAAAAGGCTACCATCTCACGTTTTATTGGATTTTTTAGAAGAAATAATCGATGAAAAAATACGAGAAAGTTCTAGAAGCCAGAACTCTTTTGAATTCTACAGTGAAAGATGCTCTTCATCAGATAGAACTGTTTTCCAAGCCAGAACTCTCCGTAGAAGGCTAGCATCTCACTTTATATTGGATTTTTTACATCTTTTCAGCTCTAAGACCAATCTAAAGACTTACTTTAAGCCAGTCCGGAGACTAATCTGAAGACCGACCCAAAGACCAGTCCGAAGACAACCTTGAAGACAAGTTTGAGGACAACTATAAAGACCGGTTCAAAAACTAGTCTGAATACCGAAGAGCACTCTGAAGACCAGTCTAAAGACAGCCTAAAGCAGTCGGGAGACCAGTCCGAAGACCGATCTGAAGACTGGTTCAAAGACCAGTCTTCAGACCAGTCTTCAGACCAGTCTTCAGAACAGTCTTCAGACCAGTCTTCAGACCAGTCTTCAAACAAGTCTTCAGAGTAGTCTCTGGATAGGTCTTCAAACCAGGCTTCAGACCAGTCTTCAGACCAGTCTTCAGACCAGTCTTCAAACCAGTCTTCAGACCAGTCTTCAGACCAGTCTTCAGACCAGTCTTCAGACCAGTCTTCAGACCAGTCTTCAGACCAGTCTTCAGACCAGTCTTCAGACCAGTCTTCAGACCAGTCTTCAGACCAGTCTTCAGACCAGTCTTCAGACTGGTCTTCAAACCAGTCTTCGGACGAGTCTTCAGACCAGTCTTCAAACCAGTCTTCAGACCAGTCTTCAGACCAGTCTTCAGACCAGTCTTCAGACCAGTCTTCAAACCAGTCTTCGGACGAGTCTTCAGACCAGTCTTCAAACCAGTCTTCAGACCAGTCTTCAGACCAGTCTTCAGACCAGTCTTCAGACCAGTCTTCAGACCAGTCTTCAGACCAGTCTTCAGACCACTCTTCAGACTAGTCTTCAAACCAGTCTTCGGACGAGTCTTCAGACCAGTCTTCAAACCAGTCTTCAGACCAGTCTTCAGACCAGTCTTCAGACCAGTCTTCAGACCAGTCTTCAAACAAGTCTTCAGAGTAGTCTCTGGATAGGTCTTCAAACCAGGCTTCAGACCAGTCTTCAGACCAGGCTTCAGACCAGTCTTCAGACCAGTCTTCAGACCAGTCTTGAAACCAGTCTTCAGACCAGTCTTCAAACAAGTCTTCAGAGTAGTCTTTGGATAGGTCTTCAAACCAGGCTTCAGACCAGTTTTCAGACCAGTCTTCAGACCAGTCTTCAGACCAGTCTTCAGACCAGTCTTCAGACCAGTCTTCAGACCAGTCTTCAAACTAGTCTTCGGACGAGTCTTCAGACCAGTCTTCAAACAAGTCTTCAGAGTAGTCTCTGGATAGGTCTTCAAACCAGGCTTCAGACCAGTCTTCAGACCAGTCTTCAGACCAGTTTTCAGGCCAGTCTTCAGACCAGTCGTCAGACCAGTCTTCGGACCAGTCTTCGGGCCAGTCGTCAGTCTTCAGATAGGTCTTTAGACCAGTCTTCCGACCGGTCTTCTAAGTAGTCTACAGATAGGTTTTGAAACCAGTCTTAGCAGTGGTCTTCAGAGTCGTCTTCAATCACACCAGAGTAGATTCAGGATATGTCTTTAGAACTGCTTCCAGGCGTCTTGACATAGGTCTTTCGTTTTCAAGCCAGATTTCCAAACAGTCTTTGGACCAGTCTTCAGACCAGTCTTCAGACCAGTCTTCAGACCAGTCTTCAGACCAGTCTTCAGACCAGTCTTCAGACCAGTCTTCAGACCAGTCTTCAGACCAGTCTTCAGAACAGTCTTCAGACCAGTCTTCAGACCAGTCTTCAGACCAGTCTTCAGACCAGTCTTCAGACTAGTCTTCAAACCAGTCTTCGGACGAGTCTTCAGACCAGTCTTCAAACCAGTCTTCAGACCAGTCTTCAGACCAGTCTTCAGACCAGTCTTCAGAGTAGTCTCTGGATAGGTCTTCAAACCAGGCTTCAGACCAGTCTTCAGACCAGTCTTCAGACCAGTCTTCAGACCAGTCTTCAAACTAGTCTTCGGACGAGTCTTCAGACCAGTCTTCAAACAAGTCTTCAGAGTAGTCTCTGGATAGGTCTTCAAACCAGGCTTCAGACCAGTCTTCAGACCAGTCTTCAGACC